>ML662436.1:19447388-19586371 GCA_007570785.1 Antilocapra americana | reverse complement strand
CACACACACACACACACACACACACACACACACTGCTAGTACTCCAGCTACTGCTACTGCTGTGAATAAGAAATTGTCTTTTATTTCAAAACCAGGAGTCTGTGTCTTTTATCAGCACCTGTGAAACCATGGCTGACTCACTTTTTAGCTTGCAAGTAAGTGAAAATAACTTTTAGACTCTTTACAGTTTGGGATAGTGTTATCAACATCTAAACATATGACCAAACCCAATTAAACTGGAGCTATGGTCACAGAGAGCTGCACCTGTGGAAGTACTGTGCATTCATCAGTTACAGACAAGATAAAGGGTCTGGTCTACATTTTTTTCTGTTGGACTCCGATCCAAATCTCACACTGTTGTTCAGTGTGAAGATTTTGAGACAAATCTTTTGAGACAAATGTCCATATCTTTCAGGAAATTTCTGTTTAATGACTCAAAATAAAACAAGGGAAGCTTATAAGCGAAGAAAAGATACTAGCCAAAATACAAAATTATACCAGAATAGATAATTTCATCCATTAACTGTTTATTCTCTTGTTTATTTGTCCACTAATGAATTCCAAAACTTTTTACTGAATTTTCTATTATAAGGCAAAATCTTGGCTAAAAACTGAATATTAAATAACAAACAAGACAACCTTCTTTCCTTGAGTTTAAACATTTTTTCCACGAGTATCGTTACACAGAAAATGTATATATACATATATACACTTGTGGCCGTGTGTACGCATGTGTATGTGCTCAGTCACGCCCAACTCTTGGTGCCCCATGGACTGTGGTTCACCAGGCTCCTCTGTCCATGGGATTTCCCAGGCAAGAATATTGGAGTGGGTATACTTTTTCTTTCAAAAAATATACAATGCATGCAGTTCTCTTGAATAAAACATTCAATAAAATTTCAACTCTTTTAGTGGACTTAAGCTGTTTGCCTCACAGAATGTTTGTTTAAATGACTTTGCAGGCATGTGTGCTAAGTCACTTCAGTCCTGTCCTACTGTTGGTGACCCTGTGGACTGTAGCCACAAGGCTCCTCTGTCCTAGGAATTATCCAGGCAAGAATACTGGAGTGAGCTGCCATTTCCTTCTCCAGGGGATCTTCCTGACCCAAGAATCAAACCCACACCTCTTGCATTGTTAAACACCTAAGGTCCTCTGCTCTGCCATCTGAGTTATCGAAGGAGTTGTGGGTGTCCATATATATGTATCTCTAATAACTGCACTAAGTTCTGTGAAGAAAAAAAAATGGAAAATTCTGAAGAAATACTTCTTTGTATATGTTGAGTAATCAACTTTACACTGAATGGTCTTGGGCTTAGATGCATTAGATGTGAATGAATTATTCCAATGAATGACTTGAGGAAAATTAAATTGCAATCTTTCTGCAATTGAAAACAATAGGATATTTAAAAGTAGAATTTTGTTCTTTTGTGTGTCTTGACCTGTTTATATGTGTATATGATTTAAATGTTTGTGTCTCTCCAAAATTCTCATGTTGAAATTTTGAAATCTAGCCCCCAAAGCGATGGTGCCAAAAAAAGAGACTTTGGGAAGATGAGTAGGCCATGAAAATAGAGCCCTCCTGGATGCGATCAGTGTCCTAAAGCAACCCCAGAGAGTTCCCTCACTACTGCTGTGTGAGGACATCATGAGAAGACAGCCATCTATAAGGAAGTGTGCTCTCCACAAACCAAATTTACCTATACCTTGACCCTGGAATTCCTAGTCTCAGTCTTATGAGAAATATATATCTGTGTTTCTAAGACTCTTAATCGGTGATATTTCTATTATAGCAGGTTGAATTCACTAGAATAATATGGTTGAGAATGAAAGCAATGAGGTCACAATTTCAGTAAAGAGAATAGGCACAGTGTTTTTCTTAGGGAAAAGATGCTCCTTTGTCTATTAAACCTTAGCACAGTATATGTTTCGTGAAGCAAGAACCACATCTGACTTCTTGTGTTCTCCACAAAGCCCAGAACAGTACCTTACATAGAGAAGGTACTTTACATATCCTTTAGAAAATACATATTTCTTTCAAATCTTATATAAAGATTACTTAAATTCACTTTACCTTTTACAGACTATTTGAACTATGTTAAGAAAAGAATATTTTTCTCTGAATAAATTCAGTATTGTATTAGTTCAACAATGATAAGCTCCCTGATTTGTTTATGAAGTGGGACTCACTGCAAGAACACTAAAGCTTGTAATATAATTGTTTTGAATAAACCACCAAACTAATGTATTATAACTTCTGGAAAAAATAATTTTTAAAGTTGGTTTAATCCTGCTCTTAGGTTATATTCATGATATTTTTATTAAATAAAGTAGACAAAATAAAACTCGTGAAGTATTGACTATTTTTATTATTTGCTTTGGTTTTTCTCTGTGGCACTGGCAAATCTGTTTTATAAGAAGATACTATTTTCTAGTTGCTAGGTTTGTTACTTTTGTAAAAATTTCCAAAATATTAAAAACTGAACATTGGTTGACTATTAAACTACTGATCTACACATATAAAAATAAAATATTTAAAGAGTATGAGCTGAGCATTTCTATCATTCACTTATGCGTTGCCATGTTGTATTTGTTTTACAATGTAATTAATAAAGATTCTATGTAAGTTAATATCACTGCCACTTCTGCTTCATCAGTAGCTTCATTACAGATCATGAAAGATTTCTGTTCATTGCTATATTGTGGTCAAAAGATTGTCTGCCATAGTCCCATATGGATGCAGGTAGATGCTTAAACTACAATTCTCTTGTTTATTTGCTGGTCTCTGATCACTGTGTCTGAAAGATGGTATTTACTGCATCAGATATGACTATTAAAAAGTTATTAATGTCTGATACACTGTGATGAAATGGGCGAGTTAATTGACAACTTGTTAATTAAATCAGAACAAAGACAGTCCCGTTGGATTTGTTCTTTATTAGGAATTAAAAAAAATAAAATCTTGAGATTGTTTTGTGTAATCTTTATCATATACTTCATCTCCTAAATTTTCAAGTAAAAAAGAATTACCAAAATGAGTTTAACACATAATAATTTTAAGAAATATTTTTAGATCTACTATATTGTGTTAACTTGAGAAGTATGGAAAGGCATTTTTCCTAGCATGTCCCACCTTCTACATGCCCTTGCTGATCTCATATTTTTCCTACTCTACTTATAATGATTGTTATATCCTTTATTATTAATAATAAGCAATTAAACTTCACAATATTACTCCTCTTAGGGGAGTATATTATTTTGTCAAAAATCCATAATCAGAAATATCAGCCATTGTTCTTTGGTAAGTGCAATATTAATGTCACTGAAATCTCAACACAATTCGTTTATCTGTTATCTTAATGAATGCTGATATCTCTGAACTGAAGATGTATAATTCACTTTACAGTTTACTTTGAATTGAAAACAAAATCTTATTGAAGTCTAGTCATTCCAATTTATTTTAGGTTTCCCATGTACTATTAATTTATTTATAGAAACTACTGTATACTTGAAAATCACTTTTCTGTTGCATTTATGCTAAAACTTCAATGATTCAAAGAGGTCAGATCTAAAAAGCAATACCTTTTGCAATTTCTGTTTCCTAGGGTGAATGGATATCCAATTTTAGTAATATCATCCAATAGTATTCAAATAACAGCATCAATTTAAAACATAGTTATTACTCCTTAAAAATCAAGTATGAAAATATACAAATAACAAAATTTTTGTCAAATTGTGAATGAAATGAACTCACACAAACTGTTCTTGAAACTTTCTAACCTAAGGAATTTGATATCATTGCCTCAGGTTATTAGATTTAGTGACTGCAATATACTTCCTAGGAGAGAATAAGATAGAATCAGCCACTTTTTGCCTAAGGCTGACCTAATAGTGCTCCTGGCATTTTGTTTGTTTTTAAAAAATACTTCACTGGGTCTTACACTGAAACAAAGTTTGGAAATCTATATAAATTAACAATGATCTTTTGATAAATTTGTCTTTTGCTACATCAAATTAATCTAGCTGGACAGAATGTCCTTAAATTAAAGACTATGTTAGGAATTATGCGAAGTAATGCTTTTTAGTGTAGCTGCACTTTGAACCGTAGGTTATTGGTCCAGAAGGAGATAGGAACTTGAAAGAAAACATAAATCATTGCTTCTTTTTTTCAAGAAAGTCTTGACATTAAAAAAATCAGCTAAAATACATGGTGTGTTTAATGCAAAGTGATTTACACTTTTGTACAAGCTCTTTATCCCCTTGTGAATCATGATAAATATCTCATGAATCATTATTAGTTTTCATATTTTGCTACATTACCTTGAAGTACATTCACCGATTGGCAGCTAAACCTCTAGGATGTTACAATTGAGATGAAATACCATGCATTTTATTTTAATTCCCATTAGAATGGGCTTCCCAGGCAACTCAGTGGTAAAGAATTTGCTGGCCAGTACTGGAGGAGCAAGAGATGTGTGTTGGAGTCCCAGGTTGGAAAAATCCCCTGGAGAAGATAAGAGCAACCTACTGCAGTACTCTTGCCTGGAAAATTTCAGGGCTGAAGAACCTGGAAGGCTACAGTCCGTGAGGTAGCAAAGAGACAGACACAGCTGAGCACACTTGCAAACATCCATTGCAACTTAGTAAGACAGTGACGAAGAAAAAGTTACTTTGGATATAAGTCCTAGTTTTAAAAAATTGCTTGCCAGTCAATCTAAATTATAGAACTTGCTGCTGCTGCTGCTAAATCGCTTCAGTCGTGTCCGACTCTGTGCAACCCCATAGACGGCAGCCCGCCAGGCTCCAACTCCCCTGGGATTCTCCAGGCAAGAGTACTGGAGTGGGTTGCCATTTCCTTCTCCAATGCATGAGAATGGAAAGTGAAAGTGAAATTGAAGTCGCCCAGTCCTGTCCAACTCTTTGCGATCCCGTGAACTGCAGCCTACCAGGCTCCTCCGTCCGTGGGATTTTCCAGACAAGAGTACTGGAGTGGGGTGTCATCGCCTGCTCCGTTATAGAACTTGATTAGTGACTAAACACTTTTTACATTCGCAACTTGATGTGATGCAAACAGGATAACTTATACAGAGATTAATTTTTTAACTGATTCTTGATTATTTTGTCTAGCAATGCAGAGAAGACTGACTAATTTTAAGTCAACTCATGATAATTTGCTGTTACAAATGTAAGGTAAATTTCCATAGTTATATACATATATTTATATGTAGATTGTTCAAAATATTCTGTCTATTTAATGTATATTTATCATACAAATATATTTAATATATAAATTCTGTGTGTACATTATCTTGAAAATTAAAATGACATTGTAGATGGTTACTAGATGCAATATTTCTCATTTCTGCTTCCCACGTAAACTGTATTGAATAACAAAATCTTCCTTTATAATAAGTCCATTCTTTTTTGGAATGGATGGCAATATTCTTCTTATTTCAAAATATGGAGTTAGTCTATGAGCGTACCTAAAGATTTTTGCTAATTGGCTGCATGGTTTCGAACTAAAGGAACTCAGAACATTACATATAAAAATAATGTGGTATGATGACTCACTGTGGCAAGTTATACATACATTAACCAAAAGGGATTTGCAAACTCATCCTCAAAATCAAATTTGTTTTTTTAAGCAATGTTTCGGGCTACTTAGCAACTTTCAAGGAAATAAAGTGCTATGTATCATTCTATGTAAAACATTGAAATCATTCAGATTTATACTTCGTGTTCAAAATTATTATACATACTTTGCTAAATTTTGCCATTTGTTAAGTAATACTATATTTTATTCTGAAAATTAACATTTTCCTCTTATAATTTTCAATATGAACTAGTAGTAGAATTTGAAATAAAGAGGTACATTAAAATAAATATAGGGAAATATTTCTTTTGTAATTTAAAATAAAGGTTGGAAACTATTTCCTTTGTCCTAGTTCTCCATGACAAGAAATATATTATAGTACATTATCTGTTTTAAGTTAATAAGTGTAATAATACTTTTGGCCATTTTTAGAGACCAGTCTGTTGTACTTTTTTTAATATGGAGATGTACATTTTTAACTCACACAAGTGCCATTCCATTTGATAAAACCTAAAATTTCAACAAATCACAGTTTATTAGAATTAAATCCATTTAAAAATCACATAGCAAAGTAAAAATACAAAAAAATTAAATAACTAAACATGCAAACACACACACTATGTCCTCTGTTGCAAAAATGGCTAAAACAATAGGCCAGACTAACTTCATAGTTATGTGTTCTTGAAATTTCAATTAACAACAAAGAGAGACAAATCAGAATGGTCTGATTTTCCAGAATTCATGAAAAAGTTGCATGGGATTTAAAGACAAAGACCTAGACAAATACTTCTAAAATTTAAGCCATCAGAATTTAAGGATTAAATTTTGCACTGCTTACTAAGCTCATGTTTCCTTCAAAATATGTGTGTCTCCTGTACTAAATTGAGTTGTCCTCCATTTTTTTTTTTTCCCCAAAATATGTGTCTCTGTGTGACAAATGTTCCAAGACCTAACATCCTTCAGGGGATTTTTATTGTGCTCTCACATTTAATCAATAGTTTGGTTTGATGCAAAATATTTAGTTTCAAATATCTTTTCCATCTATACATAAAAAAGCATACACATTCTCAGCAGTCATTTTTTTTTTATATGTAGTTGCTATTGAAAATTTTGTCACTGTGATTCTTATACATTTCAGGTATCTGTTCCTTCTCTTGGACATAACTCACAATCTTCTGTTTTTGTCTTTGATATTCTTAAAACTCAGCATAATATATCCATGTGTGTTTGTTTTCTCTCTCTTGTTTCCCATTCTTGCCATCAAGTATCTTTCATCTCTCTTTAATTCTTTAATGTAGGGCACCTCATATGTGCTCATGACAAGATGGCGCTTGGCGGAGATCAAGAGGGCGGGACTGAGGCTATTTACAAAAAAATGCGATTGGCCATGGCTAACTTCCTCTTAGCAATGCTGGGACATGACTAGTATATATTGGTGCACCGCCTCCTGGATATGTGATCTTTACAGTGATTGGCCAAGCTCCCAGAAAGCCCCGTTTGAAACCCCCCGCGCTGTTTGCCTTCCCACGCTGTTTGTCTATATAAGCTCACCCCTCCAGCTCAATAAAACGGAACTGCTTTGACAGAACCCCAGCCGTGTCTGAGTGTCTCTCTCCTGGTGAGGGAGGCTGTGGGGCCTGCAGTCCATTCCCCCCCTCCTCGGGGCTGATCGTCCAGAGGCTCCCATCCTCGGAAGATAACTTCGGAGGGTCCTTCTGTCCGAGACCAAGGGCTCGCCCGGCTTTCTGACTCCCAGCCTGGAACGCTACAGGGTGGGTTAGAGACTCGGAGAGAAAAGGAACATAGAGAGGCCCCACACTTTAAGATATATTTCAATACTTAATCAAATATTAATCTCCTTTATTTTTTTTTCTTTTTTTCTGCTTCATTTTGGCAGAGATCATTAATCTGTTTTCAACACATGTATATATTTTACATTGACATTCATCTGACTATCCATTCTTTATTTTAATTCTTTATTTCAGCAATTATATCTTATGTGAGCAGCATCTTTCTTTTCTCCATATATGTATCATTATTTTATATTAATTTTTAGATTTTATTTTTCTTGCCTGTTCCAATAATACTTTACTTTGCATATGGGGACCACTATATGGTGTTTTTTAGGGGAAAAAAAGTTGTATTTTTCATATGCTTATTTATTTTGACCTGTGAGTTTATTTACTTTTAGTATTAGCAATCTATTGTAAAGCCAAGGTATGCTAGGCTTTCCTAAACAAACAAAAAACATGAAATCTTTGCAGATAATTACAGTGAAGTTTTGTTTCTCATTAGTCAAGATTTATCACATACTGAACAGCTTCCTTCTTACAATTACAGTGTACAAAAAGCTTGACTTCTGATATTTCTATGATAGAATATATTAGGTAGAGTTCTCGGGAGAGATGGGAAGAGAGAAATGAAAGATATTCTTCAGGGACAAGTCTTAAAGGGGCTATCAAAGTATTAGTCCAAATCCTATTGGCCATAACTCAACCACATTCCCTCGCTGAACTGTAAAAAACCGTGTGTATATTTCCACTGTGACTACTCTACCTGGTAATGTGCATCAGTGAAAAACTGAAGGAATGTAACCACTCCATGAGAGAACTGGGTAATTTAATGCACCAGTGACCACTCACTGTTGATGTTAACTCTGTATGGCAAATCTTACAGTCAAAGTTTCAGTTTTCACATCTTATGAATAATACCTGAGGGAGCTGGTCTCTTTAGAAAAATTATATCAAGTCCTTACCTCTTCAAGTATGTTTCACACTCTTGATATTCTATTATCATTTGGACTGACTTCTACAAATGAGGAGCCAGTTAAGATTTGTCCCAAAGGCAGAAATAGGACCTAAAATATACTAGTGGAAGACAGCTTGGAATCTTCTCAGGATTTATTGGTGTTTCATTGTTTATTTTCTGTTAGTATCTGAAACATATTTTTATTTCCTAGCTGTAAAATTTCTCCAGAATTGACTCTGGAGGAGGGAATCCAAAAATTCAAGTTATTTCAACATTTTGGAAATAACTATGATTTTATAATTACATAATTTATAATTTTTTAAGTTCAGTTCAGTTCAGTCATTCAGTCGTGTCTGACTCTCTGCGAGCCCATGGACTGCAGTATGCCAGGCCTTCCTGTCGATCACCAACTCCCAGAGTTTACTCAAACTCATGGCTGTTGAGCTGGTGATGCCATCCATCATCTTATCCTCTGTTGTCCCCTTCTCTTTGCACCCTAAATCTTTCACAGAGTCAGGGTCTTTTCAAATGAGTCAGCTCTTCACATCAGGTGGCCAAATTATTGGAGTTTCAACTTCAACATTAGTCCTTCCAATGAATATTCAGGACTGATTTCCTTTAGGATGGACTGGTTAGATCTCCTTGCAGTCCAAGGGACTCTCAAGAGTCTTCTCCAACACCACAGTTCAAAGGCATCAATTCTTTGGCGTTCAGCTTTCTTTATAGTCCAAATCTCATATCCATACACAACTACTAGAAAAATCATAACCTTGACTAGACAGACCTTTGTTGGCAAAATAATGCCTATGCTTTTTAATATGCTGTCTAGGTTGGTCATAACTTTTCTCCCAAGGAGGAAGTGTCTTTTAATTTCATGGCTTCAATCACCATCTGCAGTGATTTTGGAGCCCCTCAAAATAAAGTCTGACACTGTTTCCACTGTTTCGCCATCTATTTGCCATGAAGTGATGGGGCCAGATGCCATAATCTTAGTCTTCTGAACACTGAATTGTAAGCCAACATTTTCATTCTCCTCTTTCACTTTTATCAAGAGCCTCTTTAGTTCTTCTTCACTTTCTGCCATACGGGTGGTGTCATCTGCATATCTGAGGTTATTGATATTTTTCCCGACAATATTGATTCCAGCTTGTGCTTCATCAGCCCAGCATTTCTCATGATGTACTCAGCATATAAGCTAAATAAGCAGGGTGACAATATACAGCCTTGACGTACTCCTTTTCCTATTTGGAACCAGTCTGTTGTTCCATATCCAGTTCTAACTATGGTTTCCTGATCTGCATAGAGATTTCTCAAGAGGCAGGTCAGGTGGTCTGGTATTCCCATCTCTTTCAGAATTTTCCATAGTTTATTGTGATCCACACAGTCAAGGCTTTGGCATAATCAATAAAGCAGGGAAAGTTGTTTTTCTGGAACTCTCTTGCTTTTTTGATGATCAAGAAGATGTTGGCAACTTGATCTAATTTTTATATACTTTTTTAGCATTTATCAATTTCTATTAGCTGACACATCCCAATACAAATTATATAATTAAGTGCGCTTTGTCAAAACCTTCTACAATATTAAATATACATGTCAGTTGTTTTCCTATTTTTCTAACAAATTTCATATTGTATGAATTGATCATATATCTTGTTTATAAAATTATATAGAACGTTCTTGAAAACAAATATTGGCAAATGATTTCATTTAAATGTAGTTTTGAACGAAATATCCTTCTCAAATACCACTTTTTCCATTTTTTAAAAATTTTATTGGTAATGTAAAATGTTTAACTAGACTATGAATGAGAGATTGAAAAATGTTTAGTAGATGTAGGCTCAAGTTATCATGTTCTATTAAAATATCTTAGTCCCTGATGAACATCTATTTGGTAATATGTTGCATCCAGATAAAGTAAATTAATGACATATGTAAAATTGTAGGAAATGATACCTTTAGTACCATTATAAGCAGAGTTTTTAAAGTGCCATTTGTCACAACCTGTCATCCTGTCATTATATAACATTATGTAGTTTTTAAAAGATGTATACCCTTCATTTTGAAGTTCTTTAGAAATTTAAAATATAAATTTCTATGATTTCTGTTACACTCTCCTTTATTGCCAATATGAATAAATTCTTATGCTTTGATTAAAACAGGCATTACATTCCTTATGTAATTATTTGGAGAAATGAATGTTTATTCACATCTTATCAGCCTTAGCAGGTGGTTTAATTTTAGTAAACTTCAGAGTTATAATTTCATGCTTATTAAAAACATTTATTATGATTACTGATGATATTCTACAGAGCTGAACAAAACTTTTGCTTTGTTAAAGTATTTACCAAAAATGTTGTTTTTTTTTTTTTAAATAATTTCTTTCCTTTGAGAGATTATTTTGGGGTCTTCAGAGAGGATATTGAAGTATGAAAATAAATGGTTTTGGAGTAGTTATTAACTGGTAATTTATATGATTGTTTCTTAAAGGCTCATATATATTATCTACTATCAGATACAGAATATTTTGCAAGTAAATATAAGCTATCATGTACATGAATTTAATTTAAAAAATTTGTCAGTGAGTTATAAAACTATGCATTCTTTTAACATTAATTTTTTCAGTAGTTTACCAAGTCTTTACAGAGCACCCACTAAAGGGAAGAAACCACTTTAGATTATGCTGGTGGACAAAACACTTGATTTTGCAGAGTTTTTAACAGAGAATATAAATACTAAAAGTAAGAATTCTAAATAAGAAAATTAAGTATGTGTCCAAAGACGAGGAGTACAATGGGGAGAAAATAGATTAGGGTGAGAAAAAGATTGGTAGCAGGGGATGCGAAGTTAAAATTTTAAATAGGAAGCTCAGAGTAGTTATAGTGAAGGTGACATTTGAACAAAGAAATGAAAAGGTGAGATAGTTTGCCAAGAACTGTCAGCAGTGAGGCTATTCTAGACAAAAGTATTGGCTATTGCAAAGGCTTAAGGTTGGATCATGCCTGGCGTATCTGAAAAATATTAAGAAGACCCCTGTGAGTGAGTGGGGAGTAGCAGGTATGAGGTCACAGAGGTTAAATGAGTGGCTAGTTCATGTAAAAGCTTAGATGTCATTGTAAAACTCTGGCTTTTATATTTGAAAACTTACTGCAGGATAGAATTTCTACTAATAACTGAGAGTTCAAATGTCTACAACTTCAAGGATACTTATTCTAGTAAGACAGAATAAGAAAAAGAGTTCACGTTTCAATATGGTGTGACAAATCCTGTGAGATCCAAGTGTAAGATGTTATGGTGACACACAAAAAGGCCATCAAAATCAGACTATGTACTTGGTTACCTTCTGTTACTATACATTTGTTTATATTTTCTAAATTTTTACAGTAGTGGAATTATTTACTGGTTTCGTTCATTTAGCATAATTATTTTGAGAATCATCTAAGCTGTATATATCAATAGTTCATTTTTATGCTGAAAAGTATATATCATAATTTATCATTGCTGTGTTAATGGTTATTTGCATTATTTCCAAGCTTTCATATGAACACAGGCTTTGTTTCTCTTGTGTAAATTCCTAGGACAAGAATGACTATATCATATAATCACAATATGCTCAACATTTTGAGAAAATTTCAAACTATTTTCATATATCATATTATATGTCATCAGCAGTTTATGGGATTTCTTATTGCTTCACAACCTGCTCATACCAGGTATTAGCAGTCTTTATAGTTTCAGTTTTTTCACTAGATGTGTAGGTTCATCTCACTGTGATTTTAATGTCTATTTCTTTAATGTCTAAATGTTGAGCTTTTTTTCATAGGCATATAGCCATCATGTACCATTGGTGAAGTGCTTCTTCAAATATTTTCTTCATATATACAGTTGGGTACCTACTCTGCTCTATGATTAGTAAGGTTAATTTTTATTTTTATTTTTAAATAATCTGAGTAGATATACATTATCAGAGACACAATTTGCAAGACACTTCTCCAGTTCTTTGGCTTCTTCTTTTGAAACAAATATTAACAATGTTTTTAAGAAGCAACAGATTTTAAATCTGATTCTACCAAATTAATATTTTTTTTCTTTCTTTCCCTGATAGCTCAGCTGGTAAGCAATCCACCTTCAAGGTGAGAGATCTGGGTTCAATCCCTGGGTTGGGAAGAGCCTCTGGAGAAAGGAAAGGCTACCCATTCCAGTATCCTGGCCTGGAGAATTCCATGGACTATATAGTTCATAGGGTCGCAAAGAGACGGACATGACTGAGCGACTTTCACAGTTCACTTTCTCTTTCACGGATAATGCTTTTGGTGTTCTGAGAAATCTTTGCTAAACTGAGAGAAAAATACTTTTATTTTATGTTTTCTCCTAAAGCTTTTATACTTCGAGCTTTCATATTTCAGTATATGATACACTTTGAGCTAATTTTTATATCTGAATATGAGCTTTGAATCAACATTCATTTTTTTTTCCTAACAAGGATATCTAATTATTCTAGCACCATCTTTAGAATACTAAAAGATGCTTGCTCCTTGGAAGAAAAACTATGACAGGCCTAGACAGCATATTAAAAAGCAGAAACATTACATTACCAACAAAGCCTGTATAGTCAAAGCTGTGGTTTTTCCTTTGGAGAGTCCTTTGGACAGCAAGGAGACCAAACCAGTTAATCCCAAATGAAATCAGTCCTGCACATTTATTTAAAGGACTGATGTTGAAGCTGAAGTTCCAATACTTCGGCCACCTAATGTGAGGAATGGACTCATTGGAAAAGACCCTGATGCTAGGAAAGATTGAAGGCAGGAGGAGAAGGTGACAACAGAGGATGAGAAGGTTGGATGGCATCACCAACTCGATGGACAAGAGTTTGAGCAAGCTCCAGGAGTTGGTGATGGACAGGGAAGCTTGTCATGCTTCAGTCCATGGGACTGCAAAGAGTGTGACATGACTGAGCAACTGAACTGAACTAAACTGAACTGATTTTTCTGCATTGATATGCCTGTGTACAGTTGTCAAAAATCAATTGAGCAAAGATGCATGAATCTCTTTCCAGAGTCTATTTTCTATTACACTGATTTGTCTATTATGACATCATTACATGTTTATTTTTATTTTTACAGTTTTATAAAAACAAAGTCAGTATATATTCTTTACCCTTGTTTCTTTTAAAAAATTATTTTGGCTATTCTAAGCTATTTTAGTTTCATTTTTATTTGTATTTTAGAATTAGCTTTCCAATTTCTCACAACAAAAATAAAAGCCTGATGAAAGCTTTAATTGAGATGGTATTTTATCTATCAGGAAAATGGACATCTAACAATATCAAGTGTTCAGATCCATGATTACTACATAGCTTTCAATCTTAGTAAAATTTAAAAAAATATCTTTTTTGTCTTCAGTGTAGAAGTCTTGTACATTTTTTTTTTTATCAGACTGGTCTTCAAGTAGTTTGTATATTTCAGCCAGTTTATTTCAGCTCATTCGTGAACTGAGGGACTTTGTGAACCCAGGGACTGCCGCATACCAGGCCTCCCTGTCCATCACCACCTCCCAAAGTTTACTCAAACTTATGTCCGTTGAGTCTGTGATGCCATCCAACCATCTCATCCTCTGTTGTCCCCTTCTCATTCTGCCTTCATTCTTTCACAGCATCAGGGTCTTTTCCAATGAGTCAGTTCTTTGCATCAGGTAGCCAAAGTATTGGAGTTTGGGCTTCATCAGTCCTTCCAATAAATTTTCAGAACTGAGTTCCTTTAGGATGGACTGGTTGGGTCTCCTTGCAGTCCGAGGAACTCTCAAGAGTCTTCTCCAGCACCACAGCTCAAAATCATCAATTATTTAGTGCTCAGCTTTCTTTATAGTCCAACTAACACATCCATACATGACTACTGGAAAAAACATAGCTCTGACTAGACAGACCTTTGTTGGCAAAGTTATGTATATTTTATGCCAGTGTAAATGATATTTTTTTTTCATTTTGTTTATAGCTAGAATATCGAAATACACAATTGTTTATGTTGATTTTTGCAAACTTTCCAGTGCCCATCATAGATATAGACAGTTAAGCCATGTGTGAATAAATTTTTCTTCTCTCTTTCTAAACAAGACTATTGCTTTCTTTCTTGCCTTATTGCACTAGGTGAAATTTTATTTCAATGTTTAAAACAATGAGAGAGGACATTTTTGCTATTCTTCTATATTTTAGGGAGCAAATACTCAAGGTTTCACCATTAAATATGATTTTTAATAGCTTTTTAAAATTTTTGTTCCTTGGTAGATGTCCTTTATCATAATGAACTTTTTTTTAAATTCATTTTTGATGAGTTTTATCCATAGTGGACATTGGCTTTTACCTAAAGATTTTTGTATATCTATTAAAAGGATCATATGGATGTCCTTTGGTAAGTTGTTACACTGCCAAATGTTAAACTAAACTAGCATTTCTGAAATAAAATCTACTTTGTCAACATATGTTAACCTTTTAATACTTTGAGGGTTTCTTTTAGTAAAACATCTGAAAGACATTTGAATCTATGCTTGTGAATGATACTGTGTTGCTTTCTTTTAATTTTCTTTTTCTGATTTTGGTATCAGAATAATGCTGGCCTTGAAGATTGAGTTAGAAAATATTCTTTTCCACTTCATTCTTCTGAAGAATTTACATATAACTGGTGCTGCTTCTTCTTGGACTTTTATTTGTGGTTATGATTTTAGTGTGAAATACATTTTCTGTAGGTCTGTTCATATTTACTGCTTTTTCTTGTGTTTCAATAGCTTGTGTCATTCAAGAAATATGCTACTTCTTTAATCCTGATATCATTAAAAATTAATAACTAGAACATCAATTTTTACTTTCTCAAAGAAAATCATTGATTAATGTACATGTATTTTCCTATTTCTATAATATCAATCATTTCTAACTAGTTGATGATTTTTTCAAATCTTCTATATCTTCTGAATTTGCAGAGTACTTGCATAATATATTAAAAGAGAAATGTTTGAAATTATCTAATATAATTGCCAATTTTGCATTTCTTCTTCAAGGTATAAACCTTTGTTTAATGTATACCAAAGATCTTTTATTAGTTATCTAAAAGTTAAGAATTGTTATATTCCTCTGATGCATTGATCCTTTTACTTGTTTATAATTTTAAAATGATCATTTTTATGTTTAGTAATGCATTTTGTTCTAAAATTCACCTTATCTCATGTTATGTAATCATCAAAGTTTTCTTTTGATTAGTGTTAATATGGCATCTGGACCCATCACTTCATGGGAAATAGATGGGGAAACAGTGGGAAAAGTGTCAAACTTTATTTTTTGGGCTCAAGAATCACTGCAGATGGTGATTGCAGCCATGAAATTAAAAGAGGCTTACTCCTTGGAAGGAAGGTTATGTCCAACCTAGACAGCATATTGAAAAGCAGCGACATTACTTTGCCAACAAAGGTCCATCTAGTCAAGGCTCTGGTTTTTCCAGTAGTCATGTATGGATGTGAGAGTTGGACTGTGAAGAAAGCTGAGTGCCAAATAATTGAGCATTTGAACTGTGGTGTTAGAGAAGACTCTTGAGAGTCCCTTGGGCTGATCCAATCAGTCCATCCTAAAGGAGGTCAGTCCTGGGTATTCATTGGAAGGACTGATGTAGAAGCTGAAACTCCAATACTTTGGCCACCTCAAGAGAAGAGCTGACTCATTGGAAAAGACCCTAATTCTGGGAAGAATAGGGGGCAGGAGGAGAAGGGGAAGACAGAGGATGAGATAGCTGGATGGCATAACCAACTCAATGGACATGGGTTTGGGTGGACTCTGGCAGTTGGTGATGGACACGGAGGCCTTATGTGCTGTGATTTATGGAGTCTCAAAGAATCAGACAGGACTGAACAACTGAACTGAACTGAACTGAATATAACATATGTTCTCCTTTTGCTTTTAAGATACTTTAATATTTAATTTTTAGTTAATAAATGAATAACTAAATTAATTAAAAGTTAGTCAGTATATTTAATGAAAGGAGCAGTCTTTTGGCTCTAGAAGTATCAGGCTATACTATTCTAAAATCATTAAACCATAGGCTGAAAACTCCTGTTACTCTAGGTCTCTGTTAAAGGTACAGTTTTTCAATATTATTTATCTTTTATATTTTTCCTAATTCTTAGTAGTGGAATTCTTCTATAGAATTTCTTTAGACTCCTACACTAATGTACTATAATCGCACTTGTACATTGCAATTATATAAACACTTTTGGTAATTCATATCCTCTTTGTGATTTATTACTGCATCATTTAATTCCTCAGGAGCATTGCAGCATTTCAAGTTTTCATGTTCAATAAAACTTTTGAGACTGCTACCATTTCGATTCAAGTGGAAAAACTTTCCTGTGTTTTCATCTAAAAGGTTTATCCCCCTTCCCTGCTCAGGAATAAATTACACTATGTTAGTTTTAGAGTTTTGTTAAATCTGAAAATCTATCACTTATAAAAGCCTATTCACAGGAAATATTTTTACACAAAGCACAAAAGTTATGTAACATGCATTCATTGTTGAAGCAATACTATTATCAATAGATTGGTACAGTCAAGGAGGAGAAAAATTTCCCTTCTACTCCTTTTGAATTTTTATGGTTTGACTAATAGTGAAATTATTAGATCTGGATATGGAACAACAGACTGGTTCCAAATCAGGATAGGAGTATGTCAAGGCTGTATATTGTCACCCTGCATATTTAACTTATATGCAGAGTATACACACACACACAAATACACTCACACACTCTTTTTTTATGATTATTTTCCATTATTGATTACTGAAACATTGCTTATTTCATGATATTGAATATAGTTCCCTGTGCCAAACAGTAAATTCTTGTTGTTTATCTATTTTATACATGGTAGGATGTGTGATAGCAAGTAACTCAACATTCAGAAAACTAAGATCATGGCATCTGGTCCCATCCAGTTCCAGTTCAGTCGCTCAGTCATGTCCGACTATTTGCTACCCCATGAATTGCAGCACTCCAGGCTTCCCTGTCCATCACCAACTGCCAGAGTCTACCCAAACCCAAGTCCATTGAGTCGGTGATGCCATCCAACCATCACATCCTCTGTTGTCCCCTTTTTTCTCCTGCCCTTGGTCTTTCCCAGCATCAGGGTCTTTTCCAAGGAGTCAGCTCTTCACATCAGGTGGCCAAAGTATTGGAGTTTCAGCTTCAATATCAGTCCTTCCAATTAACACCCAGGACTGATCTCTTTTAGGATGGACTGGGTGGATCTCCTTGCAGTTCAAGGGACTCTCAAGAGTCTTCTCCAACACCACAGTTCAAAAGCATCAATTCTTTGGTGCTCAGCTTTCTTTATAGTCCAACTCTCACATCCATACATGACCACTGGAAAAACCATAGCTTTGATTAGACAGGCCTTTGTGGGAAAGTAATGTCTCTGCTTTTTAATATGCTCTATAGATTGGTCATAGCTTTTCTTTCAAGGAGCAAGCATCTTTTAATTTCACAGCTGCAGTCACCATATGCAGTGATTTTTTTCTGTACAAAAATCTGTCACTGTTTCCATTGTTTCCCCATCTGTTTGACATGAAGTGATGGGATTCCTTGATCTTTGTTTTTTTGAATGTTGTGTTTTAAGCCAACTTTTTCACTTTCCTCTTTCACTTTCATAAAGAGGCTCTTTAGAGCTTTTTCATTTTCTGCCATAAGGGTGGTGTCTTCTGTATATCTGAGGTTATTGATATTTCCCCCAGCAATCTTGATTCCAACTTGTGCTTCATCCAGCCCAGCATTTCGCATGATGTACTCTGCATAAAATTTAAATAAGCAGGATGACAATATACAGACTTGGTGTATTCCGTTTCCAATTTGGGACCAGTTTGCTGTTCCACATCTGGTTCTAACTGTTGCCTCTTGATCATAGTAAAATTAATTTCAAAACCCAAAGTTTTCAGAACTAAAACTTAGACAAAGCAATGTTATATCAATGACAAGGCTAAAGTGAATTATTGCGTTATCAACTTGCTTTATGAAACTTCAGTTTTTGACAATAAATACTTCAAGGGTAGTATGTAGGAGGGATTACTGCATCAATGATGGCAGAAAATAAAATTACCTAAATGGTATTATTTTCTGTCAATCTCAATAGGCTATAGTCCTCTTGGTTACACAGAACAGATGCCCAGTTGAAATATTAGAATGTACACCGGACTTTTTCCGGAAAAAAAAGAAAGACTGAAAATAGCTCTGATTTTGCATTTAAAAGACAGTTAGCCATGGAACAAGATCTAGTTTTCTTGACACACTATTTTTTGTAAATATTGGCCACCATTATCTCTTTTGTACATTGAGAGATTAAGTTATTTGCCTTCCAATAAACAAGAACTCTGCCTCCTGCTTAAAAGCAAATATTCATAGGGAAGCAATACACTGGCTTATTCATTACAGCTATGTTTTAAAGTTTTGCCCTAGAGTTTAAATACACATTTTAATTTGCTTCAGTATTATTTTAAATTATATTATATGATGATTTCTTTCCAGTAGATACTTAAAACGAAAATTCCAAATCATTTCCTCTTATTCTTTTTGCTATTGTTGTCATAAATATTATAAATGTATAGCATATCCATACCAAAAGGGTTTATATTAGAATTACAAGGTTGATTCAACATTTAAAAGCCAATCATTAATTTATTATGTCAGCAGTTTAAAGAAAACCATATCATCAGTTCAATAATACATCAAAGAATATAATAAAATACAACATCCAATTATAATAAAATCTCTCACCAAATTAAAAAAGAACAAGAAACAAAGACCTATAATTAATATCCTTCTTAGTGGGGAAATACTAAATTATTTCTTCCTAATATAGAGAAAAACTGAGAAACCCACCCTTCTCACACTTCCTATGCAACACAGTCCTCCTTACTATATTATAATATCTTCAACTATTCATCTATGAATTTGGATTCCATTAGATTTTCCTGTTTACTTTCGTTCCCCTCCATCATGATTACATTCCAACAAAAATCATTTTTTTCTTTACCTGTAATTGTTCCTGGTTTCCCACATTTATTTCCTCTCTGTAAATAAAATATGCATCCTACAGAAAATTTTGTCTAAAATATGACTCTAGCTTAAATTTTCAGTATACTAATTTATCCAGGTGTTTACAAGGGCTTATTCCATTTCTGGAAACATTACCACAGAATTTGTTCTTTGAGAGAATATAGTCATTCTTCTAGTTTTTACTTATATGTCAACTTCTCTTTAGGAGTTGACATCTAGGTAGAAACCTTTGTTATTCTCCAGGAGTTGCCACTGCTCTGGTCTCTGTCTTGGGGAGGGAGGACCAAAATAGTGGGAAGAATGTTTCTTAGGGAAACAAAACTTGTGGAAGACATAGAGCTTATGCTTTTGCTCAGTTGCTAAGCTGTGTCCAGCTGTTTTTGATCCCAGGGACTGTAGCCTACCAGGCTCCTCTAGAGCTCCATTGGACTTTCCAGGCAAGCATATGGAAGTGGGTCACCATTTCTTCCTCCAGGGGATCTCCCCAACTCAGGGATTAAACTGCATCTCCTGCATTGGCAGACAGATTATTTTATTTTATTTAACACTGAGCCATCTCAGAAAGAGCAGAAGACATGAAAGGTCACAAGACTGGCCAGAGAGAAGTCAAGTTACCTTGGTTTACATCATAGGAGATTCTGGAGCTAAAATCTTGGATTAGAATTGTAGTGCAATTGATACAAAATGTCTGAGTGGCTCTACCCTTTATATTGTCCCATTTATGTATATTCTGAAAAATTAAAATAATTGAGGTAGAAAAATCAGCAAGTGCATGTGTATAAGAGATTGACTATTAAGGTATGATAAATAACTATTTGTAGAAGTCTCCTGTATCTTGATCATGCGATAGTTATAAAACTATGTGTTTGCCAAATTCATGAAATTACATGTCTCTGTAGGATTCATTTCGTGATATTTAATTAATAACATGGCAAAAAGAAAATAGCAGAGCTAAATTGCATTGACAAGTTTAAAATTAATAAACAAACATCTGGTCTGTCTAACAGATTAAAGAGGGACAGCTTTTATATAAGACATTAGTAATCAATAAATATATATGAAATAGATTTTTAATAAAAGTTATACACATATGAAAAACTTTAAAAGATGTTGCCAAAATGTGTCTGTCTCCGTTTCTGTGAGTGTGTATGTGTGTATTACATCAGAAAAATATTATTAAATATAAGATATTACATTTTATATAAAAATATAAAAAATCTTATATAAGGTAGAGGCAGAAAAATAAAATATGAATAAATCAATAACAATTGATATACTAATAACAAAAGATGTGTACATTGTAAATTACTCTCAAGTAAACTCCAAATCTCTTATAAACTTAAGACTGATTCATGATATGTAAAATCATAGAAGTGCTGAGAAGATTTGTTGGAGCAAATTTTCCATGTTTACCTCATCTTGGGAATGAAGAATTAACTTAAAAAAAAAAAGTCAAGAAGGGAAATCTACCACTGAGGATTATTCAAGAAAGTCTATAACCCAAAGGAATAAAGAAAAGGGGGGAAAAAAAAGAACAGTGGTGATAACAAGAAAAATTTAAGCAGAAAAAAATCAAATCATGTTTTTTATAAAACATTTACTCTGGTAGCTTCAATGTATAGCATATAGCTTTACAGGTTATATGACATTGAAGAGTGTGTACTTTAGTAAAAAACTACATTTTAGCTCATAATTTCATTCACTTAAGTTTTAGGAATCAGTTAATGGTGTCTTCAGAGTGACTGTGTTACTACTCTCTTCCCACATAACTTGCATAAAAAACTTAATCTCTTGGGGGAGAAAACATGTGTGTATATATTTATTTGTATCTATTTTGTATCAATAATTTGTGCAGTTTATCAAACCAGTCTCTTAGGTTGAGTTTATCAAATATCACAGATACAGTTTTTCTTTAATTTTCCTCATATATTCAAAATCTCTATTTATGTGTTCAGTAACTCTATCTATATATGTCATGTTTAGAAAATCATAGATAATCATTAACATTAAAGATATCCTTGTCTACCTGAGAGTGTGTTGATTTTATTCTATTTTTTTCTTTTCATATATTACCTGATTTGTAATGTTCCAGACATAAAACTGATATTGAAACAAGGTAATACTTTACTTTTGTAATCAGAAAAGAAGATGAAACACTATTTCTCTAGAGCTTAGGATAACGTATTGCTTTTTAAGAAATAATCCCAGAATTTAGCATCTTTAAAGTATGTATCTTTACCATTACACAGAGTTCCTTATGAGACTACAATTAATATGTAGGCCAAAGCAGCTGTCTTCTTAAAGTTTACTTGAGTCTAGAGCCTGATTCCAAGACTGTTCATTCAAATGCTTGACATGTTAGTGCTGGTGGTTGACAGGAAGCCAAGAATTCCTCACCATGCGACTTTTCCCATAAGACTGCTGCATCATGCTTATGATACAGGATTTATTTTCCCCCAGAGCTAGTGAACCAAGAGACAGCAAGGTGAAAACAATTATATCTTTTACCAACTAGCCTTTGAAATCACCGGACATCATTTTAACAGTGTCTTATTTAAAACAAAGGTGAGATTTAATCAGTTTGGTAGTGGGTGGCTCTAAGTGATACCAGGACAAAGAAATCATCAAGGATATTTAGATTGGATTGGATTGACTCTTCCCTGTGGTATTTTCACTGGTTATAAAGTTTTAATCAATACACAGATTTTTCAGGTTTTTAAAGAATCTAGCTACATGAACAATGCACATATTAGAAACATCCATTTCCATAAAATGAAATGAATAATAAAACTTATTTGATCTTCAATTTCTGAAACATTTTTTTAAGTCTTACCAGTATTTCATGATATAATATTTTGGTTTGTCTCTATGATATAATATCATTAATTATTCTCCCCATAGCCATTTTTATTTGCTGGTGTAATGTTCTAAATAGGTCAATGAAAGTGGCTTAGTAAAACATAAGGGGAAATATTAAAAAAATAAAAAGGATACATTCTACTCTAAGTAGGAATATTTATTCTTAGGATATCTGATAAGTAATGACAAAGCCATCAACTTGGGAAATATATCATTGGCCATTTTTTTTTCTGATGATAGCTATGAAACAGAATAATAGAAGTAAATTATTAATATGAAAATTAGTGTGAAAAATTGGGTATTTGAAAACTGCTTGCTGTAAAAGAAAATTATTCTAATACATGAAAATTATAGCCATTTCAAAGTCCACAATTTAAAGACTATGAAGTGCTCTTAAATTTTCAGAAATTTTTGAGTAATTAAAAAATAACCTGATTTTAGTTTAGAAAAGAGAAGGCAAGGATAGATTTAAGCATTATCTTTAAAAGATGATTTACAATTTATTTTGTTATTTGAAATTAAATAAGACATTTAGCAGATCAAAAAATATTGAGTATACTCAATTCTGCCTTAAATGCTCAGATCTCCAACTGTGTTAAAAATATTAATCCTGAAGAAATATCCCTGAAAATAAAGTTAAAATTTCCTTTGATAGTGGTATCTTAAAATAGAACAGAATTCCATCTGTTAGGAGTAGTTTAGATGTATCCAACTTTGAAGTCAGATGATGCAGTTGCATAACCTGCCCAAGTTTCTAGTGACACTATCATTTCATGAGAACAGAAGGGTTTTCAGCTTTTGAGTTCCCATTCTAAAGCTTATTCAAAGCAAAGCGACATATTTGAATGCAATCGAGGATGATAAACTATTCTTATGGTTAACTTTAAGCGCAATACTTTTTAATAATTTCACTAATGAACCTCACTGCTGCTGCTGCTGCTAAGTAGCTTCAGTCGTGTCCAACTCTGTGCGACCCATAGTCAGCAGCCCACCAGGCTCCCCTGTCCCTGGGATTCTCCAGGCAAGAATACTGGAGTGGGTTTCCATTTCCTTCTCCAATGCATGAGAATGAATAGTGAAAGTGAAGTTGCTCAGTAGTGTCCAACTCTTTGCGACCCTATGGACTGCAGCCTACCAGGCTCTTCTGTCCATGGGAGTTTCCAGACAAGAGTACTGGAGTGGGGTGCCATTTCCTTCTCCGAATGAACCTCACTAGGGAATACAAGTTCTGCTCATTAAGGCTATGTAAGATAATGATTGAATCTTTTTTTAAAAAAATCTGAAGTTCTTTTATTTAAGGTTCAGGAATAATATGATTTCATATGTTGATAGTTTTAGGGCTATTATTCCCAAATTCTGTCAGATCTCTAGCTTCAAACTATGCCAGAGGTGAGTGGGCAAGGAAAAGGAAACAACTAAACTAATCTTTAAGAGACTACTTACCCCTGTGTAGGGCATATTCTCTCAATCATACATAATTTTTCATGAAATCTGAACTAAATATAATAGTATTTAAATATTGGCTGATTTCCATTGGTAAGAATGATAGTTTTTTTTAATTAATCACTAATTTAATTAGTGGTTTAATTTTTTCTTTAAAAACTTTTTTGGTTAACAAAAGTAGATTTAAGTAAAATAGTAAATAAAACTTGGAACAGTTCTATGTGACTATTGCACATAAAAGCTTGAGGTCACAAACACAGCTTTAAGACAGCTTTTATAATTCAGAGGTTTTCCTTTGCACTTAGGTATGCTAACCCAAACATGGAACCATAGAAATTTAGGAAAAATCTAATTGATTCCATTTAATTAGCCATATAGAGAAGGAAATGGCAACCCACTTCTGTACCCTTGCCTCGAAAATCCCATGGGCAGAGGAGCCTGGTAGGCTACAGTCCATGGGGTTGTAGAGTCAGACACAACTGAACGACTTCACTTTCACTTCACTTTCAATTAGCCCTAAATTCTTTCAATACAAGATCAAAGCCAGGAATGTGTGATAGGTCAGTTATAGAAATGAACTTCATCAGGACCCACTGTCAGCTGTCAACATCTTCCTCTCTTCCTTGGGTCACTCTTGGTACTTGCTCATCAATGAGTTTGTAATAGCTACATTCTGGCATTGGGATGCGGTTTGGGTAAAGCAGATTTGCTGTTAGAGCAAGTTCCATGAGCTGGCTTACATAAAATATGCCACATGAGATAGCTCAGTTATAGTCTTAGTACAAATTCTTGAAGAGAGGATTTAAATATATCACTCTTCAAATGCCAAGTTAGTTACAGGATGAAAAAGAAGTTCTTAAGAGAGTGAGAAACTGGATAAAAGTGATTCTCCTTATTGTGACCAAGAGTCCAGTTTGCTACTCTAACAGAATTTTGTGCCTCAGATCCATTCATGAACTTGTAGTCTCTTACTTCCTGAATTTATAAGATTCACTATTTACAGACAAGACACTTGGAGGAATCATGTTACAAGTTTCCATGCAAATGACATCTTTGGAATTCTGACACACAGCAATTCTCATTAATTCAAAAACATATTTGGTAAATGCACTGCTGTATTTATGGCATTTTTCTATAATTAAATAGAGGAAGAACTTGTCCTTGTGGAAATTTGAAATAATGAGTAATACAAAACTAAATACAAAATTGCAATAAGGTTATCTGATGTCAAGATCTGGATAAACATAGTAAAATATTGAAAGTTCAAAGAAGGTTACTATAACTCAGGTTTATTTTTTATTAAAAAATACGGTAAAGGACAGAAAAATCCACTGAATAATACAATAAACATTATCTTAAATCCTAAATTAACAAACCCAGATAAGTGTTTTTTTTTTATTCCCTTAGATTGTGTTTACTGTTTAAATTAAATAAATTAAACCATATGGATAAACGCAAAGTCCCCTTGGAACTGGAAAGCAGTATGCAAAACACTTGTACTAATTCAGCCTTCAGTGACTGTGGTGGAAACTATGACATGTCACTCAGCTCCATCAATTAAGAAATGTGCATGCTGATGGGACTGACATTGTCAACTGCTTCAGGGATTACCTCACCCTTGGAGAGCCATGTGATTTTATACAAGGTCAGTCTCCTCCCAGGCTCTCTCAATGATTGAGGTGAACATAAAAACGGTGTGACATTTTGAACTAACATAGAACAACTCTAATGGACCATTTTAGCTTCAGAACCCCTGTAGTCAGCCGAGGCAGCCATCACGCCACCATCATAGACGGGCTCTCTCTTAGGTCATCATGCTTTCTTCCTCTTCCTCCTAAAGCTATCAACTCCAATTAAAACCTTAAGTAACATTCAGATCACTAAACCCCATTTCAGGGTCTGGGGAAGCCACTTCTGACGATAATCAAAAAGAGTTTTCATACAAAATGTGACTTCTAAACAGAGACCTGGAAGATGTTATCACAAAGAGATATGTGGAATCATGTCTACATGAACAGACACATTCTTCAAGCATTCTTCTAGCTCAGAAGAAAATATACATAAAATATGAGTTTGTATTTTCAATGTGGTAATGAATTTTGTGGTTGCAGGAAGGAGAAAAAATGAAAATATGAGAGAACTTAAATGAATAAATAAAGCTATTTCATGAATAAAAAAATAATGGGGGAAAATGAAATAAAATCAAGATGATTCCAGGTTTACAAAATGTAGCAACAAGGGAGGAGTCTCTTTCAGGGAAAGATGAATATAGTTTTTGACATGAAGAGTTTGGGGAAGTGACAATTAACAATATGCATAAAACTTCCAAACAGCTGAAAATATAACTCTAGCTCATAAGCTAAAAATGCATTTAATTGGTTCATCCACTTATGCTTTGAGACTTTCTGTATTTGTTTCTGAGCATAGAGTGGGGAGTAAATCTGGTATGGTCACTGTCTTCAGAGTGCTTACAGCATAGAATCAAAGACAGATATAATGCACATAATCATACAAATAAACAGATAACAGCAAACTGTGAAATAATCCCTATGGACCAAAAAAAAGGTATGAAGAAAGGCAGGGGGCTTAATTGGTACTGTGGATATCAGAGAAGGCCTCTGAAGGCCATTTAACATATTTATGTTAAAACTTGAAGGATGAATAGGCTTCAGCTTAGCAAAAAGTAGAATAAGAATTTTCTTACCAGAGGAAGAAGCATCTGTCAAGTGTATACATTCTGTCTTATAAGATATGGTAGAACTTGGTTAAAACTGGTAGCCTTTCCCTTCTCCAAGGGCTTCCCTAGTAGTTCAGTTGGTAAAGAATCCACCTGTAATGCTGGAGACCCGGGTTATATCTCAGGGTTGGGAAGATCCCCTGGTGAAGGAAAAGGCTACCCACTCCATTATTTTGGCCTGGAGAATTCCATTAACTTTATAGTCCATGGAGTCACAGAGAGTCAGATGCAACTGAGTGACTTTCACTTTCCATTCCTTTCTCCAGGGGATCTTCCCAACCCAGGGATGGAACCCAGGTCTCCTACATTGCAGGTGGATTTTTTTTTTTTTTTTCACTTTTCAACCAGCGGAGCCACAAAGGAAGCCCAATAATATTGGAGTCTGTAGCCTATCCCTTCTCCAGTCGATCTTCCAGACCAGGGAATTGAATGAGGGTCTCCTGCATTGCAGGCTGATTCTTTACCAACTGAGCTATGAGAGAAGCCCTGGTGAAAACTGGAATGCTAGCCTAAATGCCATGGGAGAGTCACTGAAAATTTAAAGGCGAGAAAGTAACAGAGGCATGAAAATTTGAGAGTTTTCTATGTCCAGCTTATAGTAGAAGCCAGGAAAGCAAATGCTCTGGGGGGAAAAGAGTAGGCAAGGGAAAGAAAATAGGATGAAAGACAGACCTGCGGACTCTTAGGAATAGAGATAGATATCAGAAAGTAGAAAAGGAATTATAAAGCTCAGAGGGTTTTTAAAAGTTACAAACATACAGAATTGAAGTAGATGCAGTACTGTCAAATAATAAAAGGCTGACCAATTTTTTTAAATGATCAGTAGATTATGAATTCCATTTTTAAGATAAAGTCACACTGACATAATCTTACATTAAGAGAAGTACTGTAAAACTGAATTACAGGGTTTTAGCTTCTTGCAAGATTTCCTGAACATCTCTTTGCTGTTGTAAACTATTCATTATACATATTTTTTTCCTACTTTCTTAAGGGAAAAAAAGTGCTTATTCTCTTTTGGTAATTTCCCAAAGTGGTTGAGTTTTAAATTTGCTTTTAAATTGGGTTTTTAAATAGTTTCTACCAAGCATTTTAGAATTCAGTTTCAGAAAATTTGAGGCAGATTTTATAAGATAGTTCAAATTTTCACTAACTTATCAGCTTCGTTAAAAAGCAGAGACATTACTTTGCCAACAAAGGTCTGTCTAGTCAAGGCTATGATTTATCCAGTAGTCATGTATGGATGTGAGAGTTGGACTATGAAGAAAGCTGAGAGCTGAAGAATGATGCTTTTGAACTATGGCGTTGGAGAAGACTCTTGAGAATCCCTTGGACTGCAAGGAGATCCAACCAGTCCTGATGTTGAAGCGGAAACTCCAATACTTTGGCCACCTGATGAAAAAAGTTAACTCACTGGAAAAGACCCTGATGCTGGGAAAGATTGAAGGCAGGAGGAGAAGGGGATGACAGAGGATGAGATGGTTGGATGGCAGCACCAACTCAATGGACATGAGTTTGGGTAAACTCTGGGAGCTGGTGATGGACAGAGAGGCCTGGCATGGTGTGGTCCATGGGGTTGCAAAGAGCTGGACATGACCGAGTAAATGAATTAAACTGAAATCAGCTTCATTTAATTAATTTTATTAAACTAATTGATTTCAATTTAATAATAATTAGAATTGAGCATTTTCTAATATGGAGAAAAGATATATATATATATATATATAATTGTAAATAAAACATGAAGAATAATATATAATATAGCTGCCCTTTATACATTATAGTCTGTCATTTTAAAATGTACTTATTCCTGTTTCTGACTTCTGAAAAATTATATTCTAGTTACTTCTTTCCACTTGTTTATTCAAAGTGAATTATAAAACTGACCACCCACTCCACCATGAATAAATGATATTAAAAGTATTTATATATATTTAAAAAAACAAACAAACAAACAAAAAAAAGTATTTATATATATTTTAAATTGGCTTATTTTCTTGTATTGTGGTGTAATATAGGGCAAAGCAAAAAAGAGAAAGGAGGGAGAGAGTAGGGTGGGAAAGGGGGAGGAAGGAAGGAAGAAGGAAGAGAAACAACTGGGGGGCATTACAATTGCTTTTATCTTAGTTACAAGCAACATATCATAAAATCAATAATAGCACTCATGGACATTTACTAAGCTGAAACAACACCAATCCTTCTTTTTTAGGTCTCCCAGTGCCACTGAGTCTTGCTATCAAACTGCACTTTGTATCTTCTGGTTTACAATACTTAGTCAGTAATTTAAATTCCATGAGGGCCTCCCTGGACATTTTGAAAACATGAATCTTTTTTAAAGGCTATTATTATGTGACATGCAGCCATACTACATCAAATTATTAAATTGTTTGTATTCTTCTATTAGTTTGAATAAGCCATCAATTTGATGATATGCTCAAAGATAAGTGCTAAATAAAAGTGACAAATTGTGTGGGTAGCAACACTCTCTACAAATGAAATTCACTAGGAAATAAAGATATTCCCTATTTCCACACCACATACAGTTCCAAAGAATCTGGAGCAACTTTTTCATCAAATCTTTCAACTCTCTTCTTGCTTTTTGTTCTTGACCTTTACAAATCTATTCCAGAATCTTTTTTGGTCAGATGGAGATGGGGATAAAAATCAATCAAAACTTAAACTTTAAATACTCATATTTACTCCCTTTCAAAGCTTAATGTCTCAGAATGAACTAACAAGTGCTAATTTCTATTTCCTCACAATTTTAATCCCTCTACATGATCATTTGAAATCCAATAAATAAATTATTATAAATGTTATAAAATACATAAAAACAGAACAGTAGAATATAGTACTCTATGTCCACCTATAGGCATTAATAAATAATATTTTGTCTATCTTATTTAATAAATACATTCATTTCCTTTGATGTGTGAATTTCTTTTGCTTTTGTTTGTAATTTTTTGGTTTGTTTTTTATTTTGCCTTTCCAGTAATATTTTAACAAAAATCTAGACAGTATGTCACCACACATAAAATTACTTCAGTAAATATCAAAGAGGTTTCATGTTTCAATGGTTACAGCAATTTATATTTCTTTTGTTCTATATCTTTTAAGTATCCTATTATTTTAAACATATGTAAAATTTTACAACTGATTTTATTCTTATGAGCCCATGCTGCTTATTTTATAATCTACTTTAAAATTATGATCTTATATTTACTTTACTTAAAATGAGAGCTATAGCTATTTACCTAATCATCAATTTCCTCAAAAAATTTATATATATCCAAATGGGATAATTTATTAGCTTAATTTCAATATATACCACAAATATTAAGATATTTGTCTAAATGCATCAAAGACTTCTGATTGTAACTGAGATGGAATAACAGGGATTAGCATGACTCCCTTCTATGAAAGAAAAATTTGCACAAAATACATTAGACAATGGATTTTAGCCTTTGGATGGCAGGCAACACAGGACAGAAATCCTAAGAAAGGAGAAGTCAACAAGGTGAGCCCTAAGGCAGTTCCAGTTTACAGATGAAATGGCAGGAAGACGTTCGGAAAGCTGATTAGCCTGCATGAGTTGAAAAGATGGTTTGGGAGTCTAGCAATGCCCAAAAGCTCAAGGATTACAGGGTAGAATTCCACGGAGGAAGAACTTCAGTAAGTAACTCCAGAGGTCTACAGGTTTCTCATAGAATCTTTTGCTGAGGAGAAAGAACCACACAAAAAAATCAGTGCATATAATCCTCCAAACTTAGTGACAAGTGTTAGTCACTCAGGAGTGTCTGACTCTTTGCAACCCCATGGACTGTAGCCCACCAGGCTCCTCTGTCCATGGAATTCTCCAGGGAAGACCTGCACAGAGGTAAAATAATATGTGTCCCCCAAAGTATAATTAATAGTCCTGGTTTACTTGGAATGGTCTTGGGTTTGGGACAGCTGATCAACAGTGGTGGGAAATCTTATAACTTGAAATGTGCCGGGTTAGGACATCAGATGAGTGATGCTTTGGTGGTGAAAACTTAATCCTAGACTAAAGGCTGTTCTGACCATGCTTAATAAAAGTTAATGAAAGTGAAAGTGAAAGCGGCTCAGTTGTGTCCAACTTTTTGTGACCCTCTGGACTGTAGTGTTGTGTCTGTCGTTTCTGTAGTGTCTGTAGCATCAGTTATGTCTGATTCTTTGCAACCCCATGGGTTGTAGCCTGCCAGGTTCCTCTGTCCATGGAACGTGTCCAGTATTCTCCAGGCCAGAATACTGGAATGAATAGCCTTTCCCTGCTCCAGGGGATCTTCCCAGTTCAGAGGTCGAACCCAGGTCTCTTGCACTGTAGGCATATTCTTTACCAGCTGAGCCACCAGGGAAGCCCATAAAACTTAACAATTAGTCTCAAAGGATAAAACTGTTTTCAGGAAACTTAAAAGATCAAATGTATTGAAAGGAATAATAATAAAAAAACAATCCAATCCCCAACTAGTTATTATCCATAATGTTTAGTATCTAACAAAAAGGCTGCAGGCACACAAAAGAACAGGAAAATAGAATTCTCAATTAAAAAAAATCACTGGAAATAGACCTGATAAAGATACATAATAGAAACAGAGGCAAGAATTTTATAGTGGTTATAGTCATTATTATAGCTGAACTATATCTAAGAAGGCAGAGTAAAATTTATCTTGGTAAGTACAAACATAGAAGATTCAAAGAACATCCACTTCTAAAAATAAGAACTGTAACATCAAAAAAAATCACTAAATAGGATTAAAAACAAACTAGATAAGTCTTCTGCCTATTTCTTAATCGGGGTTTTCTTTGATGTTAAGTTGTATGAGATGTTTATGTAGTTTGGATATTATGCTTTATGAGTTTTATCATTTGTATATATTTTCTCCTATTCATGAACAGAGATTTTTCTAAAGAAGAAAGGCAGATGCCCAATAGGCACATGAAAGGATACTCAACATTGTAAATTTTAAGGGAAATGCAAACCAAAGCCACAGTAAGACATCACCTCACCTATTATCATCAGATGGCTATTTGACTATCAGAATGGCTATCATCAAAGAGAATACATATAGCAAACCTTGGTGAGAATTTAGAGAAAAAGGAGCTCTTGTAGAAATAGTACAGTTCTTGTTGGTAGAAAGGTAAACTGGTGCAGCCACTGTGAAAAACACTATGAACTTTTTCAAAAACTTAAAAAAAAGAAACTGATGCTCAAACTACTATATGACCCAGAAATTCCATTCCTGGGTTTATCCCCAAGAAAAACCTTCTAACACTAATTTGAAAAGATATATGTACCACAGTGTTCATAGCAGCATTATTTAAAAAATTGCTAAGATATAGAAGCAACTTAAATGTCCATCATCAGATGAATAAAGATGTGAAATATATATATATATATATATATATATATATATATATATATATATATAATACTGCTGCTGCTGTTTAGTCGTTAAGTCCTATACAGTTCTTAGTGATCCCATGCACTGTAGCCCACCAGAATCCTCTGTCCATGAGATTTCCCAGCAAGAATATTGGAATAGGTTGTTATCTCCTTCTCCAGGAGATCTGCCCAACCCAGGGATCAAACACACATTTCCTGCTTGGCAGGGAGATTGTTTACAACTGAACCGTGGAAGCCAATGGAATACTACTCAGTCATAAAAATAAAGAAATTTTTGCTATTTGCAATAACATGGATGGACTTGGAGGGTATTATGCTAAATGAAATGTCATAAAAATACAATTACAGTATGATATCATGTACATGTACAAGCTAGGGAATATAACAAAAAGAAACAGACACACAAATATAGAGGACAAGCAAATGTTTAACAGTGGACAGATGGAAGAGGTGCAGGGTAATACAGGGATAAGGGAATAACAAGTACAAACTGTAAAGTATGAAATAAGCCACAAGGATATATTGTACAACACAGAGAATATAGCCAATATTTTATAATAACTCAAGTCAAATATAACCCTTAAAAACATGAAACACTATAGTGTACACCTGTAACATATAATATTATGTATCAATTACATGTAAATAAAATATAAATAAATGAAAAAAGAAAGATTAGATGTTGTAGGTGAAAACTTTAGCGAATTGAAGACACAGCAATAAAAATTATTCAGAGCCAAACAAAGAGGAAGTAGAAATTGATAAAAAGTATGCAAACCATCGGTGAATTAGGACAATTTTAGGCAATCTAATATTTGTGTAATTAGGAATCTTCTAATATTTGGATAATTAGGTTCCCTGGCAGCTCAGTCAGCAAAGAATCTGCTGCAATGCAGGAGATTCAGGTTTTATCTCTGGGTCAGAAAGATCTCCTGGAGAAGGAAATAGCAACCCACCCCAGTATTCTTGCCTGGAGAATCCCATGAACTGAGATGCCTGGTGGGTTACAATCTATAGGCTCATAGGAGTCGGACATAACTTAGTGATTAATCCACTACTACTAGGATATCTGAAGGAGATCAGAGACAAGTCTTTTTGAATCCCTGATTCCCATAGAGGCTTTGAATATAGTGAAGGGTAGCCTGTTTTTCAACACTGAGCATGCAGCAATAGAAGCTGCAAGAGTTGCACATCTGTCATAGTCTCATGGGTTTGAGAGGTGAGTTAATGACAAATTATACAGAATTTGATATGCAATAGTGTATACATGATATATATATATATATATATATATACATATATATATATATATATATATATATATATATAATGTTATAAACCAGAAACAAACGGAGAAAAAACAAACAACAAAATTAGAAATGAAAATAAATAAATCACAACAGGCAACATAAAAATACAAAGGATCATAAGAGACTATTATCAGCAAATATATGCAAATAAAATGGACAACTTGGAAGAAATAAACAAATCTTAAAAGAGCACAACTTTCCAAAACTAAACCAGGAAGAGATAGAAAATCTTAACAGATCCATCACAAGCACAGAAATTGAAACTGTAATCAGAAATCTTCCAACAAACCAAATCTCAGGACCAGATGTCTTCGCAGCTGAATTCTACCAAAAATTTAGAGAAGAGCTAACACCTATCCTATTCAAACTCTTCCAAAAAACTGCAGAGGAAGGTAAACTTCCAAACTTATTCTATGAGACCATCATCACCCTAATACCAAAACCTGACAAAGATGTCACAATAAAAGAAACCTATAGGCCAATATCACTGATGAACATAGATGCAAAAATCCTCAACAAAATTCTAGTAAACAGAATCCAACAACACATTAAAAAGATCATACATCATAACTTTACCCCAGGGATGCAAGGATTCTTCAATATCCACAAATCAATCAATGTAATACACCACATTAACAAATTGAAAAATAAAAACCACATGATTATTTCAACTGATGCAGAGAAATCCTTTGACAAAATTCAACATCCATTTATGGTAAAAACCCTCCAAAAAGCAGGCATAGAGGGAACATACCTCAACGTAATATAAGCTATATATGACAAACCCACAGCAAACATTATCCTCAATTGTGAAAAACTGAAAGCATTCCCCCTTAAGTCAGGAACAAGACAAGTGTGCCCACTCTCACCACTACTATTCAACATAGTTTTAGAAGTCTTGGCCACAGCAATCAGAGCATAAAAAGAAATAAAAAGAATCCAGATTGGAAAAGAAGTAAAACTCTAACTGTTTGCAGATGACATGATCCTCTACATAGAAAACCCTAAAGATTCCACCAGAAAATTACTAGAGCTAATCAGGGAGTATAGTAAAGTTGCAGGATATAAAATCAACACACAGAAAACCCTTGCATTCCTATACATTAACAATGAGAAAACAGAAAGAGAAATTAAGGAAACAATTCCATTCACCATAAAAACGAAAAAGAATAAAATACTTTGGAATATATCTACCTAAAGAAACAAAAGACCTAAATATAGAAAACTGTAAAACACTGGTGAAAGAAATCAAAGAGGACACAAATAGATGGAAAAATATACCATGTTCATGGATGAAGAATCAATATAGTAAAAATGAGTATACTACCCAAAGCAATCTATAGATTCAATGCAATTCCTATCAAGCTACCAGCAGTTTTCTTCAGATAATTTAGAACAAATAATTTCATAATTTGTATGGAAATACAAAAAACCTCTAATACACAAAGCAATCTTGAGAAAGAAGAATGGAACTGGAGGAATCAGCCTACCTGACATTAGGCTATCCTACAAAGCCACAGTCATCAAGACAGTATGGTACTGGCACAAAGATGGAAATACAGATCAATGGAACAAAATAGAACGTCCAGAGATAAATCCACACACCTATGGACACCTTATCTTTGACAAAGGAGGCAAGAATATACAATGGAGAAAAGACAACCTCTTTAACAAGTGGTGCTGGGAAAACTGGTAAACCACTTGTAAAAGAATGAAACTAGAACACTTTCTAACACCATACACAAAAATAAACTCAAAATGGATTAAAGAGCTAAACATAAGACCAGAAACTATAAAATTCCTAGAGGAAAACCTAGGCAAAACACTCTCCGACATAAACCAAAGCAGGCTCCTCTATGACCCACCTCCCAGAATATTGGAAATAAAAGCAAAAATAAACAAATGTGACTTAATTAAAATTAAAAGCTTCTGCAAAACAAAGGAAACTATAAGGTGAAAAGGCAGCCTTCAGAATGGGAGAAAATAAAAGCAAATGAAACAATGTACAAACAATTAACCTAAAAAATATGCAAGCAACTCCTGCAACTCAATTCCAGAAAAATAAACGACCCAATCAAAAAGTGGGCCAAAGAACTAAACAGATATTTCTCCAAACAAGACATACAAGTGGCTAACAAACACATGAAAAGATGCTCAACATCACTCATGATCAGAGAAATGTAAATCATAACCGCAATGAGGTATCATTTCACACCAGTCAGAATGGCTGCCATCCAAAAGTCTACAAGCAATAAATGCTGGAGAGGATGTGGAGAAAAGGGGACCCTCTTATACTGTTGGTGGGAATGCAAACTAGCACAGCCACTATGGAGAACAGTGTGGAGATTCCTTAAAAAACTGGAAATGGAACTGCCATATGACCTAGCAATCCCATTGCTGGGCACACACACTGAGGAAACCAGAATTGAAAGAGACACATGTACCCCCATGTTCATCGCTGCACTGTTTATAATAGCCAGGACATGAAAGCAACCTAGATGTCCATCAGCAGATGAATGGATAAGGAAGCTGTAATACATATACACAATGGAATATTACTCAGCCATTAAAGGAATACATTTGAATCAGTTCTAATGAGGTGGATGAAACTGGAGGCTATTATACAGAGTGAAGTAAGCCAGAAGGAAAAAACAACAATACAGTATGCTAACGCATATGTATGGAATTTAGAAAGACTGTAACAATAACGCTATATGCAAGACAGTGGAAGAGACACAGACCTATAGAACAATCTTTGGGACTCTATGGGAGAGGGCAAGGTTGGGATGATATGGGAGAACGACACTGAAGCATGTAAATTATCATATACAAAACGAATCGCCAGCCCAAGTTCAATGCATGATACCGGGTTCTTGGGGCTGGTGCACTAGGAAGTCCCAGAGGGATGGAATCAGGAGGGAGGTGGGAGGGGGATTCTGGAAGGGAAACACATATACACCCATGGCAGACTCATCCCTATGTATGGTAAAACCAACACAGTATTGTAAAGTAAAGTAAAATAAAATTCATACATCTAAAATAAAAAAAATAAATTAAATAAACAAATAAATTTTAAGAAAGAATAAATTGTGCTGGCATTTGATCACAAAGAACTGAGGCTAGAAACTGGGCTTGGCAGGGAGCGATACCCAGGTTAAAACTGAGGAGTATACTCCATTGTTTGAATTTCTTCAACAAAGACAGGCACTTTTAACTCTAGGTGTGGATTTAAATGAGTATGGAGTAAATAGTGCATGTGCTCTGGTTTACCCCAAAACCAGACACAGGAGGAAACTGGAACTGAATGTGAGCATCTCCCTAAAAGTGTACTTGAACAGCAGTCTTAAGAGGATTAGGCTTATGATGATTAACTAGGAAACAGGAAGGAAATAGTACAACTTTTATTTTGATTTACCTTTCATTTTGTTCACATGTAGCTTCTATTTTTGTATATGTATTTTGATGTATTAAATACATCATAATTACACTGCTGCTGCTGCTAAGTCGCTTCAGTCACGTCCAACTCTGTGCGACCCCACAGATGGCAGCCCACCAGGCTCTGCCTTCCCTGGGATTCTCCAGGCAAGAACATTGGAGTGGGTTGCCATTTCCTTCTCCAATGCATGAGAATGAAAAGTGAAAGTGAAATCGCTCAGTCCTGGCAACTCTTCGCAACCCCATGGACTGCAGCCTACCAGGTTCCTCCATCGAGGGGATTTTCCAGGCAAAGAGTACTGGAGTGGGTTGCCATTACCTTTTCTGATAATTACACTAGCACATGTAATTTTAACCATATGAAAATTATAATATATGTGCATAACATATTTATCAAATAATAATACATATATATTAAATAATAGCATAATCATTGTAATTCATAATATATAAGTAACAAGTCTTATAATGTAATTGTATATGTGATTCCTCTCCCTTCCTTCCCTCCCTCCTTTCTTCCTTCTCTCTCTATTTTTGCTTTCTTTCTTTCTCTTCCTTACTTCTCTTCCTTACCCTCTTCCTTCTTTTCTTTCTGTCATCTGATTGAGTTCTAATGCATCTCTCTCACAGAAACCACACCCATAATTCATATTTAAATTTCAGTTTCTTTCTTTATATCTGAAATATATTTGTGAAGCAGTCTAATTTAAAACACTCAGCTTTTCTTTCTGAAATAGCTACATATACTGTTATAAGTAATTAAGGAGAACACTGTAAATAATTCATTCTTAATAGTTCTTTGCAGATATTCAACTTAGTTTCCTTAGGAAATTCATCCATTTTACACCAACGTTTAACAACTTTGAGATTGGTAAAAAAAAAAAAAAAAACTGGGTAATTAGAATAACTGATAATTATCTAAGCAAGCAGAATAGCAGCTACAACTTGCCTAAATATGCTTGGGAATAAATACTGATCAATATTGGTAAGTTTATAGCTCTCCTGTTGTGAGCAGACGTGTATTAAGTATATGGAAGATTAAGTAGTACTTGTTCTTAGTGGTTGGCAAGTCACAGTCTTTTTCAGGATAGTTTACTGAGAAAATAGAAGGGATTTGTTTACTGATTACTTAAGAGTTTGATGATATTAAAATGTCAAATGGATGGTTGTACCAAATGTCCTTTAAAGTCTTCTTTGTAACATAATTTATATATCCAAACAAAATTCAGTTTACTGTCTATCACTGTTCCACACAAGATGATATAAAATTATCAAAATGGTAAAAGAACATAATATTGCTAATATTTAACTGATAAGAATCAGAGATAAAACAAAGAAAGACAATGGATAATTGCATAAAGTGATCTGATTCAGTAGTTCATGATTTTTAAAGCTCTTTAGTTTCAAGGATATGACTATAAAATGCATGTTCAATGTCTATAAAAAAGTTATTTTTCTCTGAATGATAGAATAAATCAGTTTCCTGCTTTTGCTAATAGTCTCATTCATTTTTTTCTTACAAAATATTATATAGTAAAACTCATTGCAAAATAGCCCATAATTTTTAGTTTGGCAATCTTATTTTCTACATAATAATTGCAAATGAAATGTTGACTCCCCAAATATATCTACTCTACAAAATAGGGGAATTATCCAAAACTGGAAGACTTAGTTTTTAAAAAATAAAGAGGTGTTATGTTACTAACTTCAAAAACAATAATATAGCCTAATTTATTTATTTCTCCCACAATGGAAAAACTCCTAAAATAGAGGACTCTATGTTTGAAGTGGTGGGGAGAAAGGAAGAGACAAAGAGAGATTCTATATACTAAGATAACATGGTGGTGGCAATATTTTTAATGTCAATGGCATAATCACATAGTTTTGGATTTGAAAGATGAATTAAAAATCTAACTCCTTTTTTATTTTAAAAAAATAAAATGAGTGTATGAGGAGTGATCAAGTTCAGTTCAATTGCTCAGTCATGTCCAACTCTTTACAACTCCATGAACTGCAGCACACCAGGCCTCCCTGTCCATCACCAACTCCTAGAGTCCACCCAAACCTATGGCCATTGAGCTGGTGATGCCATCCAGCCATCTCATCCTCTGTCATCCCCTTCTACTCCTGCCTCAATCATTCCCAGCATCAGGGTCTTTTCAAATAAGTCAGCTCTTCACATCAGGTGGCCAAACTATTGGAGTTACTTCTTCAACATCAGTCCTTCCAATGAACAATCAGGACTGGTCTTCTTTAGGATAGACTAGTTGAATCTCCTTGCAGTCCAAGGAACTCTCAAGAGCCTTCTCCAACAACCCAGTTAAGAAGCATCAATTCTTTGGTGCTCAGCTTTCTTTATAATCCAACTCTCACATCCATACATGACTACTGGAAAAACCAGAGCCTTGACTATCCGGACTTTTGTTGACAAAGTAATGTCTCTGCTTTGCAATATTCTGTCTAGGTTGGTCATAACCTTCCTTCCAAGTAGTAAGTGTCTTTTAATTTCATGGCTGCAATCACCATCTGCAGTGATTTTGGAGCCCAGAAAAATAAAGTCAGCCACTGTTTCCACTGTTTCCCCATCTATTTGACATGAAGTGATGGGACTGGATGCCATGATCTTAGTTTTCTGAATGTTGAGCTTTAAGTCACTTTCTTCACTCTCCTCTTTCACTTTCATCAAGAGGCTCTTTAGTTCCTCTTCACTTTCTGTCATAAGGGTGGTGTCATCTGTATATTTGAGGTTATTGATATTTCTCCCAGCAATCTTGTGCTTGTGCTTTCTCCAGACCATATATCATAAGTGACAAGGTGGGAATTTGAAGGTTAAAGCACTCTTTATTTATAAGGGACACAGATTTCAAACAATGAATCATGCAAGAGATTGAAATGGTCAACTACTACTGGTCTAGAAGAAAGATCGGTAGATTTCTTCCTTTACCCCAAATACTCACTGCCATTCCTCTCTAGTTCAACTTTGTTCTGTTTTCTTTTTGTTCCTTATAGTCCTAAAAATAATAATAATAAAAAAAAAAGCAAAGGCAAAAACAAAAAAAAAAAACAAAAAAAAAACCTCTCTTCAAAGTAATTTAAGATAGTATAACTAATTATGTTGATCCAAGGATCTAAACAGTTAGATCTTAAAGATACTTCAATAAATGATTACAAATATTTGAAAACAAGTTTGCTTAGTATGTTTGAAACCAGAATAAAACTCTTCAGGAGCAGAATACTTTAGCTTCTATATGTGACCATTTAACATTTTATTTCTTTTGAATTTGTGCCCTTTATGTCTTCTTGAGAGAAGAATTTTTCTTGGTAAATTCTTTTTTTCCTTTTTGTAGATCCATGCAAGAACCTGAAACCTGATGCACACCTTCTAACATCTGCTAGTGGAAATCTCATATTTAGAAAAAAAATTAATCTTCTTCACTTCATGTTCCTGTAGTAAAGAATTTTGGTTTTTAATGTATCTTATAACAACCTCATATTTTTCCTTGTAACTGATATCATGTTCTTAATTTATGCAACCACCAAGAGGCCTTTTCTATTTTGGTTATTATGTCCTTAGTGCTTATTATACTGCCTGTAACCTAGCAGGAATTCAGAGTTTGTTTATATATTAACTTACTGACTCTAACCCATTTTGCTAGAATTCCACATTTTTCTCCTTCCTTTTCCCAGACTGGAAAAGAAATGGTGTGTCCTTACATCTTCAGAGAATTAACTATATGAATATAAGAATACACACACACATGTTTTTTATATATACATACACCAATTTATATATAATTATATATGTATATACATATATATATATTTTTCAATTTGGTATCAGGATAAATATGTCCAAGGACACAACTTTAAGCAATATTGAATGTTCAGTAAGTGGCAGAGCCATACCATAATCTTGTTAGTTAACATATTCTATCATATCATGGTCATAGATATTTTATGCCTTATCATTTTTCTTTAAATTATATTAAATTATGCTTAAATAATAAAGGTTCTTATGGAGCTCATTACTTAACTTGATACACACACACACATACACATATCACAACATATCTATTCATCTATCTACTCACTTATCTATCTATCTATTTATTTAACAAATATACATTGTGCCTATATTTGTCAAAATATGTGTTCTGATTTTGGAGTGTACAAGTAGGATAAAAATTTACACAAAGCCATCCTTGAAGCTTACAGTTTTGCAAAGAATCTGGGCCACAAACAAGTTTAAAATATTATATAATGTGAAAAACAGTAAAAAGCTACACAGTATTTCTTGAGAGAAGATATTGATTGGCAGTTCTGTCAGTAGCTATATTAGATAAGGTGGTAAAAACGTCCTTCTCAGGAAGTGAAATAAACAGAGATGTAAATGAAGAATGATCCAACAATAATGGGAGAAAATGATAAAAGGGGGAAATATTGAGACATAGGAAAAAAATAGGCAATGTAAATAAAAAGTCTATAATATTCCATAAAATGTCAGAAGGTTAACATGCTTAAATGTGTCAGTGTAACAGTAAACTATATTTGCATATTATACATATGGAAGTATGTCTATCTTCATTAGAAATTATAAAAATGTAAATTTAACAATGAGATATTAATTTTTACATTCAGCAAACTGACTACTTTTTAAAATAAGTTTATGTAGTGGCAAGTTTTCATGAAATGAGCAGTAATCTCATAAATGTTAGTTTTAAAAGATAACTGTTACAAACTCCTTGGTAAACAACTTGGGATTATGTCCATACTCTAACCTGGTAATTCCACCAAAGAATATATGCCATAAAGAAACAGCCAACAGAAAACACTCAAGATAAGCCCAAGAAAGCTCAACAAGAATGTACTCTAAGACACCTCCAAGAATATTATAAAATAGAGACGGTTTCATCCACAGTAGGATAAATAGATATATTGTGGTCTCTTTGGACAGTGGCATATAGTCAAGTTTAGTAAAAGATCATCATAATTTTAAGTTAAAACCTAAGCTTCCGAAAATATCAAAAAACTAGAAATAAATCTGTAAAAATGTGAATAAGGATACAAACTGCAACACTGAAAACTGTAGAAAACTTCTATGATAAATAATGTATAAATAAATAGAAATGTTTTCCATTTTCATGGATGGAAAGATTAAATACTATACAATGTCAGTTCTCTACAAATTGATTTATATTATGAGTACAATCTCAGTCAAATCCTAGCAGATCTGAAAATTTAATTAGAAAAAAAAATTAAATAACTAAAAATTTGCAAAATGACTTGGAGAAATTAGCTTACATTTTTAAATTTTATGTAAATCTAGACCAAATAATGATGGATTAGTCACTAAGTCGTGTCTGACTCTTGTGACCCCATAGACTGTAGCCCATCAGGCTTCTCAGTCCATGGGATTCTCCAGGCAAGAATACTGGAGTGGGCTGCCATTTCCTTCTCCAGGGGATCTTCCTGACCCAGGGATTGAACCTGGGGCTCCTGCTTTGCAGGCAGATTCTTTACTGACTGAGCTACCAGGGAAGCTCACTAAACCACCACCACCAAACCAAACAATATATAGCATTATAGGTACAGACATACATAGGCTCACAGAATGGACTGCCCAGAAATAAACCTATGTATACCTATATGACTGGGCTTCCCTGGTGTCTCAGGCCATAAAGAATCCATCTGCAATGCAGGAGACATGGACTGGATCCCGAGGTTGGGAAGATCCCTTGGCAGAGGGCATGGCAACTTACTCCAGTATTCTTGCCTGGAGAATTCCCGTGAACAGAGGAGCCTGGTGGGTTACAGTTCATGGGGTCACAAACAGTCAGACACAATCAAGCAACTAAGCACAATACGCATATGATTACTTCATTTAAGATAATTTTGCCTCTGCAATTCAGTGATGATGTTTTCTTTGAATAAATTGCACTGAAATAGTTAGATATGGAAAACTACTTACTTTGATACCTACCTCAGACTGTATGCATAACTAACACTGGATACATATAAAAGTATTCAGATAGCAGATATAATAGAAAAATATGGCATTATGTATAATTACACATGCAAAAATATACTTTAGTAAATGTAGCTAGAAATGTAGAGGACTAGAAGAAGAATATTTTTAAAAATTGGAAGGGAAAAATTAGAATTGAACAAATGGATTTGTTCTTGGATTTGAGATCACAGTGCATTAGAGATTTCAGTTCCTTTTAGTTTATAAGTTTAAAGCAAATCTGATTTTTAAAACTCCAAGACTTTTTTTGAATAAGACAAAGTGATTTTAAAATGAATGTGGAAAAGCAACACATAAGAATATTAGAAAAACTAAAAAACAAATAGAGCAATGAGAAGATACACTATCAAATTTTTAAAAACATAAACTATTAATGCTAAAATAAATTTTACTAATTTATTTATAAACATAATTGAATAAAATCTGCTTTTCTAAAAATCAATAAGAATAAGGATCACCCATATTTAGATAATTAATATAATTCCCATACAAATAGGCATAGAGAGATAATTATATGATCAGTCCTTATAGATGATTGACAGGTTGTTGAAATGATGCAAAAACCTCTCCTTAATTATAAACATTTGGATAAAGATTAAATCCACAGGAGTACCTTATATCAGAATAATTCCAGTGTTTAAGAGACTTAAGTTTTAAAACAAAGAGGACAAACAAAACATTAAAGAAATATTAAATAAGAAAGGAGTTGATAAGCTTTTAAAATTATTTCACAGAAGAAAGACAATAGAATTATTTTAAATAAATCACTTTAACTACATTTAAGTAAATAAAAATAGTTCCATGACAAAAACTCTGTAGAAAAATAAAATGGGATTAATATTTTCAACACATACCAAAGAAAAATGACTAATCATAAAATATAAAGAAATTTTTAGATTAAGAGCAAAAAGAAAATTGAAAATAAAAGAACTGTACATAAAAGTGAAGAAATAGTTTATAGGAAAATACAGACGTAGTAGATACAAATATACAATCATGTTCATAAGAGGAGTATAAATTTTACTACACTGAAATATGACTATCAAATGAACTAAAATGAATGCTCTCCAAATTTAAAATATATAAACATTCTACATATTAATATTAAAATCACACTCAAACACCAAAGCAAAAACAAGTCAACACTATTGAATGTTATAATTAGTGGAATAAACCATACTGGAAAAAATGCCATTTTTTTTAATTTTGGCAAAATTAAAATAAATTTAGTATTGTGTAGCAAATAAAATATCAATAAGGTAAAAAGCAAGGCATAGTCTAGAAAGCAATATTTAAAATGTTGATGATCCAAAACCAAGACTTTGTAAAACAGCCAGGAAGACAAACTGAAAAAGATCAATTCTTGATAATAAACTAATACACGAGGAATAAAACCCTTCAAGTTAGTCAAGAATAATAAAATTAGAAAAGGTATTCCGCACATCATACTAACAAAAACCTAAAGTTCTTAAATATAAAGAACCATCAACAAAAAATCTCATAGAGAAAAAGGTGGATGAGTAAATTAGGAACAATATTTGGAGAAAAATTGGAAAATATTTACTACACTTTAAGGAACACTCTATTATTTTTTGAATATAAAAAGATATGGACATATATTATAAAATGGTTCAGTAAGAGTTCAAGAGTGGCAAAAACTCAGTGCCTATCAGTAAGGATATGGATGTATACATTTTGGATACTCATATATTAGAATGCCATTCTGATAATTCTATTATTGGGCACAATAAAGGATAGAAATGGTATGGACCTAACAGAAGCAGAAGGTATTAAGAAGAGATGGCAAGAATACATAGAAGAACTATTCAAAAAAGAACTTCATGACCCAGATAACCACGATGGTGTGATTGCTCACACAGAGCCAGACATCCTGGAGTGTGAAATCAAGTGGGCTTTAGGAAGCATCACTAAAACCAAAGTTTAGGGAGGTCATGGAATTCCAGCTGAGGTTTCAATTCCTAAAAGATGATGCTGTGAAAGTGCTGCACTCAATATGCCAGGAAATTTTGAAAATTCAGCAGTGGTCAGAGGACTGGGAAAGATCACTTTTCATTACAATCCCAAAGAAAGGCAATGTCAAAGAATCTTCAAACTATTGCACAATTGCACTCATCTCAGACTCTGGCAAAATAATGGTCAAAACCCTCCAAGAGAGATTTCAACAGTATTTGAATCGAGAACTTCCAGATGTTCAAGCTGGATTTATAAAAGGCAGAAAAAACAGATCAAATTGCCAACATCTGTTGGATCATAGAAAAAGCAGGAGGATTCCAGCAAAAACATCTGCTTCACTGACTATGCTAAAACCTTTGACTGTGTGGATCACAACAAACTGAGGAAAATTCTTAAAGAAATGGGAATACTAGACCACCTTATTTGCATCCTGAGATATCTGTATGCAGGTCAAGAAGCAACAGTTAGAACATGACATGAAACAATGGACTGGTTCAAATTTGAGAAAGGAGTGTGTCAAGGCTGCATATGTCACCCTGGTTGCTTAACTTATATGCAGACTACATCATGTGGAATGCCAGGCTGGATGAAACACAAACAAGAATCTAGATTGCTTGGAAAATATCAACAACCTCAGATATGCAGATGACAACCCCCCTTATGGCAGAAAGTGAAGAGGAACTAAAGAGCCTCATGATAAAGGTAAGAGAAGAGTGAAAAAGCTGACCTAAAACTCAACACTCAAAAAACAAAGATCGTAGCATCCGGTGCCATCACTTCATGGCAAATAGATGGGGAAACAATGGAAACAGTGAGAAATGTTATTCTGGGGCTATAAAATCACTGCAGATGCTGCTGCAGCCATAAAATTAAAAGACCCTTGTTCCTTGGAAGAAAAGCTATGACCAACACTGATAACATTAAAAAGCAGAGATATTGCTTGCCAACAAAGGTCTGTCTAGTCAAAGCTATGGTTTTTCCAGTAGTCATATATGAATGTGAGAGTTGGACCATCAAGAAAGCTTAGTGCCAAAGAATTGATGCTTTTGGACTGTAGTGTTGGAGAAGACTCCTGTGAATCTCGTGGACAGCAAGGAGATCAAACCACTCCATCCTAAAGGAAATCAATTCTGAATATTCATTGGAAGGACTGATGCTGAAACTGAAGCTCCAATACTTTGGCCACCTGATTTGAAGGGCTATGTCATTAGAAAAGACCCTGATGCTGGGAAAGATTGAAGGCAGGAGAAGGGGAAGAGAGAGGATGAGATGGCTGGATGGCGTCACCAACTCAATGGACATGAGTTTGTGCAAGCTCCGGGAGATGGTGAAGGACAGGGAAGCCTGGTGTGCTGCAGTCCATGGAGTCGAAAAGAGTCGGATACAACTGAGTGACTGAACAGTAAATGTAGAAAAATTTAACAAAATATTGTGCAAAAATTGTATCAAGTTGTCATTCAAATAACAGTTCATCAAGTGATAGGATATTTGGTAGGTATTTTGAAAAGTATGCTAAGGACAATTTTATTCATTGTCTAGTATCAGGAATAATGATGTAAAGATGACTTAACATTGCAATTTATCATTTACATAAATGATTTTATTGTGTTTCAGTCAGATTTTAGAAAAAATTTAAGTGCTTAGGTTGATGTATGTTACAGTTTTTTCCCACTTAGCATGTAAAAATCCTCTCAATTGAATTATTTTTCTGTGTGGAACATCTAATTTTCAGGATAGGGTGCAAGATGTCTGTTTATGTTTTTAGAACCATTTTTAGGACTCTCCATTTTCATTTTATGGATTCAATTTGTGTGTTGAAAAGCAATTTTTGTAGGAAGTTTATGTTAATGATAATTTTAAGCTGTTTATCACAAAGACTTCTAACTATATACTGCAGGTCACATTCTTTCTTTCTTTCTTTTTTTTTTCCAGCAGAACTAGATTATGTTTCTCTGTCTTTCTATTATTTTTTGCTAAATCATAGCTAATGAGTCATGGGTGGAAGTAACTGACATTATTTCCCCTAGTTTTCAGTGGCTGGAATTATAAATCTCAGAATAAACTCCAGTGTAAATTCTAAAAGTTTTGAATTGTGGAAAGAATGACTAACACATGGGTTTGAAACTTAATTTGAAGCCTCTTGATGGGATATATTTAAAAAATAAGACACACACACAAACACACATCGAATTTTTCAATCATTCTTTATAGAAGATTTGAGGAGTGCTTGTTTTTATTTACCATGAAAATGCATTTTTCAGAAACACTGGGAATATAGCAAATACAATTACTAGTACACACCTGATTGTGAAGAGTATGCTGATGCATTTAAGCTTTATCTCTCTGTGTATATATATATACATAAAACCTGTTTTATTTATCTATTTTTTAATTTACTTAGCCCTATGGGCTGTGGACCCTCCAAATTTTATGTCTTTTACTGTGTGCTGATTCTGGCTTCATTGTTATTAATTTGAGGCATTTTACAGTCTTATCCAGCTAGAGTGACTCTTCAGGTCACCTCTAACTCCTTTAGAACTTAAAACACTCCATACCTTCAACATCACTTACCATTATGTATAATTTGTTCTAGGAAATGGTTTTGTGCATGACAGTGTTTTAGTGCTAACTTTAAAGAGTTATTTTATTTGCCATTGCTATAGTTTTGTCACAGGATGTATAAAAGAGATGGCAGATGCATAAGTCATAGTTTCTCACACCATCTGGATCCAAATGCAACATTTATCTATTGAAATTAAACATTCCATGGCTCACCTTTCATTTTAGTAGAAATATAACAATTAAAATCAGTAATGAAACCTGGTAGCACTACATAATAAAATCCAATCACTGTCTTGAAATATTTAAGGTCTTTCTTTTGATTATATTTTCACTAATTAAATCAAAAGCAATACAGTGTAGATGTTCTGTTACAAAATACCATCTTGTTCAGCAGATGTAAAGACTGCTTCTTTTCAAGGCCCTTGAAAAGTACAATCAAGGCATAATTTGGATAATGACTTAAGAGTGACAGGGCTGCTAATCATATCTATTTCATATGTATCCAATCACTGCATTAATAGCTGTATAATTTGGTGTGCAGAATCCAAAGAGTAGTTCTTGGCTTGGTAATATACATTTTAATTTTTGATATTTAATCAGATGTTTATAAGAATATAGTCATTGAATGCTTTTATTGTTTATACAAATGTGCAATTTCTTTGCATTTTTACTCTTTTCCTGATCTGCAGTTAAGCATATTTAATAGTCACTGCTGAAATTCCCTTACTTTGTATGGACTGCATTATACACTTCAGGCACAAAGCAAGAGAAAATAATGGAGCTTTCAAATAGTTATGCTTCTTGTCTCCAATGAATGTAAGATAATTACATTAAGAAAGAGAAGGAAAATGTTGTTCTTTTACCAACAGAAAATGGTTATCATTATTTAACAACGAATAAAATAACTATGTAGATAAAGACTCTGTCTTGATCCAACAGAAATCATGCACAACTAACACGTTTATCCTAAGTGTCTTTAAAAATGGATAATGGATTCAATGTTTGAATAAAGAAGAACCAAAGATAGGTTAAGCTGTATTGCAGTAAAAGTATCAAAATAAGAATATTTTTTTAAGAACACAAATTGTTATTAACATCTTTGAGACAAAATAATTATATATATGATATATATATAATTTAATATTACATATATTAAATTATATATAATTTAATATTATATATATTATATATAAATATATATTTTTGTCTCAATATATAATTTTAATTTTATGTATAAATGTATAAAATATATAATTTTTGTCTCAAATATGTAAGGACTTCCTATTATATATAATTTTGTCTATATATTATATATAAATATATAATTTTATATTAAATATATATAAATACTTAATTTTGTCTCTCTCTATATTTATATATAATATATATTATATATAAATTTATAATTTTAATTATATATAAATATGTAAATAAATATTTTTGTCTCAAATATATATAATATTATATATAAGCTATATATATATTATATAGATATAAATATAGATGAGGATGTAAATTTCTAAGGAAAATAATCACACATGGATAAAACGTGCATTAACTAGGTAGTGATTACACACACACTTTTATTTATATGTGTAAACATAAAAAGCGTTATAGAAAAAAAGCTTATTTATCCACAAAAATATTTCCAGATACATATTTATCCATAAGACACTATACTAATTTATGTGCACGTATTATTTTTAAATTCTTATTATAATCCCATAAAGACAGACCAGCATAATTTTATAAAGACAGCCCATGATTTAGATAGTTTAAGTAACATACCGAAATAAGCTAATACAAGGCAAAACAAAAAATCAAGTCAAGTTTGTCTGACCATTCAATGCTTATGTACACTTCATGTAGCAGTCAGAATATGAGCCAAGAACAGATGAAAATTTTCATGAGTGTTTGCTATTAATATATGAAGGAAGGTATGTCTTCTCAAAATTTGTTACAATATAGTAGAAAATTGCTGTGATAAATGATATGATTCTCTGTATATGTATATTATCTAATAAAAACAAGTATATATTTGAAATAATCTCTTTCATTCATGAAAACAATTTCTCCTTATTGAAATTTCTTAAACCTGTATTTTATAAATAAGACTCATTCAAAAATTGTTTTCACATGCTATCACATATTCATCCAAAAAATCTCATTTAATGTTGATTTCAATTCTTTATAGTAATATTTTAGAAAAACAGTAATGTATCTATTACTATTTTTCTTCTATAATTGGAACTCAAGATATTACAATATTTCTATAGAAGGGTGCTTTACTAAATCTTTTGGAAAAATAAGCAAAAAATTAACATTTATTCCATACTATTGTTTGGTATTTGCACATTCTTTTATACAACAGATATTGATTTATCTTCTCCATGCCTCACAAAATCCTATGGACCAAGTATACAGTCTTGAACAGAAGGACCTGTTTTCATAGAGTGGACATTTGGAAATAGAGTAGGGAAAAGAAAATTACAAATGGTTACAAAATGGGCAGAACAATATCTTATGTGTTTATAAGTGCCTTGAAAAACTAAAGCATAATAAAGAGGAAAGAGGGAGTCTATTTTACACATAGTGTTAAAAAAACTGTTATATTTAAAGTTAATACAAAGAGAGGGTAAGCAAATAATTGAATACAATTAATTATCTATTGCTAAACTTTTCCTCAATTTTTGAAGATTTAATGTTTCATACAATTGAAAATAGTCATATATTTGTTCCATTTCTAAAACATGATGTGATAGTGATGTGATCAATGTACATGTACTCCTTCACTGTCTTATCACAGGAAAGATCCTTGTCAGTTAAATCAAAACCAAATTTTGGAGGCATGTCAAAATAGGAAGCAATTTCTTAAAAGAAATAGCACATCAAAAAAAAAAACTAATAATGTGATAACATTCTGGAATTTTCCTCCTTTAATATAGTGTACTCTGTTCAAAGGTATAAATAAAAAACAACCTGAATAATGTTTAAATCTTTTATTAATAGGTGTCTCTGGGATTTGGTACAGTAATTTGTAATGCAGCCTATGATACATCATTCTATTGCTTTGAAAACCAGAAGATTTAGTTGTGATTTAGAAGAGCCAGGGGCTTCCCTGCCTGGTATCTCAAGCAGTAGAAAATCTGTCTGCAATGGAGGAGACCTAGGTTCAATCCCTGGTTCAGGGAGACTCCTGGAGAAAGGAATGGCTAGCCTCTCCAGTATTCTTGATTGGAGAATCCCATGGACTGAGAAGCCTGATGGGCTACAGTCCATAGGGCTGCAAAGTGGCTTTGGCCTTTTTTTTTTTTTTAACTAGAAGAGCCAGAGGAACTATGTTTAGCTTTATTTTGAGTAGATAAACTAAATATAACATGCATTCTGGAATATGTATAATATAAAGTAAAGGTAGTCTCGTAAATTTACAGTGAACTTTCTTATAGAAATCTATTAGAATGAAAATTGCTTTATTAATTTTTATCATATTTTGACTAAATATGCAATAATTCTCTGAAGTACAAAGGAAAATATTGTATGATATACCTAACATTCAAATGTATTTGGCAGTTTTTCCTCTATCAAGAAAAATAAAATAAAGAAATACATTCTTAGGCAAAAAATATATATACATAAATATATAAATACATACATGTATACTTATATTTTGGCTGTTTTATGGTGAATGAATTCATTCCTCTGAAAACGATTTTTTTGCTCTACCATTATCTTTGCATTATAAGGATACAAATGTAAGAGATTTGGACAACTAACCTTTATGAGAAAACTTATAGTTTCATGGCTACTAGCATAGATTTTGTAGTCGAATCAAATTGCCCTGGACTTCAGAGGATGTAGTTGACCTTGTTCATCTTAATATCCTGTAAAAGCAGATGGTCTTGACTCCCTAATAGGGTTATAGTGATGTTTTTCATAAAGAATATTTAGTAAAAGCTTAACAAGGTACAGCGCACAATAAGTAGCAGTCTAGTGGGTCATTTACATAATGGGTTCTGGAATTAGAAAAGAAAGTGTACAAACCTGGGTTACCTGAGAATTCAGTTATGTGACACAGGTAGCCTAAGCACTGTAGTACTCAGTTTCCATAGTTATAAAATCGTTTTTTGTTTTCAAATTCCCCCTTCCTATGACCAATGACTACTAACTGGGGTATTCAATGAAGAGCCTTCAGCACCTTTAGTGATTCATTGTGCTTCAGCCTTGTTACTCTTTCAAGTCACATTATTAATATCAGCTGAAGAAGGAATGAAGGGATAGTAAATGCCTAAGGTGATCTAATGTTGATGACAATGATATCTGATGAAAACAATATTTAAATATTGAAATTTTTACTTCAAAAAATTGTGTTTGTGCTTTCCAATAAGTATTTTATGACAAATGCTTATTATTTTGCCTGCAAAGACAAAATAAATATAAATAAAATAAAAATAAAAAAATAAAAAGATGTGTTTTTTTAATCTTCATATAGATGAAATTGAGGAAAATAAAATTTCATTTTATTTAAATAAAACTTCCTATAGTATGTGTGGTACTAGTTGAGAAAAAAACCCAAATGTATAGTGTGCATATTAATTTTGCATATATATAAATGTAATACAGAAATATATTTGTGTGTATAGTGATTTTATATATAGTAGCAGTAAAGATTGAAAATTACCCTACACAGCACAGACTATAGAATGACAGAAGTATTTTATGATCTTTATTTTATAAATCGGGTAGTACAATGAAAAGTTTGAAATCCTCATTTCATGCTGCATTAGGTCATATTATGTATACATAAAATTCTTTTAGCTTGCTACTTAAAAGGACTCGAATAAAACATAACTCAAGAGTTTTAGAAATTGAAGATTCTTAGAAAAACTATACCATTAGATCAACTAATTTATCTATTTTAGTTACTGCAGTGTATCCATATCGGAAAATACTTGGTAAATGGTATGTATTGTCTATAAATATTTTCCAAAGGCAAATGGTGTTCTTCTAATTATTCAATCAGTTTTCATTCTAATCCTTACCTCGCCTTCTTTTTAGGTCTAAATTCAAGGTCCATGTGTCCACTGCTAATGTGTGTGCATTTTTGAAGGTTTCTTAAAGGATTGCATTTTTAAGTCAAAGACTATACCCCATTAACATTTTCAAGGAAACCCCTGAGCAATCTTGGTCGTTGAAGATCCTTTTCCCACTCTCTGTGGTTTATGATAAGCAGAGAATTTTTTTTTTTAATAAGATGTCCCCAGGAAAACTCTCATAAGCTTATCAAAATTCCATCTATAATTTTGTGAGTTGGTTCCAATGCTTTAGGTCAAGCTTATGGAGTTGTAATATTATCTGAAAATGTGTGAAGATTTGAGTAAGCATAATTAGCGATGCTGCTAAGATCTAAGAAACTTAAACCATCTGTCTATTACCAAGTGCTTTGATTCTTTGTCAGTATACTGGATATGAGTTTGAGGAAAGACTGGCTCAATCCGATTAGACATTTTACAATATGTTTGCTTTATTGTAGTAGTTAGAAGTATAAAGCTCATATTTATTCAGTGAGTGTGACATGTATTTTGTGAGCAATAATGAGGCAGATAGTAATGCATTCAGTGAAACATTCCCAAAGAAATATACAACAAGGTCACTAATGGTCAGGGTTGAATTACATATTCTGGTTATTGTTGTGATAACACACATCTTTAACTTCAGAAACAATGTACTTTCAAACATCTGTTTCCATTTGCTATAATGTTATCACAAATAATAAAAATCAAATTAAAAGTAATTTTTATTTTTAAGTGTCATTTAAAAGTCAGACTCTGCTCCAGATGCTTAGAAGACCTCATTAAACAAAAGATCCCTAAATTTATGGGCATTACATTCTAGTGGAAGAGACAGAGAGTAAGCAATGTATAAAATTATGAAGTAAATTATATAGTACATTAGAAGGTGACACAAGCTACAATTATTATGAGAAGGATTGAGAGACAGAGACCAAAGAAAGAAGGAACATAACTCTGTGGAAGTTACTGTGTCAGAGGTAATAGACAATAGTAGTCAGGGTGTGTCTCATTGAGGACTTGACATTTGTGCAAATGCTTGAATGAGGTGAAGCAGTTAGACACATTATGAAAAGCCATGAGTATATCTAAAGGAACCGTGCTCTAGGGAGAGAGAATACTGGCGTAAAGGCTATGGAGACTGAAAGTATCTCTCATGTTCAAGAAAACAGGCCAGTAGCTTTCAATGGGAGATATGAGGGACAGGGAGTAAAGGAAATCAGAAAGCTAATAAGGAATTTAGATCATGCAGGCACTTGATACCATGAAAGACATTGGCTCTTAAACTGAATTACTTGGTGATTCCAGTGCTTTGAGGAATAACATGATTTCACTTTATTTAAACTGATTGTTCTGATGGCTGGGTTGAATATTCACAGCACTGTTAACAAGTGTCACATAGATTATAAACATTTCACTTTTTATCTGGAATTATTCTTTCAAAATAATCACAGAGACTCAATTTCTAGATTATTGAGGGCTAATTTTTTTTTTTTTTAGTTTATTCTAAATTCCTAGAGTGTCTGGTGGTGTTGGACATGTAGGTCAGCATTCAAGAAAAACAAGATAGTTGACTAAGCACCAAATTACTAATTCAACCAACAATAGGGTTAAGAACCTCTGACCCTTGCTGATTTGCTCTTGTGAAGTCTTTTGAGTATCTTCTGGTACTTTTATCCTTGATGGTGGGGAAGAATATCCCATCCTCATCCTCATCAACCATCTTTGCTCCTTCCACTGTCCAGCTCTAGAAATCAGAGTAAAGGTGGATCTATTAAGATGTGATTGAGTATCTGAAAATTCTATCACATAATTTAAGAATAACTTAAAGTGCTATAGATAATAAAGGGCTTGCATATACTAGAAAACCAATCATTGAGTTCAATCTCATCTGCAAAACTGACATATTAATAAATTACCTCACTAAATACTGTGAAAAATTTTAAAGACAAAAGTGTGACAGTATTTTAATAAAGAGATTATATGTATTACTTCAACCTCAACTGCAATTTAAATTATGAAAATGTTGAACATCCTATATTTTTAAAGTAAGCTACTTTTATGTACATAATTTATCAATCTTACCAACTTTTATGATGTTCAGAAAAAATTGTATAATAATGCTTCTCAATCCAGTTTTTAGAACCTGGACCTACTTCAATGTTTCAGTATCAATAGCTTTTCCAAATTTTCAAAATAAAACTTCAACCTATTTTTATAATTATTATGCATACATATGTATATATTTACATAAAAATTACTCAAAATGTATTTTTAATAAACTGGTATAAGATAGATTTTTAAAAATGGACTTTATAATACTGTTTTATGGTAATTATATAACCAAATAATTTCATTTTCTAGGACTCTAGATGATGATAGAGTTAGTATCAGATACCATTTAAGGACTGATCAATATATAGTACATCTGAAGGCAAAAAAATATATTTCTGTGAATACCTAAAGTGGTTTTAGGAAAGAGAAAATTGAATTAATAATTAACTAATTCTTTCTAAAAGGGCATCATTTGGCAGGTTCAAAAAGCAGATGGCTCATCGAGCCTGACAGAAGCTTATTAAGATCTGAAAAAAGTACTTCTCTATTGGTTTTACAATGCCAGTACAGTTAAATCCATAAGAGAAGAGTAGTTTGTCACAAAAGACAGGTGTGTTATTATTGATATGGAAATTAACTAGTTTCTTTTTCATAAGGATATCATAAAACTACCTAAAATATTTGCCAGGAGCCATCAGGATGCCCCCTCGCTCAGATGACAAGGTCATGAGACTAAGAAGGAAACTACAAAGAGGATTTTCCTTATTGGGGCATCCCGGGCAAGGCGTCTCCTGGTGTTTTTCTTGGGAGTTCTGTTCATGCTCGGAACATTAGCTCATCTCAGTAGGTCAGTTCCAGTTAGAAAGAATTTGTCCTGAGATCATGGCAAAGCCACCACCAGACGAGTTCATACTTGTGTCACCTTTCCAACTCCCACTCCCCTGACCAGGGGGGAAGGGACTTAGGAATGCTCATAACTGTAGCCAGTATAGTTGGAGACATTGATTGCTTTAGGATAGTGTAGACATAGAAATTCATTATAGTAGTTGTATTAGGTTAATAAGGTTTTATTGCTGAAGCAGTGCTGCTAGACTGTCCCATTGTCCTCTTCTCTCGTAAGAACTGGAGTGTCAGACAGACTGAGACAGGTAGTGGTTGAGGTTACTAGAATAAAAACAGTTTCAAGCTTAGCCCTTCCCTCAAGCCTCTACACAGCTACACCTGATAAGAGAAAAATGTAACCTTTCTGCTTAGACTGATGTACATATCATGATTGAATGAAGTATCCTGAAGACAATAAAATAATAAACATATTATTGTTAAATCTGATTGCACAGAAATCTGACTTCTGCAAGGGGAATGTTTCGATGATAGACTGGGAAATAAGCTCAATGATAAGGTTGCTATGGAAGATAAAAAACAAAGATTGTATAGAGTGATATGTGATATAATGGGGATGCTTTGGGGGATATAAAACTGTAAACCAACAACAATAAAGAGAGACTGCCTCATCAACATATTGACTCAGCTCAGTACTTCGGCGACACCACCCCTCCCTTAAGACCCCTGGATTCAGCCGGGGCTGGACCCCAGCAAAAATGTAATCAAAAAGTAAAATAGTTGTTGCAAAGTGTAAGACCCAACCCCAAATGTGAATTCAGGCTATTTCTTGGCTTATAATCACCATGGACTCACTCCTTCCAGTGAATAATATTATTCTTTCCTTGGCCCCACCAAAAATTGAGTAAGAAGGTCAACATTTGATAAGCTTTTTTGAATTTTGAGGAAATCACATCCAACTATTAGAGATATTAATTGGTCTTAAATACCAAATAATTGACATAGAGTTCATGCAATGTTTACCAAATTTTACTGAATAGAGGGGTTAAAAAACACTAGTGTTTTTAACTACACTAGGTATAAAATACATGTTTTTTTTTTTTACATTAAAAAAAATGGTGATATAGTTCTTACAATAGAACTTCTCAAGGAGACTCCACAAAGAGAGGATCCAAGATGATCCCCTGGAGTTGAAAATGGCAACCCACTCCAGTATTCTTGTCTGGAGAATCCCATGGACAAAGGAGCCTGGCATGGGGTTGCAAGAGTTGGACACAACTTAGCAACTAAACCACCACCACTAGTGGTGGTTTCCCAGGGCTTTAAAGAGTTTAAAGCCCTTTAAAGGATTTTAAAGGGTTTCCCAGGGCTCAGTGATAAAGAATCCGCCTGCCAATGCAGGAGATACAGGTTTGAATGCTTGGTCAGGAAAGTTCCCCTGGAAGAGGACAAGGCAATTCACTTCAGTATTCTTGCTTGAAAAATTCCATGGACAGAGGAGCCTGGTTGGCTACACTCTATGAGGTTGCAAAGGATCAGGCATGACTGAACGCGCGCGCGCGCGCACACACACACACACACACACACACACACACACAAACACACAGAGTTACTTTAAAAATGTGTTCCTAAAGTCAGGTTTGCTGATGTGTGGAATACAGAGCTTATGGAATATAAGCTATGGATACAGAAAACTCAGATGCATGAGATGGGTAATTATGGGAATTCAAATAGCACCTAGGGATGGGTTTATTTGAAATGACTGCCTTAACAATTAACAAAATCTAGAAAAACATGAGTCCAAGACTCACCTATGCTATGGACTGAGACTATTTAGCAGTGAAATTTATAGAGGAGAGCATCTTGAATTGTTGTAAGAAGTACTTTTCTTTTGTATTTGTGTCCACAAGACCAGACAAGGTTAAAGGAGCAGTATGATCCAATAGCAAACTAAACATTAAGTTAAAAATTAAAAAAAAAAAAACCACACAAACCTTTATATGGCTTTACTTTTATGGTTTCTACAAATAATTCAAGAAAGAGCCTAGAGAAAATATTTTGTTTGTTTTTCATCAATTTGGACCTCCTGCTTAGATCTCTGATCAAAGAGTGCCTACACAGATTCTATAGTGTAGAGAGGACAAAACATCATGTTTTGAAATATTCTTTTCCCATCCACTTATACTCTCAGAGCAGTAAAGGAAATAAGGATTGTACTGGGTAGACAAATAAGTTGCTACATAGAATGAGTAGACTTTGGATGGAACATGTAGGACTGATTAGATTAGAAAAGGATTTCTAGATTAGAAAAAACAAAGTGCAAAGAAGACGTCTGAAAAAAGGTAACTATTAACATAAAGTCATGGCATTCTTTTTTTCTTAAATGCAGCAAACAGGCTGTGGGGAGGTGGCTGTATGTAATCCATACTCTGTGAGAGAGTATATTCAAAAGAAACACACCTGAGAAATGATTTTTGAACTTCTGAATCATCCCGAATTCATCCTCATTGCTTATCTTTTTATCTCAGTCCTAGCAAATCACTGAAGAAGAGCATGGGAGTTTGAAAGCTGGCATTCAGGGTGACTGCTGAGAACAGTTTCAAGAAACTAGACAAAGAAGAGTTCATCCAAAAACATATCACTTTTTCCCAAACCACAACTCAGCAGTTGCCAAGAGTGTGGCTTAGAGTTCTTCTGGACACGATGTGTGTGCTACTGTGAGCAGTTTCTTTATTATGAAGCATCATTTCTCTCTGGGCTTATACATAAGTGCTAATTTTTCAGTAGTTATGCTTCTCTAAAATTCCATGGACTGAGGAGCCTGCTAGGCTACAGTCCATGGGGTCGCAAAGAGTCGGGCATGACTGAGCAACTTCACTTTCACTTTCACTATGCTTCTCTTTATTTTAAAAATAATGTATCATAAATATATTGTTTTGCTTTTTCTTTTTAAAAATGAAAAACTGTATGAAATTTGACTAAAACTGAACAATTATACAGTATTATATGAAGGTTTTAGAATGGTATTATGGAAACACCTTGCTTGGTCAATAATAATGTCTCACAAAAATACTTACCAAATCACCTATGAATTATTTTTTATAGTAACCATTTCTCTTTGTTTTACTTTACCTAACGTGATAAATTGATATTTGTGGGAAACAATGGTTAACCAAATGGAAGAAACTGAACAGTTAATTAGGACCAAAATCAAGAGGTAAACAAAATACAGACATACCTTATTTTACTGTGCTTCATTTGTTTCAATTTGTAGATACTGTACTTTTTTACAAATTGAAGTTTTGTAGCAGCCCTGTTTTGTCAGATGATGATTAGCATTTTTTAAGCAATAGAGTATTATTTTTATTTTTATTAAGGTACATGCTTTGTTTTTTTAGACATAACACCATTGTATACTTATAAGGCTACAGTATAGTGTAAACATAAATTTTACATGCACCCAAATCAGTGTGACTTGCTTTATTGCAATATTTGCTTTACTGAGGTCATCTGGAATAATACCTGCAAATATGTCTGAGGTATGCCTATAATTGTCCAGCAAGTCTGATTATACTAAAAATATGGTGATTCAATGCGTGAGCATTTATGAACTATGAATTTTCAGGAGAGACAGCAAATGTGTAGAAAACCTAGATGGTGATATACAAAATTATATAAGGTCCTTGCGTTGTGTCAGTTTAGCAGTCTGATGTTAGAATATACCTTTTAGAAACCAGGCTATATAATGAGTAGTTAATCACAGAGAAACATGATTGAAATATATGATGAACCCTAAGTATTTGTAATTTTTGTTTGTTTTTATTCTTTAATGTCTATATTGTGTTCATAATGCCCCAAGTGCTTGTTGTTGTCAGAGTAAAATAAATTAGAACATTTCCACAAGGAAAAAAAAATTAGTATCTATCTTTAAAAAACAAAACTCCAAACTCAAGGCACCTTTCCTTTGATTGTTTGCTGCCCTTCCTCACTGTTCAATGCGTTTTCATTAGCACACACCACACACTCCACAGGCAGCCATCTGTGCTCCCGTCTTTAAGTTTTATCCTACAAGTCTTTTCCTCATGACACTGCTGCCTATTACATAAATCACAGGGACATTCAACCTCTTGGAATGGAATCAGAAACCCACAAAGCTGACTGCTGTCAGGACTCATAAGGAGTGCAATTAATAAATTTATTATTTAGGAGTAGAGCAGTTTTCATTCCAAAAATTCATGCAAAATTGGAGTGTTATCCAGAGTGCATATCAAAGTAACTAAGCTAAAAGTGTCTTTTCATCTTCAAGTTCACCCATTTGACAGTCATTATATTTTCTGCTTCATCTCTGCTTCTATAAGCTCTGCTGGTGTCAGAACACATCATTCATTCATTCAATCAACAAAGATCTACTTAATGCCAGTTTTTCTGTGTGTGTGATGAACAAGACAAATCCCTGCCATCATGGAGCATATGATCTAGATTTTAAAATTTATTTATGTACTTGAAATTACAAATGTAGCTGCATTTATAAAGCTGAAAACAAAGTAGATAGTAATTATGTTAAAGATAAATAAAACATTAAAAATTAAAAATGGTAAAACTGGCCTGCCAATTAGCAGAAATGCAATATGATATAGTTAAACTTTGGCTAAAGCAAAGTTTCATAAGGATTTGTGGGGGTAGTGTGGTCACTGATATGTCAACATAGATTGTTCCAGACTTCGGTTCCTCTCACAAGTAATGTATGTCTGCTCAGGCTTCTGACTCTTTGCAACCCCATGGACTGTAGCCCACCAAGGATCCTCTGTCCAAGGGATGTTCCAGGCAAGAATATTGAATTGGGTTGCCATTTCCTCCTCCAGGGGATCTTCCTGACCCTGGGATTGAACCAGTGTTTCTTGTGTCTCATGCGTTAGCAGGCTGACTCTTTTCTACTAGTGCCACTTGGGAAACCCCTCACAAGTAGACCAACTAACAAAAACCAACAGACAAAATACCATTATGGAAGTTCCAGAATGCAGGAATAAGGCTAAAGAAATGCCTTAGTAGAGAACATGAAAGGACCAAATTAAAAAGTTAAGAGAAACAGTTCCAATTTTACTGCATGGTTCTTCCAAGCCTTCCCTGGTGGATTCCCTGGTGGCTCAGATGGTTAAGAGTCTGCCTACAATGTGGAAGACCTGGATTCGACCCCTGGATTGGGAAGATTCCCTGAAAGAGGGCATGGTAACCCATTCCAATATTCTTGCCTGGAGAATCCCCATGGACAGAGGTACCTGGCAGACTACAGCCCTGCCTGATAGCTGAATACACCCTGCAGCCTTGCCCAGGCAGGGAGTTCAAGCAGTGATCTTGTCCAATCGCAGAGCATAGCCAGCGGCCCAATCCAACCAGAGAGCCTGGACACCCACCTAAGTGCAGAGCACTGTCTCCATTTCCATCCAACTGTGAAGTATAAATGGAGGCCCTACATGATCGTTGAGCCCAATCAGTAATTTCACCCAATAGCAGAGGAGAGCCAATAGGTTTTCTGATCACAGAGCTTGCAGTTCCTTCCAACACTGAGTTACAGCCTGTGGGCTCAACTGGTTGCAAAGCCTGAAAACACATCTGAACTGAAATCATGGCTTATGGCCCCACCTGAATGCTGAATTCAGCCAGCTGCGTCACTAAAGGAGTACAACACGAGGCTTCACCCAACTGATTGCAATAACAGAGTGTGTCCCATACCCCTCTTTATCATGGAATCTAGCTAGTGGCACCGCCCTTTAGGAGAACACAGCTTGAGATCTGACCTGGTCAGAGGTGATTTTAGAAGCCAGCTAGTTGCCCCACTTGACTTCAGAGCATAGTCAGAAGCCTTCCCTGAGTGGGAAGTTCATCCATTGGCCCTAGCCCAGTCAAGACAACTTCAAAACATAGGCAGTGGCCCTGCCCAACTAGAGAACCTAATATAAAGCTCCACTTGCCCATGACTGCTATATGCTGACCAATCTAATATTTCCAAATAATCTGACTGGTAAAGACTCTTCTCTGTTAAAACAGATCTGTAAATTTTGGAAGAGGAGACCACATACTCAAATACACAAATGCCAAGAAAAGGATACAAAAATCATGAAAAATCAGGTAAATGTGACATTGTCAAAGGAAACAAAATGTCAATAGCTGATCATAAAGAAAAGGAGATCTATGAATTCTCTGATGAAGAATATAGAATAATCCTTTTAAAGAAGCTCAGCAAAATATGAGAATACAAACAACTAAGCAAAATTAGGAAATCAATGGATGAATAAAAGAAGTTTATTAAGAAAAAAGAAACTATATTACAAAAAGGAAATTCTAGAGAAGAATACAATAAGAAGAACAACATGGACTTGAAAAAGCAGAAAAATCAGTGAACTTAGAGACAGATTATTTGAGATTTGCCAGTCAGAGGAGTAAATAGTCATTGAATCAAAAATGCATAGAACTAGAGAAGAAATAAGAAACTAAGGATCTAAAAAATAGAATACAACAGAAACACAATAGTGTTTACCTATCAAAAATTATTTTAAATTTAGATTGATTCAATTATACAATCAAAACACATAGGTTAGCTAAATAAAACACCAGGATCCAGCATTATATTACATAGAAGAGACTCACTTTAGGGTTAAGGACACACATAAAGAGAACACAAGGATAGAAAAAGATATTTCAAGCAAGTGATAAAAGAAAACAAGGGTAGTAATACATCACATAAAAATTTGCAGGTAAAAAATGGTCAAAGATACAAGGTCATTGGATAATAATGGTGTTCATCAATCTGTCAAGAAATATAATAATTATAAATATTTATACATCCAACATCAGAGGATGTAATTAATTAAAGCAAATATTAATGAAACTTAAAGAAGAGATAAACAGCGATACAATAATAGTGGGGACTTTAATATCACACTCTCAAAAACATGTAGACTACCCAAATAGGGTAACAACAGATTTGAATAACATGAAACCAAATGATACAGATATATACAGAGCATTCCATCCAACAGTATCAGAAACAGACTATGTCTTCTCAACTACATATGTAACATTTGCTATGGTAGATTGCAACAATTTGGACTACACACACACACACAAATTTAAGATATTGTTCTTTGTTTAGTCGCTAAGTCATGTCTGAATCTTTGTGACCCCACGGACTGTAGCCTACCAGGCTCCTCTGTCCATGCGATTTTCCAATCAAGAATACAGGAGTAGGTTGCCATATCCACAATGATATGAAACTAAATATCAAAGACAGGATGAATTCTGAAGAATGTATAAAAATAAAGAAATATATAATGTATTCCTAAGAAACCAATGAATCAAAAAAGAAATAAAAATGAAAATAAAAAGTATAATAAGGCAAACAAAAATGGAAACAAAATGTATCAAAACTCAAGGCAGGTAGTAAAGTAGTTCACGAAAGAAATTTTTAACTATAAATATATACATCAAAAAGAAAAACCTCAAATAACCTACTATTACACATCAAAAAACTAGAAAAAGAAGAACTAAGCTCAGAGTTAGCAGAAGGGTGTAAAATAAAGATTAGAGCAGTAATATATAAATGAATTAAAGAATAGAAAAACAAGAAAAAGATTAGCAAAGCTAAGAGATGGTTTTTTCAAAGATAGCTAGACTAACTCAGGAAAACAGAGTAAGGAGTCAAAATCAGATATGACAGAGAAGACATTATTACAAGTGTCACAGAGGCACAAAGCATCAAAAAAGAAAAATTACGCAGCAATATTGTATAATCTAGAAGAAATGGGCAAATTCCTAGACATATTCAGCATATCATGACTGACTCATGAAATAAGAATATTTGAACAGGCTAATAATAAGTAAAGATTAAACAGTAATCAAAACCTCCCAACAAAAAAAGGCTCAGGATAAGATAGTTTCTTCAATAACTTTCACCACACACTTAAAGAATAAAGAAGAATTAATAGCAGAAGATATTTGCAAATATTCTATCTGACAATAGGCTGATGATCAACTTACAATTTAATAGTAAAAAGATGAATAATACAATTTAAAAACTGAGTAGAGTACTAAATAGATACTTCTCTGAAGAACACATACAGATGCCCAACAGGTACATGAAAAGTTGCTCAGCATCAATAATATAATCATTAGAGAAAGATAAGTCAAAACCACAATGAGAGACATCACCTCCCATCTGTTAGAATTGCTACTATCAAATAGATAAGAAATAGCAGGTGTTGATAAAGTTGTAGAGAAGTGGGAACCTTTGTGTACTGTATTAGGAATATAAAAAAAATTGGGACACACGTTATGAAAAAATGATATGGAAATCCCTCAAAAAATTAAAAATATAGCTACCCTAAAATCCAGGAATACCACTGCTATATATATATATAATTGAAGAAAATAAAATAGCTATCTCAAATAGATACCTGCATTCTAATGGTCACTCCAGCCTTTTATACTATACTATAGTGAAGCAACCTAAGTATTCACTGATGAATGAATAAAGAAAAGAGTATATACCAAGTATACACACACATAAATACAATCACACACATAAACATTATTCAGCCATTACACAGAAAGAAAATCTGCCATTTACAATAAAATGAATGGAACTTGAGGGCATTATGACAAGTGAACTGAATTAGGAAAAGAAAAAAAATATATGATCTCACTTGTATGTGAATATTTTTTTAAAAAATTGAAAATCAGACTCATAAAAACAGAGAGTAAATTGGTTACCAGGACTGGGGATGGAGTGGGTACAGATAGTCAAACTGGACAAACAAACAGTTATAATATGAGTAAATTCTGGAATCTAACATGCAGCATGGTGACCATAGTCAACAATGTGATAGTATGCTTGACCATTTTTAGGTCATAGATATATTAACTAATATCATTATATGTTATTTCAAAACATATCACATCATCACCATGTACACCTTAAACTTACATAATGTTATATGCCAATTATTTCTCAATAAAGCTGGAAATACACTTTTTTCTAGAATTAATGCCTTTTTTTTAAAAAGGGAAACCAAAAATTAGAACTTGTAACTAACTGTGAAACAACAGAATATAAAATCCATTTTAGCTATGCATACTGTGACTAAAATATTATTTAGTTAGACTGAAGCCATACTTACCGAGCATGAAGGACAAACTATAAAATATGTGGAAAGATCTTGGTTTTAAGATCTACATTTGTCTTCTTTTAAAATACTAAATTGACCATCTGTATTTTTTAAGATAAGTGTATTAACTGCATGAACTTTTTATACACTTCTATAATCTAATTTCATAAGAAAATGCCATACAAATTGTACCAGACAGAGTTGTTTAAGCTTATTTATGTTCAACAGAGAAAGATAGAGCCCTATAGATAAGTAGAAGAAAAATCAGCTAGGGTGTTAATTATACCAATTATTATTCATAATGTAGCATATTGGATTATGGATTGAACATTCTTAGAACAGGTAAACCAGAATGAAAATATATTTTAGTAAATATATGCCTAGGAATAATCAACACAGGGCCCTGAAATATAAATTAATATTATTCTGAAAAATGTAATTACTTTTTTAGAATTATTAGTTATATATATATATATATATATATAGATAGATAGATAGATAGATAGATAGATATACAATAGCTACCATTTTAGCCTCAGATATGAATCTGTCATATTATATTGTTAATTAAATTAACACAACGGCTCTGCATAAGTATCATTATCACTATTCCATGGGTGAGAAAACTGAGGCTAATAATATTTAGATAACTGGTTTATGATTACATGGGTAGTAAAGAAGCATCATAAAAATCTGGGCTTTATGATTTCACCATTGTACCCTTTCCACTACACATTCTATCATTTTGTAAGTCTTTGACATATTTTCATTTCGTGGTGGCTTAGTTGGGAATCTCAGCTTAAATCTGGATTGTGTCAAAGTCTGTTGATTTGCTTGCTGCTGGGTTTTGTAATTTGCGTCTATCATTAAACGTCTGTTTTAGCTGTTTCAAACACTCTTATAGCGAAAGGGGGGAAAAATGACCTGTAGTGCATATATTTCTAGATTCCTATTATATTCTGTAATCTGAGAAATCTGTATTCAGGTCAAGAAACAACAGTTAGAGCAGAATATGGAACTGTGGACTTTATCCAAATTGGGAAAGGGGTATGTCAAGTCTGTACATTGTCACCCTGTTTATTTAACTTGTATGCAGAGTACATCAGCAAAATTCTGGGCTGGATGTAGCACAAAGTGGAAACAAGATTGCCGGGAGAAATCTCAATAACCTCAGATATGCAGAAGATACTACCCTCATTGCAGAAAATGAATAGGAACTAAAGAGCCTCATGATAAAGGTGAAAGAGAAGAGTGAAAAAGTTGGCTTAAAGCTCAGCTATCAAAAACTAAAATCATGGCATCCTGACCCATCACTTTATGGCAAATAGATGGGGAAACAATGGAAACAGTGACAAACTTTATTTTAGTGGGCTCCAAAATCACTGTGGATGCTGACTTTAGCCATGAAATTGGAAAAAAAAAACAAAAAACAAAAAACACTTGTTCCTTGGAAGAAAAGCCATGAAAAACCTAGACAGAATATTAAAAGGCAGAGACATTACTTTGCTGACAAAGGTCCATAGAGTCAAAACTATGGTTTTTCCAGTTCATATGGTTAGTTTTTCCATCCATATAGTTAGTCATGTACAGATGTGAGAGTTGGAGCGAAAAGAAAGATGAGTGCAAAGAAATGATGTTATTGAACTGTGGTGTTGGAGAAGACTCTTGAGAGTCTCTTGGACGGAAAGAAGATCAAACCAGTCAATCCTAAAGGAAATCGATCCTGAATATTCATTGGAAGGACTGACATTGAAGCTGAAGCTCCAATACTTTGGCCACCTGATGTGTAGAACTGACTCATTGGAAAAGACCCTGATGCTGGGAAAGATCGAAGGTGGGAGGAGAAGGGGATGACAGAGAATGAAATGGTTGGATGGCATGACTAACTCTATGGGCAAGAGTTTGAGAACACTCCAAGAGTTGATTATGGACAGGGAAGCCTGACATGCTGCCGTCCATGGGGTTGCAGAGTTGGACATGACTGAGTGACTGAACTGAACTGAACTACCTGAATTTAGATGACCATTCCTGGAAGCAGTAGCAAATAAACATCGCATATTTTTCACATTGCTGTGGCTTTATACCTTCTGTAGCTGAATAGCATCCTTTTCCTTAAATAGTGATACTATTTGCACACAAATAGCACACAAAAATTGCTTCACTTAAGACATATTTGAGTAATACTTTTCTTCACTCTTCTTACCAACCCTCCCAAATAATCTAAATTGATGGCATTTTATTTATGGTATCTCATTCCCTATGCATATCATTATCATCACAATAATGTTATATTGTAGTTTTTAGTGAAGGTTTGTTTCATGTGTAGTTGTTCATGAGTTTGTTTTGTGAAATGGGAGGTCCTTGACTGCAGGGACTATAAACTAAGTCCTATTTACCCTTTATAGTTTTTATTAAGTACCAAATCCACAAGGAGTCCTTCCCTTTTCTCTCAAACACCTGTTATTTCTGTTTATTCTTAATTAGAACTTTCCTTCTTACAGAAACTTTCAGCCTGTACAGTGACTTCAGAGATTTTATGGTTTTTTTAATCCTGGAATAATCATCAATTCCTGAAATATTTGTGGTTTATTATCTGCTATCATTCAGAAATCTGTTCAAAGCTGACTTCCTCAGAGATCATTTCTGACACCTCAATTAAGATCTCTTTTCTTCTCAACTACTGCTATTCCTTTAATCTGGTTTATTTCAAAATATGCATTGCTATTATATATAATCCTTATTGCAAAATTCAGACTTAAATTGAAGAAAGTGGAGAAAACCACTAGACCATTCAGGTATGATTTAAATCAAATACCTTAAGATTATACAACAGAGGTGACAAATAGATTGAAGGGATTAGATCTGAAAGAGTGCCTGAAGAACTATGTATGGAGGTTTGTGACATTGTACAGGAGGCAGTGATCAATATCATTTCCAAGAAAAAGAAACACAAAAACGGTTGTCTGAGGAGGCCTTACAAATAGCTTTAAAAAGAAGAGAAGCTAAAAGCAAAGGAGAAAAGGAAATATATACCCATGTGAATGCTGAGTTCCAAAGAGTAGCAAAAGAAAAAAAGAAAGCCCTTCTCAGTGATCAACACAAGAAATAGAGGAAAACAATAGAATGGCAGAGACTAGAGATCTCTTTAAGAAAATTAGAGACCAAGGGCACATTTCATGCAAAGATGGGCACAATAAAGGACAGAAATGGTATGGACCTAACAGAAGAGAAGACATTAAGAAGAGGTGGCAAGAATACACAGAAGAACTATGCAAAGAAGATCATCATGACCCTGATCACCTCAATGGTGTGGTCACTCACCAAGAGCCAGACATCCTGGAATGTGAAGTCAAGTGGGGCTTAAGAAGCATCACTACGAACAAAGCTGGTGGGGTGATGGAATTCCTGTTGAGCTATTTCAAATCCTAAAAGATGATGCTGTGAAAGTGCTACAATCAATATGCCAGCAAATTTGGAAAACTCAGCAGTGACCAAGGACTGGAAAAAGTAAGTTTTCATTCCAATCCCTAAGAAAGACAAGGCCAAAGAGTGTTCAAACTACTGCACAGTTACACTCATTTCACATTCTAACAAAGTAATGCACAAAATTCTCCAAGCCAGGCTTCAATAGTATGTGAACTGGGAACTTCCAATGTTCAAGTTGGATTTAGAAAAAGCAGAGGAACCAGAGATCAAATTGTCAACATCCGTAGGATCATTGACAAAGCATGAGAATTCCAGAAAAAGCATCTACTTCTCCTTTATTGACTATACCAAAGTCTTTGACTGTGTGGATCACAGCAAACTTCAGAAATTCTTAAATGGATGGGAACGCCAGACCACCTTACCTGCCTCCTGAGAAATCTGTATGCAGGTCAAGAAACAACAAGTAGAACTGGACATGGAACAACTGACTGATTCCAAACTGGGAAAGATTATGTGAAGGCTGTATATTGTCACACTGCATATTTAACTTACATGCACTGTATGTACTGTGAAATGCGAGGCTGGATGAAGCACAAGCTGGAATCAAGATTGCCAGGAGTAATATTAATAACCTCAGATGCCAGAAGCCATCAGGATGCCCCCTTGCTCGGATGACAAGTTCAAGAGATTGAGAAGGAAACTGCAAAGCGCATTTTCCTTGTCAGGGCATCCCAGGGAAAGGCCCCTCTAGGTATTTTTATTGGGAGTTCTGTTCATGTTCGGAACATTAGCTCATCTCAGTAGGTCAGTTCCAGTTAGACAGAATTTGTCCTAAGGTAATTCCCCCAGACCTTATAGACCAGAGAATCAGGGAAGGTGGGCCCCCTTCCCTGGGGACAAAGGGAGGAATAAAAGGGACATTTAAATAGATTACTACACCTCCTACTCATTACTGGAGAGTTTACCAAGAGTTTTCTGGGGGTCATGGCAAGGCCACCACCAGAAGGGCTCATATTTGGGTCACCTTTCCACCTCTCACTCCCCTGACCACTCCATGGTGGAAGCTTCCTTCCTTGAAGAGACCAGGAGGAATAGGACTTAGGAATGCTCATAACTGTGGCCAGCATAATTGGAAACATTGATTGCTTTAGGATAGTGTAGACATAGCAATTCATTATAGTAGTTATATAAGGTTAATAGGATTTTATTGCTAAAGCAGTGCTGCTAGACTGTCTTATTGTCCCCATTCCTCATAAGAACCGGAGTGTACAGATCTAATGCAATCCGTACCTGCCTTAGTTGATCCCTCATTTATTTTCTCTATAGATATAAAATAGCAGGTGTGAGACAATAGTTATAGACAAGGTTTTAAGAACAGAATGAGACAGATAGTGGTTGAGGTTACTAAAATGGAAACAGTTTCAAGGCTAGCCCTTCCCTCACAGCCCCTACAGAGCTGCGCCTGATAAGAGAAAAATGTAACCTTGAATGATATGTGATGTAATGAGGATGTTCTTTGGGTATAAAACTGTAAACCAACAACAATAAAGAGAGAGACTGCTCCATCAACACATTGACTCAGACCAGTACTTCGCCAACATCACTCTTCCCTCAAGACCCCTGTACCTGCTGGGGCTGGACCCTGGTACTCAGATTGAGAAATGGCACAACCCTTATGGCAGAAAGCAAAGAACTAAAGAACCTCTTAACGAAAGTGAAAGAAGAGAATTTCTGGTCCCATCACTTCATGGCAAAGATGGGGAAACAAAGGAAACTAAGAGACTTTATTTTGGGGGGGGGCTCCAAAATTACTGCAGATGGTGATTGCACCCATAAAATTAAAAGACACTTGCTCCTTGAAAGAAAACCTATGGAAAACCTAGACAGCTTCAACATCAGTTCTTTCAATGAACACCCAGGTCTGATTTCCTTTAGGATAGACTGGTTGGATCTTCCTGCAGTCCAAGGGACTCTCGAGATTCTTCTCCAACACCACAGTTCAAAAGCATCAATTCTTCAGCACTCAGCTTTCTTTATAGTCCAACTCTCACATCTATACATGACTACTGGAAAAACCATACCCTTGACTAGAAGGACCTTTGTTGACAAAGTAATGTCTCTGCTTTTTAATATTCTGTCTAGGTTAGTCATAAGTTTCCTTCCAAGAAGTAAGTGTCTTTTAATTTCATGGCTGCAATCACAGTCTGCAGTGATTTTGAAGCCCAGAAAAATAAAGTCAGCCATTGTTTCACCATCTATTTGCCATGAAGTGATGGGACTGGATACCATGATCTTAGTTTTCTGAATGTTCAGCTTTAAGCCAATTTTTTCACTCTCCTCTTTCACTTTCATCAAGAGGCTCTTTAGTTCTTCTTCACTTTCTACTATAAGGGTGGGGTCATCTGTATATCTGAGGTTATTGATATTTCTCCTGGCAATCTTAATTCCAGCTTGTGCTTCCTCCAGCCCAGTGTTTCTCATGATGTACTCTGCACACAAGTTAAATAAACAGGGTGACAATATACAGCCTTGATGTACACCTCTTCCTATTTGGAACCAGTCTGTTGTTCCACGTCCAGTTCTAACTGTTGCTTTCTGACCTGCATACAGGTTTCTCAAGAAGCAGGTAAAGTGGTCTGGTGTTCCCATCTTATTCAGAATTTTCCACAGTTTATTGTGATCCACACAGTCAAAGGCTTTTGCATAGTCAATAAAGCAGAAATAGATGTTTTTTTGGAACTCTCTTGCATTTTTGATGATCCAGTAAATGTTGGCAACTTGATCTCTGGGTCCTTTGCCTTTTCTAAAATCAGCTTGAACATCAGAAGTTCATGGTTCACATATTGCTGAAGCCTGGCTTGGAGAATTTTGAGCGTTACTTTACTAGAGTGTGAGATGAGTGCAATTGTGCGGTATTCTGAGAATTCTTTGGGATTGGAATGAAAACTGACCTTCTCTTGTCCTTGACCACTGCTGAGTTTTCCAAATTTTGCTGATATATTGAGTGTAGCACTTTCACAGCATCATCTTTGAGGATTTGAAATAGCTCAACTGGAATTCTATCACCTCCAGTAGCTTTGTTCACAGTGATGTTTCCTAAGGCCCACTTAACTTCACATTCCAGATGTCTGGCTCTAGGTGAGTGATCACATCATCATGCTTATTCTGGGTTGCAATGATCTTTTTTGTATAGGTCTTTGTATTCTTGCCACCTCTTAATATCTTCTGCTTCTGTTAGGTCCCTACCATTTCTGTCCTTTTTTGAGCCCATCTTTGCATGAAATATTTCCTTGATATCTCTAATTTTCTTGAAGAGATCTCTAGTCTTTCCTATTCTATTGTTTTCCTCTATATTTTTGCATTGATCCCTGAGGAAGGCTTTCTTATCTCTCCTTGCTATTCTTTGGAACTATCCATTCAAATGGGTATATCTTTCCTTTTTTCCTTTGCTTTTCACTTCTCCTTTTGTAAGCTACTTGTAAGGCCTCCTCAGCAGCCATTTTGCTTTTTGTTCATTTCTTTTTCTTGGGGATGGTCTTGATCCCTGTCTCCTGTACAATGTCACAAACCTCCGTCCATAGTTCATCAGGCACTCTCTCTATCAGATTTAGTCCCTTAAATCTATTTCTCACTTCTACTTTATAATCATAAGGGATTTGATTTAGTTCATACTTGACTGGTCTAGTGGTTTTCCCCACTTTCTTCAATTTAAGTTTGTATTTGGCTATAAGAAATTCATGATCTGAGCCACAGTCAGCTCCCGGTCTTGTTTTTGTTGACTGTATAGCTATGTGTGTATGTGTATACCCACTCTTCAAGCTTCCCTTCTTATATTAATCATTACAGAGTATTGAGTGAATTTTCCTATACTATACAGTATTTATTTACAGTAGTTATTTATTTTATATGTAGTAGTGTGCATGTGTCACAACTTAGATGTTGACTGTCCAAAGAGCGACTGGCCCATGTTGACAGTGGCCAAGCCAATATTCATCGCCGTTTTTGTTTTTTTTTTTAATATCAGAACCCACTGGGGATTGATAATAGGTAAGCTTTTAAAAAAATCAAAAGTTATCTTATTCCTACAAAGGAGATAAACATAAGACGAACCATGATATGATACAGCATCAGAAAAGCCAGAAACTTGGGATGGGAGAAAAGGGACAGTGAATCAGGTAAACTGAGGTGCAGGGAGTTAGGGCAAGAATGCTTGATAAATTTCATGTAGGGCAATTAAATACACAGATTTTTCTTTCTTAAACAGAGAATAGAGTATTCTTCCTCTTGCCCTCGTTTCTGGTTAGATTGTAGCCATATCATACAGCATTAGTCAATGCAAAATATGATGCTTCAATATTTTACCAGAAATGTAGGCTTATAATAGTAGAAACTCCAGCAGCCATTTTTGCAACTATGAGTAAAATGCCCTGAAAATTTCCAACACTATATTAGACTTCTTTAAGCCTCTGAATCAATGCCAAAAATCATTCCCTCCAGCCTTCTTAATAAATGAGAAAATATGATTAAACTATTATGGTCAGTCTATGTTACATGCAGCAAAATACAGATCCTAACTGAAATATCACTTCTCAACTGTGATTGAGCCTTGAGTCCTAAGCTTTCCAGGCTTCCAGCCTGAAATAATTAACCTCTGGCTTTCTAAAGGGCAAGAGGAAGAATACTTTACTCCCTGCATAAGTTAAGGAAGAAAAATCTGTGTACTTAATTGCACTGTATGAAAATTATCAACTAATCTTTTCCTAACTCCGTGCACCTTAGTTTACCTGATTCACTGTCCTTTTTCTCCCATTCCATGTTTCTGGATTTTCTGATGCTGTATCATATCATGGTTTGTCTTATGTTTATGTCCATCTTATGAGCTAAGGTTTTGTTCTTTCTCTGTCTAAAAATTCTAAATATTGCACAATTCATTTCCCATTTTCCTCTTATCCAGTATCATTTTCTCTCATACTATGAGACCTTGTATTATTTCCTTTACTGAGAGCATGCAGTCAGATCTAATAGTTACTTAGAAAAAGTTTAAAATTCCTGCATAAAAATCACAGTTCTTTAGCAACTCTTTAAACATATTCAGGCATACACTCACTAAAGAAAGTTTCTAATGCATCTTGAATTTTGCTCTGATTCCTACCTCAATCTGAGTCTTACTTATGACACGTTGTTAAGTGATCACATGATTTCCTTAGCTACAAAAGACTGGCAAGGAGGCTTCCAGTTTGACATTTTTCTAATTTTAAATACTAACTTGATACATTTTCTTCACATTTGCTATAAAATATTTGAATAAGATGTGTTTTATTATTATATTTATAGATTTTAACAAAAGTTTCATCTCTTGAAATCTTGGAAAAATTTAAATAGAGTGAATAACTTAATTCTACCACAAATACATATGATATCACGTCCAAATATCTGAATTTAGTCACATCTGTGGTGAACAGTTTCATAGAAGATTACACTGACAGCATTATTTGCTCTATCTTTCATTTTAGAATTTATTGAAGACAGCCAACATGAGTTTGCTCAGACTGAATATAAGCATTGCCCAAAAGTGCAGAGTAGTTACTATTTTTGTAGGACAGAGAAGAGGGCATATAAACCACTGATAAATTTGCAAGCTTCCAGATATTCCTGGGGATAAGGTAGAGAGGTTTCTCTTGAACTTCCAGTGGAAACAATCCTTCATCATCCATAGCAATACCATTAGCCAACATCTTAATAATGAATGTGCCTCTTCTTTCTCATCCTCTTATTCTCTCACTTATCCTACCTCAGATAATCATCCAAATGAACTATTTCTCATGCTTCCTTGGTGACTCAGATGGTAAAGAATGTTCCATCAGTGCAGGAGACCTGGTTCAATTCCTGGGTCAGGAAAATCCCCTAAAGAAGCAAATGGCTACCCACTCTAGTATTCTTGCCTGGAGAATTCCATGAACAGAGGAACATGGTGGGCTCCAGTCCATGGGAACCCAAAGAGTTGGACACAACTGAATGACTAACAATTTCACTTTTCCACTCAAATCCTTGTCCTAGTCTTGGATGTTTGGGGAAACTGAGTCAGAAGAGATAGGAAAGTCTGAACATGTTCTTAGAACCACTTCTGCCCAGATTCCCACAATATGATCCTTTATTTATCAGAATCTGTGAATAAGCTCCAAATTAAAGGAGGAAAAACAAAAAAAGAAGTTTTTATATTTGATTTCTACTCAGTTAATAATATTAATTATTATAAAAATATTAATATCAATAAAGCATGAATCTGTGCAAGGCAATGTAATAATGCAAGAAACAAATTTCATATTCCTTCTGGGAATACTAAATCAAGTATCTAGGTGTAATATAGTTCCCTGTTTCATCCAAAACTTTGAAGTACATTAACCCAAAGAATAGGATTCTAGAGTTTGGACAGACAAAAAGAAAAATGATCCAAAGTCACTTGTGAGTTTATTTTTAGTGCTGTTGTAAAAATCAATGTGCAACTGCTGGTTTTACATGGTAAAAATAATAATGCTCATGGACTCTAAGAGTATAATAAAGTTTCAAATTATACTGGAAAGAATCCAGGAAACAATCAATTGATTCTCTAATCCTCAAAGAACTAAAGGATCAGGAAGTGGCATATATTTTATCAACAACACCATAATAAACCATTTTATGTGTATGGCTAATGAATATTTCTGTGAGTATTTCCAGCTAGTCAGTCAGTATAGGGAGACATTAGGTGGAGAACTTATTCACAGTTGCATTTAATAAAATGAGAGAGAATTGTCAAATTGCACTAATAATAATAACCCTATAGCAGGCTAAATAATTCAATGATAATTACAGGAATTAATGTGGTTTTCTTCTCTGATTACGAATCTCCCATGCTCTTATTATAATGAAGGTGGCAGATTGTCTGCCATGAATTGTGAAAAGCCAGTAGTGACTTAGGCAGTGAAGGCTTACCATCAGTTTTGATAGGTTAAAATAATTCTGGTTGGCCTTGAGTAAATTTATCAACTTTTTTTTTTTTCAAGTGTAATTATAAAAAAGACTGAGATAGTAAATTTGTACTGTTATTTCACAGAACAAATAAAATCACACTGTCAAAAGGAGGCAATTGACAACTGTACTTAACTACCTTCAAATATTAGATTTGAAAATAAAATTCACATAACTTTTTTTATGAAAAATAAACTATAATATTGCTTACATTTTAGGGCCTTGCTATTATGTAGCTATTTTGAATATGTCTATTGTAATATATTTCTCTCTCTCTTTTTTTTGTGGTCTGCATAACCAACTGACTCATAGATAAACTTAAATTATAGACCATTTCATTTAATTATTTTTGTCTAGGTTTATAATTTAAAATGTCTGAAAGAAGAAAAAAGTTTGTATTATAACATATTTATACCTGACCTGACCAAAACATTTGTTTACTATAATACTGACTTCTGAAGTATAGAAATAAATTTTGAAATGTAATTATTATTCAGTATAAGACTAGCTGGACATTTTTTAAATTACTACTGAATCTCTCTAGTGTGAAAGGTGGTTTGACAATCTAGTCCAGTTTATTATGTCAGACTACCTGTATAGTTTCATTACCATGTTGATAGCATAGCACATCTTACTGTCAAGACATTTTACAATAAAACTATACACAATATTCCAAAAGCATAGGCATACATGAAGACATGATGTCAAATAGGGGTTGCAGTATAAACTCAACTAATAGACAGTATCCAGAGTTTTGAATAAGATCTATGAATGCTGTATAAGGCTAGGGTGATGTGTAGTTCCCATATGAATAACAGGTTCTTAAATTAGAATTATAATCAATGAGTACAATGTCAATACAAATGATAGATGGATTGTAGCTATCCTACTTCAATGAGTAAACTGGAATAATTTAGTTTGGTCAGATCTTGATTTCTAAACATTTTACAATAGAGAACCACCCCACCCCCCACAGTCATACATATTCAAAATAAGGGGTTTAGAAGATATAACACCTTCAGCATAAATTTTTAAGAAATTAGCTTGGCTTTGTAGACTATTTAGTGCATGTACTATTTTAAATGTTTCATGACCATAATAGGTAAGTCATGTCAAAACTACACATATATATTAATACCAAAACTGCACATATATATTTATAAATATATGACAATGTTATGGAATTATTTTATGCAATCATCATACACAATTTTAAAAGTTTCTGACTTTAAAATATAATTTTTTTCTTTTTTTTTTTTTCACTTAGATGAGGGATTCCCAACCTCTAAGTCATCGACCAGAATCTTCTGTCAGATTAGCAGTGGCATTAATTAGAAACAAAGTGAAAAGTGTTAGTGGCTCAGTTGTATCCAATTCTTTGCAACCCCACAGACTATAGCTCTCCAGGCTCCTCTGTCAATGGAGTTCTCCAGGCAAGAATACTGTAGTGGGTTGCCATTTCCTTCTCCAGAGGATCTTTCCAACCCAGGGATCAAACTCGGGTTTCCTGCATCACCAGCAATTTCTTTAGAGTCTGAGAGAAGAGTGGGGGGGGTGAACTAGGTTAGAACCAAAGTGCACAATAAGGGTAATGTGTTTGAATCATCCCTAAACCATCCCTCCACTCCCTGGTCCATGAAAAATTATCTTCAATAAAACTGGTCCCTAGTGCCAAAAAGTTGAGGACTGCTGTCCTAAATTACATACTATATAGAAAATAGAATCTTTTACTTTGATGATAATTGTTACTAAATATAGACTTATGATACATTCCCTAAACTTCAGGGAAGTTTACCCTGGATGTTACAAAAAATTTACTAAGCTAAGAATTTAAAATATCCTTACTTAAATGAAAACAAGGGCTTTTAAAGATTGTGTCTGCATGTGACTCTAATGATCATTGACTTTGTAAAGAAACTTAAAAAAAAAAAAAACAGATACTGGGAAAAATTACTTTTCCAGCACACGTTTTTGATGCATTTCACACCCATTTTGTTCTTAGAGCCATGTGTGCATGCTCAGTCTCACGCTTTGCAACCATTCGGACTATCACCCACTGGCCTCTTCTGTCCATGGAAATTACCAGGCAAGAATACTGGAGTGGGTTGCTCTTTCCTCTCCTATGGGATTTTCCCAATCCAGGGATCAAATCAACATCTCCTGTGACTCAGGTATCACATATGGATTCTTTAGCCACAGAACCATCATGGAAGCCCTTTGTTCTTTTAACGTTTTCCCTAACAAAGATGGAGAAGCTCTATACAGTCAGGAAAAACAAGACTGGGAGCTGACTGTGGCTTATTGCTACATTCAGACTTAAATTGAAGAAAGTAGGAAAAACCACTAGACCAGTCAGGTATGACCTAAAACAAATCCCTCATGATTATACAGTGGAAGTGAGAAATAGATTTAAGGGAATAGATTTGAGAGAGAGAGTGCCTGATGAACTATGGATGGAGGTTCATGACATTGTACAGGATAGGGATTAAGACCACCCCTAATGGAAAAGAAATGAAAAAAAGGAAAATGGCTGTCTGAGGAGGTCTTACAAATAGCTGTGAAAAGAAGAGAGCTGAAAAGCAAAGGAGAAAAGGAAAGATATTCCCACCTGAATTCAGAGTTCCAAAGAATAGCAAGGAGAGATAAGAAAGCCTTCCTCAGCGATCAATGCAAAGAAATAGAGGGAAACAACAGAATGGGAATGACTAGAGATCTCTTCAAGAAAATTAGAGATACCAAGGGAACATTTCATGCAAAGATGAGCTTGATAAAGGACAGAAATGTATGGACCTAACAGAAGCAGAAGATATTGAGGAGAGGTGGCAAGAATACACAGAAGAACTGTACAAAAAAGATCTTCACGACTCAGATAATCACAATGGTATGATCACTCACCAAGAGCCAGACATCCTGGAATGTGCAGTCAAATGGGCCTTAGAGAGAATCGCTACAAACAAAGCTAGTGGAGGTGATGGAATTCCGGTTGAGCTATTTCAAATCCTGAAAGATGATGCTGTGAAAGCACTGCATTCAATATGCCAGCAAATATGGAAAACTCAGCAATGGCCACAGGACTGGAAAAGGTTAGTTTTCATTCCAATCCCAAAGAAAGGCAATGCCAAAGAATTCTCGAACTACTGCACAATTGCATTCATCTCACACGCTAGTAAAGTAATGCTCAAATTTCTCCAAGCCAGGCTTCAGCAATACGTGAACTGTGAAATTCCAGATGCTCAAGCTGATTTTAGAAAAGGAAGAGGAACAGAGATGAAATTGCCAAAATCCGTTGAATCATCAAAAAAGCAAAAGAGTTCCAGAAAAACATCTATTTCTGCTTTATTGACTATACCAAAGCCTTTAACTGTATGGATCACAATAAACTGTGGAAAATTCTGAAAGAGGTGGGAATACCAGACCATCTGAACTGTCTCTTTAGAAGCCTGTATGCAGGTCAGGAAGTAACAGAAGTAGACATGGACAACAGACTGGTTCCAAATAGGAAAAAGAGTACATCAAGGCTGTATATTGTTACCCGGCTTGTTTAACTTGTATGCAGAGTACATCATGAGAAACACTGGGCTGTTAGGAGCACAAGCTGGAATCATGATTGCCAGGAGAAATATCAATAACCTCATATATGCTGATGACACTACCCTTATGGCAGAAAATAAAGAGGAACTAAAAAGCCTCTTGATGAAAGTGAAAGAGGAGAGTGAAAAAACTGGCTTAAAGCTGAACATTCAGAAAACTAAGATCATGGCATCTGGGGAAACAGTGTCAGACTTTATTTTTGGGGGCTCCAAAATCACTACAGATGGTGATTGCAGCCATGAAATTAAGGTGCTTACTCCTTGGAAGGAAAGTTATCACCAACCGAGATAGCATATTGAAAAGCAGAGACATTACTTTGCCAAGAAAGGTCCATCTAGTCAAGGCTATGGTTTTTCCAGTAGTCCTGTATGGATATGAGAGTTGGACTGTGAAGAAAACTGAGTGCTGAAGAATTTATGCTTTTGAACCATGGTGTTGGAGAAAATTCTTGAGAGTCCCTTGGACTGCAAGGAGATCCAACCAGTCCATACTAAAGGAGTTCAGTCCTGGGTGTTCAATGAAAGGACTGATGTTGAAGCTGAAACTCCAATACTTTGGCCACCTTATGTGAAAAGTTGACTCATTGGAAAGACCCCAATGCTGGAAAAGATGGGGGGCAGGAGGAGAAGGGGACGACAGAGGATGACATAGCTGGATGGCATCACCTACTAGATGAACATGGGTTTGGATGGACTCAGGGAGTTGGTGATGAACAGGGAGGCCTGGCATGCTGTAATTCATGGAGATGCAGAGTCTGACATGAATGAGTGACTGAACTAAACTGAACTAACATACATAGGGAAAGAAAGAAAATCCAGTCTTAATACATCTTAAGAAAACCAAAGTGCTTCAAAAACCTTCTTTTGCAAAGTAGCTAAGCTAATCAGCAGTTTGCTAAATACTATTATTTGATCTTTTTTGCTTTGCCCCAGCCTTTCTCTTGCCAAGATCAGTTTTTCTGGTCCTAGGCTCAAATATAGATCAAGCTTGTTTTCTACTTTGTGAAAATTAGTAGAAGTAGGTTAAATTAATCAGATGATCAATATAAGTAAATTCAGTAAGTAGTTAATGAATGGTTAATTAAAAGACAAAATAAAGAAGCCCAACCCCTATCAAATTAAATACAAGTTACTTAAGATATGGGCTACACCAAAATTTTATAAACTTAAGACAGTACTTGTAGTTGTTCAATCACTCATTTGTGTCCAACTATTTTAAGCCCCATGGATTGAAGCACACCAGGCTTCCCTGTCCTTCACCATCTCCTAGAACTTGCTCAAACTCCTGTCCATTGAGTCGGTATGCCATCCAACCATCTCATCCTCTGTTATCCCATTCTCCTCCTGCCTTCAATCTTTCTCAGCATCAGGGTCTTTTCTAATGAGTCAGTCCTTCACATCAGGTGGCCAAAGTATTGGAGCCTCAGTTTCACCATCAGTCCTTCAATGAATATTCAGGAATGATTTCCTTTAGGATGGACTGGTTTAATCTCCTGTAAGTACAAGGGACTCTCAAGAGTCTTCTTCAACACCACAGTTGAAAAGCATCAGCTCTTCAGCACTCAGCTTTCTCAATGGTCCAATTCTCACGTCCTTACATAACTACTGGAAAAACCTTAGCTTTGACTATATGGACCTCTGTCAGCAAACTAATGTCTCTGCTATTTAATATGCTGTCTAGGTTTGTCATGGCTTTTCTTCCAAGGAGCAAGTGTTTTTTAGTTTCATGGCTGCAGTCACCATCTGCAGTGATTTTGGAGCCCAGGAAAATGAAATTGCTCACTGTTTCCATTGTTTCCCTATCAGTTTGTCATGAAGTGATGGGACCAAATGCCATGATCTTCGTTCTTCTGAATGTTGAGTTTTAAGCCAGCTTTTTCATTCCCCTCTTTCACTTTTATCAAGAGGCTCTTTATTTCTTCTTTGCTTTCTACTGTAAGGGTAGTGCCATCTGCGTATCTGAGGTTATTGATAATTCTCTCTGCAATCTTGATTCCAGCTTGTGCTTCATCCAGCCCCTCATTTCATATGTTGTACTCTGTGTACAAGCTAAATAAGTGGGATGACAATATACAGCCTTGAAGTACTCCTTTCCCAATTTGGAACCAGTCTGTCATTCCATATCCAGTTCTAACTATTTCTTTTTGACCTGCATACAGATTTCTCAGGATGCAGGTAAGCTGGTCTGGTATTCCCATCTCTTGAAGAATTTTCCACAGTTTGTTGTGATCCACATAGCCAAATGTTTTAATGTAGTCATTAAAGCAGAAGTAGATGCTCTTTTGGAACTCTCTTGCTTTTTTGATGATCCAATGGATGTTGGCAATTTGACCTCTGGTTCCTCTGCCTTTTCTAAATCCAGCTTGAACATCTGGAAGTTTTCAGTTCACATACTGTTGAAGCCTGGCTTGGAGAACTTTGAGCATTACTTTGCTAGTGTGTGAAATAAGTGAAGTTTTGTTGTAGTATGAACATTCTTTGGCATTGCCTTTCTTTGGAACTGGAATGAAAACTGACTTACAGTCCTGTGGCCACTGCTGAGATTTCCAATCTGCTGGAATTTTGAGTGTAGTACTTTAACAGCATCATATTTTAGGTTTTGAAATAGCTCAACTGGATTTCCATCACCTCCACTAGCTTTATTTGCAGTGATGTTTCCTAAGGCCCGCTAGACTTTGCACTCCAAGATATCTGGCTCTAGGTGAATGATTACACCATCATCATTGTCTGGGTCATTATATCATTTTTTGTATAGTTCTGTGTATTCTTGCCACCTCTTCTTATTATCTTCTGCTTCTGTTGGGTGCCCATCTTTGCATGAAATAGGCTCTTACTAGCTCTAATTTTCTTGAAGAGATCTCTAATCTACAGTTTAATGAAATTACAGTCTAGATAGTTCATATCTACACTTACTATATGTTAGCATCTCTTTTCTACGTACTCTTTTGCAAAATGATTCTACTTTATAAATCAAAGGCATTTTTTCTCATATAACTTCAGTCTTATTTTGGCATGTGTAAAAAATTCTATTGGCACTGACCCAAATAAGTGTTTTCAAAACTATACTATTTTAGAGTTGTATTGGATATGGGTCAAGTTTAAAGATTTGTATAATTTCTTATGTGTATACTATTTCCATTATTTACAAAAATACTTCCAAACTATTTGCACATCTCATGAAATATTTACTCTATAATTTATTCTCACTTTATTTCTAAATGTTTAATATATTTTAACTTATAAAAGCAAAAATATAAAATCAAATGATAGTTGCTAAAGCTATTCCTTTAAATAATAAAGGCCTTTATCTTTTACTAACTTCATAAAATAGTTTGATAGTGATGTTTAATGAAATTAATGGAGTTATAAATGAATATGTACATGTGATCTTTAAATGTTTATAAAGCAAGATATCAAGCTTCAAAACACTCATGCTTAAATTAATTATTGAAGTAATGACATTTTTATACCCTAATAATTATTTCATAAATATTTTACAAATTTATCTATGTATTACAATGTTTTAGAAAATTTTGTATTAAGAAACATCATTTACTCATGTTAAATAAAGCTTATTATTATGTTAGGGCTGTGTCTACTATGATTTGACTGCTATTAGTTATAAAGCTTATAAAACATAATCTGAAATGTATTTTTCATTGTATTTTAAATGTTTTATGCCATGTGTATAAACAGTTTCATCTGCTTCACAAATAAAGTCCCTCTTTGTTTGACAGAAAGTAAATCAAATTTGCCCAGTTGGTACAGGATTGATTATTGATTTGTTAAGATGGGAGGAATGTGGTATGTATATTTATTCCACACACTGGAAGAGATAAATATATACATATAATATTTTGACAAAAAAATCCAAGGAATATAAATCATTTTGTCCAAAAAATGAAGTGCTGATGTAGCCATATTGAAATTAACTTAAAAAGTATATTGACAAATCTTTGTAGTTAAATTGGAAATAAAAGGTTGCCATGAACTGAAACAAATATTACAGACATAATTACTACTCTTGCTAGAGACTTTATGGTATAAAATTAACAAAGTTCATAATTCTGAACTGAGTAGATGCAAAGTATTTTGTAGATCAATTGTTTTAATTTACTATTTTTAATAGAGAAGGAAAAATGAATAGTTTTCAGTTTTTATGTCATTTTCATATAAAGAAAGCTGAGTGCCAAAGAATTGATGCTTTTTTTTTTTGCCTTTTCTATTTTTTATTTATTTATTTATTTTTATTGTTAAACATTTTTTTTATTAGTTTTGCCAAACAATGACATGATATCACCATGGGTTCACATATGCTCCCCCTCCATGTCCCCCCTCCCTCCTTCCTCCCCCCGGGAAATCTCATTGCACCAGTCCCAAACATCAATCCTGGGCCGGCTATTGCTTAGACATATGATAATTAACATGTTTCAATGCCATTCTCCCATATCATCCCACCCTTTCCCTCATCCATAGAGGCCCTGAGTATATTCTATACATCTGTGTTCCTTTTGCTGTCTCGCATGCTGGGTTCTCGTTACCATCTTCCTAAATTCCATATATATGCGTTAATATACTGTATTGTTGTTTTTGCTTCTGGCTTACTTCACTCTGGATAATGGGCTCCAGTTTCGTCCATCTGAGTAGAACTGATTCAAATGAATTTTTCCTTAATGCTGAGTAATATTCCATTGTGTATATGTACCACAGCTTTCTTATCCATTCATCAGTTGATGGGCATCTAGGTTGGTTCCATGTCCTGGCTATTGTAAACAATGCAGCGATGAACATTGGGGTACACGTGTCTCTTTCAATTCTGGTTTCCTTGGTATATATGCCCAACAGTGGGATTGCTGGGTCATATGGCAGGACTATTTGCAGTTTTTTAAGGAACCTCCACACTGTTTTCCATAGAGGCTGTACTCGTTTGCAATCCTACCAACAGTGTAAGAGAGTTCCCTTTTCTCCACATCCTCTCCAGCATTTATTACTTGTGGATTTTTGGATTGCAGCCATTCTGAGTGGTGTAAAGTGATATCTCATTGTGGTTTTGATTTGCATTTCTCTGATAATGAGTGATGTTGAGCATCTTTTCATGTGTTTGTTAGCCATTTTTATGTCTTCTTTGGAGAAACGTCTGTTCAGTTCTTTGGCCCACTTTTTGATTGGGTTGTTTATTTTCCTAGAATGAAGCTGCAGGAGTTGCTTGTATATTTTTGAGAGTAATTGTTTGTCCGTTGCTTCATTGGCTATTATTTTCTCCCATTCTGAAGGCTGTCTTTTCACCTTGCTTATAGTTTCCTTTGCAGTGCAGAAGTTTTTAATTTTAATTAGGTCCCATTTGTTTATTCGTGTTTTTATTTCCAATATTCTGGGAGGTGGGTCATGTAGGATCCTGCTTTGGTTGATGTCAGAGAGTGTTTTCCCAATGTTATCCTCTAGGAGTTTTATAGTTTCTGCTCTTATGCTTAGATCTTTGATCCATTTTGAATTTATTTTTGTGTATGGTGTTAGAAAGTGTTCTAGTTTCATTCTTTTACAAGTGGCTATCCAGTTTTCCCAGCACCACTTGTTAAAGAGGTTGTCTTTTCTCCATTGTATATTCTTGGCTCCTTTGTCAAAGATAAGGTGTCCATAGATACGTGGATTTATCACTGGGCTATCTATTTTGTTCCATTGATCTATATTTCTGTCTTTGTGCCAGTACCATACTGTCTTAATGACTGTGGATTTGTAGTATAGCTTAATGTCAGGTAGGTTGATTCCTCCAGTTCCATTCTTCTTTCTCAAGATTGCTTTGGCTATACGAGGTTTTTTGTATTTCCATACAAATTGTAAAATTATTTGTTCTAATTCTCTAAAAAAGACCTCTGGTAGCTTGATAGGAATTGCATTGAATCTATAGATTGCTTTGAGTAGTATACTCATTTTCACTATATTGATTCTTCCAATCCACGAACACGGCACATTTCTCCATCTGTTTGTGTCCTCTTTGATTTCTTTCATCAGTGTTTTATAGTTTTCTATATACAAGTCTTTTGTTTCTTTAGGTAGAAATACTCCTAAGTATTTTATTCTTTTTGATTCGATGGTGAATGGAATTGTTTCCATAATTTCTTTTTCTGTTTTTTCATTGTTAGTGTATAGAAATGCCAGGGATTTCTGTGTGTTGATTTTGTATCCTGAAACTTTGCTATATTCACTGATTAGCTCTAGTAATTTTCTCGTAGAGTCTTTAGGGTTTTCAATATAGAGGATCATGTCATCTGCAAACAGAGAGAGTTTTACTTCTTCTTTTCCAATCTGGATTCCTTTGATTTCTTTATCTGCTCTGATTGCTGTGGCCAAGACTTCCAAAACTATGTTGAAAAGTAGTGGTGAGAGTGGGCACCCTTGTCTTGTTCCTGACCTCAGGGGGAATGATTTCAGTTTTTCACCATTGAGGATAATGTTTGCTGTGGGTTTGTCATATATAGCTTTTATTATGTTGAGGAATGTTCCTTCTATTCCTGCTTTTTGGAGGGTTTTTATCATAAATGGATGTTGAATTTTGTCAAAGGCTTTCTCTGCATCTATTGAGATAATCATGTGATTTTTATTTTTCAATTTGTTAATGTGGTGTATTACATTGATTGATTTGCAAATATTGAAGAATCCTTGCATCCCTGGGATAAAGCCTACTTGATCATGATGTATGATTTTTTTAATGTGTTGTTGGATTATATTTGCTAGAATTTTGTTAAGGATTTTTGCATCTAAGTTCATCAGTGATATTGGCCTGTAGTTTTCTTTTTTTGTGGCATCTTTGTCGGGTTTTGGAATTAGGGTGTTGGTGGCCTCATAGAATGAGTTTGGAAGTTTACCTTCCTCTGCAATTTTCTGGAAGAGTTTGAGTAGAATAGGTGTTAGCTCTTTTCTAAATTTTTGGTAGAATTCGGCTGTGAAGCCATCTGGTCCTGGGCTTTTGTTTTTTGGAAGATTTCTGATTACGGTTTCAATTTCTGTGCTAGTGATGGGTCTATTAAGATTATCTATCTCTTCCTGGTTTAGTCTTGGAAAGTTGTACTTTTCTAGGAATCTGTCCATTTCATCCAGGTTGTCCAATTTATTTGCATATAGCTGCTGATAATAGTCTCTTATGATCCTTTGTATTTCTGTGTTTTCTGTTGTGATCTCTCCGTTTTCATTTCTAATTCTGTTGATTTGGTTCTTCTCCCTTTGTTTCTTGATGAGTCTGACTAATGGTTTGTCAATTTTATTTATCTTCTCAAAGAACCCGCTTTTGGATTGGTTGATTTTTGCTATAGTCTCTTTTGTTTGCTTTGCGTTTATTTCTGCCCTGATCTTTAAGATTTCTTTCCTTCCACTAGACCTGGGCTTCTGCATTTCTTCCATTTCTCGTTACTTTAGGTGTAAAGTAAGGTTATTTATTTGATTTCTTTCTTGTTTCCTAAGGTGAGCTTGAATTGCTATGAACCTTCCCCTTAGCACTGCTTTCACAGTGTCCCATAGGTTTTGGGCTGTTGTGTTTTCATTTTCATTCGTTTCCATGCATAACTGAATTTCATTTTTGATTTCTTCTGTGATTTGTTGATTATTCAGCAGTGTGTTGTTGAGCCTCCATATGTTGGAGGTTTTGAATGGTTTTCTCCTGTAATTGATATCTAATCTCACTGCATTGTGATCAGAAAAGATGCTTGGGATGATTTCAATGTTTTTGAATTTACCAAGGCTAGATTTATGGCCCAGGATGTGATCTATCCTGGAGAAGGTCCCGTGTGCACTTGAGAAAAAGGTGAAATTCCTTGTTTTGGGGTGGAATGACCTATAGATGTCAATTAGGTCTAGTTGGTGTATTGCATCTTTTAAAGTTTGAATTTCCTTGTTACTTTTCTGTCTAGTTGATCTGTCCATTGGTGTGAGTGGTGTATTAAAGTCTCCCACTATTATTGTGTTGTTGTTAATTTCCCCTTTCATATTTGTTAGCATTTGTCTTACATATTGTGGAGCTCCTATGTTGGGTGCATAAATATTTATAATTGTTATTTCTTCTTCTTGGATTGATCCTTTGATCATTATGTAATGTCCATCTTTATCTCTTTTCACCGCCTTTATTTTAAAGTCTACTTTATCTGACATGAGTATTGTCACTCCTGCTTTCTTTTGGTCTTTATTTCCATGGAATATCTTTTTCCAGCCTTTAACTTTCAGTCTATATATGTCCTTAGATTTGAGGTGGGTCTCTTGTAGGCAACATATATAGGGGTCTTGTTTCTGTATCCAATCGGCCAGTCTTTGTCTTTTGGTTGGGGCATTCAGCCCGTTTACATTTAAGGTAATTATTGATAAATATGATCCTGTTACCATTTCTTCTATTTTATTGTTTTGGATTCGAGATTATATATCCCATCCGTGTTTCCTATCTAGGAAAGATCCTTTAGCATTCGTTGGAGGGCTGGTTTGGTATTGCTAAATTCTCTCAATTTCTGCTTATCTGAAAAAATTTTGAATTCTCCTTCAAATTTGAATGAGATCCTTGCTGGGTATAGTAATCGGGGTTGTAGCTTGTTTTCTTCCATGACTTTAAGAATGCTCTGCCATTCCCTTCTGGCCTGAAGCGTTTCTATTGAGAGATCAGCTGTTATCTTTATGGGATTCCCCTTGTGGGTTATTTTTTGCTTCTCCCTTGCTGCTTTTAATATTTGGTCTTTGTATTTGATATTTGTTAATTTGATTAATATGTGTCTTGGGGTGCTCTGCTTGGGGTTGATTCTATTTGGGACCCTCTGTGTTTCTTGGACCTGAGATGTTATTTGCTTTCCCAATTTAGGGAAATTTTCCACCATAATTTCTTCAAGAATTTTTTGATGGTCTTTCTTTTTGTCTTCTTCTTCTGGGATTCCTATGATTCGAATATTGGTGCGTTTAATACTATCCCAGAAGTCTCTGAGATTGTCCTCATTTCTTTTAATTCTTTTTTCATTTTTCCTTTCTGTTTCATTTATTTCTGGCATTCTATCTTCTATTTCACTTATCCTGTCTTCTATTTCTGTTATTCTACTGTTGGTTCCCTCCAGGGTGTTTTTGATCTCATTTATTGCATTATTTATTGCATTTTGACTCTTTTTCATTTCTTCTAAGTCCTTGTTAAAGCTTACCTGCATCTTCTCAATCCTTGCCTGCAGGTTATCGAGTTGCAACTCCAACTTATTTTCCAGGTTTTGGATCATTTTCACTATCATTATTCGGAATTCTTTGTCAGGTAGACAAGCTATCTCTTCGTCTTTTGTTTGGTCTAGGGGATATTTATCCTGTTCCTTTACTTGTTGGGTATTTCTCTGCCTTTTCATCTTGTTTATCTTGGTGTGTTGTCTCTTTATTGTGGGGTTTCCTCACTATGGGAGGGGTTGGATGAGTGTTTTGTCAGAGTTTCCTGGTTGGAATCTTAAGCGGTCTGTCCTGCTTGATTTGGCGACCTCTGCTGGCCCCTTCTGTGTCTATTCAGCGCTCTGGGGTTTGCCCCGCTCGTGGTGCCTGCGCTTTCCCCGCCCCCTCTGCTCAGGCTCTCAGCTGGCTGCGCACTCTGATGACGCAATTGGAGGCTGTGGCTTCTCCTCTCCCCCGGCCCAGCCGCTCGGCTCTTTCTGCTTGCAGCTGGGCGTGTCTTCTCAGATGTGCAGCAGCAGACTCTGGCGGCGCACTCTGGTGACGCAGTTGGGGGACTGCGGCTTCTCCCCTCCCCCGGCCCAGCTGCTCGGTTTTTTCAATGTGCGGCTGGGGGCGTTTTCTCAGATATGAGAAGCGCCGAATTCTGGTGGCGACTGTCCAGAGTCCCCAGAGGTCTTGGCTAGCACCCAATTATGCCTGCGGTTTGGGGGCAGAAGCCTCACAGGGGCGCTCTCCGTAGCCCGCAGCCTCCCTGTTCCACCCGGCTGTCTCGCGCCGCGGTCCGAGTCCCCGCTCCCCTTTGTTCTGTTCGCGAGCCTGGCAGGGGTCTTCCTCGGGAAGGCTACGCGCAAGCCTGGCGGGGGTCTTCCTCGGGAAGGCTACCCAGCAGTCTATCTCCGGTTAGCACCCTCAGTTAGGACCCTCAGTCTGCCCCAGGCGTTCAATCTCAGTCCTCCCCCTAAGCGCGTGGCCCAGCCCTCCCTGAGCAGTCCACTGGCTCGTGGGGGATGGGGTGACCAGCCGCCGCTCTGTTCTCCAAGGGGCTTAACTATTTATCGGCTTCTAAGTCCCGACTTTTATGCTCTTTGAGATTTGCCTCAGATCTCTCAGTTCCGCCAGTGAGAATGTTTCCTGATGTTCGTAAACCTTTATCTCTTTCGAGGCTCCCCTTCTGAGATGAATCTCAGTCCCTGCCTCTTTGCCTCTTTTTACTTTTTTTTTTCCTTTGGTCCTACCTTCTTTCGTTGGCAATGGGCTGTCTTTCCAGATGCCTGAAGACCTCTGCCAGCATTCAGGTCAGAATTGATGCTTTTGAACTGTGGTGTTTGAGGACTCTTGAGAGTCCCTTGGGCTGCAAGGAGATCCAACCAGTCCATCCTAAAGGAGATCAATCCTGGGTGTTCATTGGAAGGACTGATGTTGAAGCTGAAACTGAAACTCCAATACTTTGGCCACCTGAAGCAAAGAGCTGACTCACTGGAAAAGATCCTGATGCTCGGAAAGATTGAGGGCAGGAGTAGATGGGGACAACAGAGGATGAGATGGCTGGATGGCATCACCAACTCAATGGCCATAGGTTTGGGTGGACTCCAGGAGTTGGTGATGGACAGGGAGGCCTGGAGAGCTGTGGTTCATGGGGTCGCAAAGAGCAGGACATGACTGGTTGATTGAACTGAGCTGACTGAATATGTCATTATTTTTGCCTGTATTATTATCTGGGGGGATTATAAGGAATTCAAGAACTTTTCTTTAACAAATCCCATCTACCAATAAAAATGAAAATCAGTATGCAATCATATTAATTACAAACCCAATACATTTTTATAAAATGGTAATAATTCATGGATTTTTTTTTAAAAAAATTGCTTACTAATCTCATTAAAAGATTGAGTTTTAATAAACTGTACTTATTTTCTGATAATTATTAGTACATTTTTTGTTTCTTTATGTTATTTATAATATTAATAATCTAATATTTTTTATTTTTACTGTTTATGGCTTTATTTGATTTACCTATAATCATAAGATTGTTGAAAATATCAATATATAATGCCTATTATCATTGCAAACCTATGATTGTCATCAATAAAAGCCTACTTACACAAAAATATATTGAACTAGAAAAATTCTGTAGGCTAAGTGAAATGGAGTATTAACCATGTACATGAAGAACATACCCTAGAGGATAACAGGGTAATTACAAGTAATCTTAATGCATAATTATATTATACAGTAGAACCATTTCCTGGCCCTAGAATACTGAGGTACTTGTACACTATGAAAGAATAAGTTTCTATATTGTTTGAGTTACTATGTTTATTTTTCTTCTTCATAATAATGTAGTCTGTGACAGATAACTTTCAATTTATTGATGTAAGGAGACAAGCAAATCAGTCATTGGTTGAAAGACCAGGAGAATATTTCAATTTAGAATGAATGGAGAAAGTTCATATTAATTAATTTGGAAAATTTAATAAGAAAATCCTTTGCATGTTGCATTGTAAAATTCAGCTTTGTGTCTCAGAAGAATCTGTATTCTTTCTATTTTTGAAAGTATATTTTTGAGACAGGGTTGGAAAGATGGCATATTTATAAACTTTTCAGGAATAAAGCTACAGAGGCATTTCTCCAAGAGATATGACTTTTGTCATCGCTGTTTTACCAAGAAATTCTACATCATCAAAGCCTCATCATTTTGGTGATATACGGTACTAATAAAGCACCATGATGACCATGATGATGTATATGTAAGTCATAATATATCATCACAATGGTATCTCTGAAATGATTTATCAGGATAGTACATCACTATGGTGATGTTCCATTGATGTTGAAATGCCAGCAAGAATACAGCCTTCAGACTTAAAACCCTTATTTTAATAACGTGTTTTATTTTATCAGAATTTGTTTTTATGAGACATGAACTATTAAAGTATGTCAAGTTGGTGAAAAGAAAAAACAAGAAATTCAAAATATTAAATCTGTGTTTTTTACTACCATTGAAAACGTACTGTTGCATAAAGATTTAAGTGCAGAAATTGCTTGAACTATTCAATTATTTCAAGGAATATTTTACTCCCATAAACCAATTAACTATAGCTAAAATTTTGTCCCAGATTTCTGATGTTCTTTTTTTTTTTACACATGTAGCGCATTAAATTTAGTTTACAATAATCATGTGAATAAAGGTTTTATGTTCAAATTTCCTCTTGTAATTCATTGAGAAAATTATATCTGAACATCAAGACATAAATGTACAAATGAAATTGTCAGCCTCAAGTCATAGGTGAATATATTTATTCTCCCAATTCTCTGAGAGCTAAAAAATAAAACCACAAAACAGAAATTTGTCTAGTTATTTATCTAAGGGCAGAGTCGATAAGTTGCTGCTGTTGCTAAGTCACTTCAGTCGTGTCCGAATCTGTGCGACCCCACAGATGGCAGCCCACCAGGCTCCCCCGTCCCTGGGGTTCTCCAGGCAAGAACACTGGAGTGGGTTGCCATTTCCTTCTCCAATGCGTGCAAGTGAAGTCGCTCAGTCATGTCCGACTCTTGGAGACCCCATGGACTGCAGCCTACAAGGCTCGTCCATCCATGTGATTTTCCAGGCAAGAGTACTGGAGTGGGGTGCCATTGCCTTCTCCCTATACCTCAGTTAGTAAGATTTAAATTCATGAAATTTTATAAGTTAAATAGAATGCTATATCATTGTGACTGCTGACCCTTTCATCTGTGGTGGACTGGGATGGAGGTGTAATAACTGGTGTAATGTTTCTGGCTTTTGAGTGACATGGAGGAAAAAGTAATTGTAAGGATTGTTGCCATGTATCACTGCTAAGCCAGTTAGGGGAAAACAGCAGGCCCAGATTGATTAATCAAAGTGTGAAGTGTGGGAGAGTCTCCTTGACAGTATTTGCAGAGGTGTTTAACTCGTGGAGCCAGGGGATGTACAGGAATCCCCCAGGGAAGACCAGGCAGAGGATGTAGATCTCATATAGCTGGAACTGGCAGTCTCAAGTCTGGGAATGTAAGACATATTCGGTCACGTTTTGGTGACAGTAGCACCAATCCATTGCAAAATGGACATGGTACATATAAGGTTGGGCTTGGGCAGATTCAGATGGCACAAAGAAGCTGCGTGAACACTGTTCAGACGCTCTTGATTTTTTTCGGCTCACTTAGAGCCTGTAATGTGCTCCCAATTACCAGCTGACAGTGATAGAAAAAGGCCAAGACTGTTTCATGAATGGGTCAGGCAAGTATGCATGAACAAGCTGAAAATGTGTCTTCTACACTTCAGTCCCATTTAAGAGTAAGCCTGAATGACAATGGTGAGGGGAAATGTTCCTTCTGGGCAGAATTTGGGACTAGCTCCTGATCACTGGTTCCGCCTTGTGGGCAAAGGAACAATGCCTTGACTTATTTATTATACAGGAGCCTGAAAGGAGAATTGAGAAAAGAGAATTGAGGAGAAGACATGGGGAAAGGCATGTTATAGATATAATGGATGGGAACCAAGTTGTGAGAATCTTTTTACTGCACAATAATGCATAAGGCATTCACTAAACAGAAGCATTAAAATATATATATATTTCTAAGTCTGTTGATGATTTCCAAATGGAACATTTGCAGATACCTCAAGTTGTCCAAAAATAAACACATAAGGTTACTTCTGAAAACTGACTTATTTTCATTGCTTATTAATATTAGTTAATTTGTAACACAGTGCTCTTAGATTTTTAGAGAGTTTTATCAGAACAAATGTCATTCTCCTTGTAAACCTTCTGGAAATATTTGACAGAGTTTGAGAGTCATATAGATTTGTTTGTCAACAAAGAATTTAAAATATCTATAAATATATTCAAAGTCAATTTACTGTAACTGATCTCAGTTATCTATCTGAGATAGAGAGAAGAGATCAGTTATCTATCTATTTTATCTATCATCTATGCAGATAAGACATACAAATTGATGTTTCAGAATGGAAATTATTTCATAATAGCAAAAGTTGAATTTATCACAAAATTAAAGAAAATATTCAATTGAGAATTTTATCTTCAGAATGTTTGCTATAAGAATACAGGGATATTCTTGAATTCTATATGTTTTTTCATGAACTCAAATAGATATCTGAAAGCTTGTTTTTATTTATGCAGTTTTAACTAAAGGAGCTAAAATTAGGGGAACTGAAAGGGAATATGTCTAAAGTATCCTTTATTGAGACAGGGTGTAGCATGTACCCAGGCAACCACTGGGTGATTAATGATGCCTCTTAACATATACTAGTCAAGAAGTTTGGTGTAAAAGACTAAAAACCTCAGGCTGAAGATATCTTGTATGAGTAGGTCATGTTAAATAGTTATATAATATCCATTATTTGAGAATCAATTGTTGAATATCTAAGCCAATTAAGACTGAAGTCTTGTTCTCGGGGAAATTTTAGATTGGGATATTATATTTTAAAAAGTGTGAACTAAGAAGAAGTTCAGGAGAATAATCTATTGGAATGACTCTGCTGAATTCAGATCAGAGTTAAGGAAAATAATTTAAAAAATGAATAAATCAGTAATTTAAATAAATTGAGGTAAAGTAGAAAAATGTGTAATTCCATTGGGAAATTGAGTGAACTCATGAGTAAACTTTTTATTTTAGCTTTTTCTTAAAGTTACAAACTACACAAACTGATTTAGTTTATCCGTAAAAACATAATTGACACTTAATTGTTTGTGTCACTGCATACTTAATTTTGCTTTTTGTTTTGGAATCTCAGCCATTTGCAGAAGAATATATCATCAAAAATAATAATTAAAACTCCAATACTGCTGGTTTTGAAAACATAAAATTCTATTTTTCTTTCTAGAATTCCTTCTTTGCATATATTTATTCTTATGTAATTTCTTATTTTAGAATGACTTACAAACAAATGACATTTCATTGCTAGGAATTAACTAAAAAACTAACTTGTGCAACCTATTATTTTAATGGCTTCCATTATTTCAGTGATAGCTGATAATTCAGAAACATGTTATTAAACTTTAAGAAACTAAATTTTAATATTATTTTTATTAGGATATGTCAAATATAGCATTAAACTAAGAATATACTCTGGATCTGTTACAGAATTCATACAAAGAGAACATACGAGAACCTCAAGGTCAAAAATCAGGTGTTTGTAAGAACAGAGATTTTCAAAGCTTTCTTAGCTCTTTAGTTGAATCCCCAGATGTTCCAGATTTGTAAAGGCATTGAAAAGGGCAAAAAGAGGTTATTGCTTTCAGGATTTATATATACTGAGGATCATTTTATTATTGACGCTATTTTTGGCTATATTTTATATGTCACAGATAATGAATGACTTTTATTCACCTTTAATTTTACACTTTATAAATATATAAAACTATATGTTATGTATAAGTAAAAACAAATATATAAATCTATAGTTTATGCATATATAGTTCAGCTTTTGTGAGTAGAATTTAAAATACATGAATTATTCATTAGAAACTAAATAATGGGGAATTAAATCTTATGTATAAGAATATGAAGTCACATCAAGAAATGGCTTATGGGAAAATATAAAAATAGTATCTCAAGCTGAGCATAGCATCACATTTGAATATCAAACAAATAAATTGACAGTGCTATACAAATTGCAGGGAATCTAAATTGCTTTACCAAGTATAGATGACACCGTCACCTGGGTAACAAGATTGTAAGTTATACATAAGGAATTCATATTAGATTTTAGAATCTTTATTTCCCCATATTCTCAGTTACACAAAATAAAATAAAGTTAATTACTATATTAAAACAAACCATTTTGGAATATCACTTATGTGTGTCTGTGTGTCTTTGTATAATCTTGTGACAATTCCTGCATTTTTAATCCAAGACAAAAATTTACAGCTATTTAAAAGTGGTTTTGAAAAAGTACTCAGCTCCTATAAGCGTCTTCCTCAGCACAGACAGTGATGATTTTCGAGGTATCAACTGAAACCTAGCAACCTATGCTTTTGTTATTAAAGTCCTGTATTCCCCCCCCTTTTTTTTAGGAAGAAGAAAAGATATAAAATGGGGTTCATTATTTAACTTTTATCAGAAGTATTTTGTTCTACTGTAGTTAAAACTTTGTTGTAATAAAATATTATGTTATATTTCCATGTATTGCTGTTGTTTAGTCACTAAGTTGTGTGTGTATGTGGCTCTCCTGTGACCCCATGGACTGTATCCCACCAGGCTCCTCTGTCCATGGAATTTTCCAAGTAAGAATAGTGGAGTGAATTGAAATATCCTACCCCCGAATCTTCCTGACCCAGGGGTTAAACCAATGTCTCTTGCATTGGCAGGCAGACTATTTACCAATGAGCCACCAGGGAAGCCCAATATTTTCATCTACAGAGACTATAATTAATATTAAGTCTCTAAACCTATGCCAACTCATTAGAAAAATCCTGATGTTGGGAAAGATTGAAGGCAAGAGAAGGGGATGACAGAGGAAGAGATGGTTGGATGGCATCACTGATTCAATGGACATGAGTTTGAGCAAGCTTCAAGAAGGACAGGGGAGCATGTCATGCTGCAGTCCATGGGGTTGCAAAAGTTGGACATGGCTGAGTGACTGAACAACAGCAAAACATATGTCATTAAAATTTGAAGAGTTGTCATTGTATTTTGAAAATAATGAGTAGAGAGGGAATGTCAATCTTCTCAAAAAAAAAAAACTGTAATGGAAAGAAAATGAAAGAATGGAAAACATAGAAAGAATTAAAAAATAATATGAAATTAAGGTTCCTGTAGTAGAAACAGTACCATGTTTGAAGTAAATTTCTAATTATTCATTAATGAATCCTTTTGTACTAAGGAGAAAGAATTTTGATCAACAAAATTTCTTTCACAGATTTTACAATGGAAAATAATAAGTAGGACCTAATAAAGAAGGCTGAGTGCCAAAGAATCAATGCTTTCAAAATGTGGTTCTGGGGAAGACACTCTAGAGACACTTGGACAGGAAAGAGATCCAACCAGTCAATCCTAAAGGAAATCAACCCTGCATATTCATTGGGAGGACTGATGCTGACGCTAAAACACCAGTCCTTTGGCCACCTGATGCAAAAAGCTGACTCATTAGAAAAGACCTTGATTCTGCAAAAGAATGAAGGCAGAAAGAAAAGGGAGAGACAGAAGATGAGATGGCTTAATGACATCACCAATTCAATGGACATGAGTTTGAGGAAATTCCAGGAGATAGTGAAGAGCAGGGAAGCTTGGCATGCTACAATTTATGTGGTCACAAAGAGTTGGACATGACCTAGCGACTGAGAAACAACAACACACTCAATATGACACTGATAAAAACAACCCATCATTATGGCTACATAATATTGCAGTAAATTGCAAGTATTATATTTTATTTCATATTAAAATCAATATTTTTTGCTATTTTAACACTTAAATGAAATATTTGTTATTAGCACCTGAAATTCCAGCCTGGGTGAGGCAACCCATAGAGTTAAGTTGGGAAGTGGGCTCAGTGTGGATAATGCTTTCTTTCAAAGTTCAGATTCACTTACTCCCAAATGTATTCTCTTAGAAAATGTAATATTAATAGCTTGGTGAAAATAATTTTAGGTTAAAATTATTGAAGGGTTATTTTGACAAAAATCAGAGAGCTGCTTGCAGGTTAACAAATGAAAATCATTCAGTAATTTTTACATGATACATATTAAAGTGATAAATGTCTCTAAGTCACAAGATGAACATTTATGCTGAATATACAATTCTGCTTCTTAAAATTTTCCATTAAAATAGTTTATGCAATAGCAACAAACTCATGTTTGTCTTATCCATGACAAAATCAAAACAGAAAATTATATATAAGCTCAGTTATCTGTTCAGATAACATCTTTGTTTCTGAAAAATATTCTTGAAAAAGTCAGGTAATTTTGGATTATAATGGCAAATAAGGGTTATACTGCCTAATTTTTTTTTCCTGAACTCCTTTTTAAAAGAAGAGAGATAGATGTCCTATAGTTAAAACATGTTTAAATCATAGTTTGATTTAAAGTGATTTATAACAACAGTGTTCAGAAAATATATATCATCACTCTGGCACAATATTTCTGTTTCAAATCTTGGCTTTTTTTGCCCATGATTTCTGTGTCATGAATTTGAAAGGTTGTAGACAGTGATTAATATAATCTGGAATCTAATTCCTCCTGGATAGTACTATTTCTGCCACATTGCATTAACTCTTCTTGGAAACATGTAGGTGATTATTTTCTTTCAAAAAAAGGAAGTCAAAGTCAATGAAAGCCTGATATGTGTATGTATTTCATTTCAGAAATAAACACTTTCATAGTATAAACTCCTTATTGCCAAATTCAGACTTAAATTACAGAAAGTATGCAAAACCACTAAACCATTCAGGTAAGACCTAAATCAAATCCCTTATACAGTAGAAGTGACAAATAGATTCAAAGGATTAGATCTGATAGACAGAGTGCCTAAAGAATTATGGACAGAGGTTCATGATATTGTACAGGAGACAGGGATCAAGATCATCCACATAAAAAGAAATTGGAAAAGGCAAAATGGTTGTCTGAGGATGTCTAACAAATAGATTTGAAAAAAGGAGAAGTGAAAGGCAAAGGAGCAAAGGAAAGATATATCCATTTGAATGCAGAGTTCCAAAGAATAGCAAGGAGAGATAAGAAACCCTTCCTCAGTGATCAATGAAAAGAAATAGAGGAAAACAATAGAATGGAAAAGACTAGAGATCTCTTCAAGAAAATTAGAAATATCAAGGGAATATTTCATGCAAAGATGGGCACAATAAAAGACAGAAAGAGTTAGGACCTAACAGAAGCAGAAGATATTAAAAAGGCTTGGCAGGAATATACAAAAGAACTATACAAAAAACATCACTATGACCCAGATAATCACAATGGTGTGATCATTCCCTAGAGCCAGACACCCTGAAATGAAAAATCAAGTGGGTTTAGCAAGTATCACTATGAACAAAGCTAGTGGAGGTGATGGAATTCCAGTTGAGCTATTTCAAATCTTAAAAAGATGATGCTGTGAAAGTGCTGCACTCAATATGTCAGCAAATTTAGAAAATTCAGCAGTGGCCACAGAACTGGAAAAGGTCAGTTTTCATTCCAATCTCAAAGAGAGGCAATGCCAAAGAATGCTCAAACAACCACACAATTGCACTCATCTCACATGCTAGCAAAGTAATGCTCAAAATTCTCCAAGCCAGGCTTCAACAGTAAGTGAACTGTGAAGTTCCAAATGTTCAAGCTAGATTTAGAAAAGGCAGAGGAACAAGAGATCAAATTGCAAGATCCATTGTATCCTCAAAAAAAACAAGAGAGTACCAGAAAGGCATCTACTTATGCTTTATTGACTACACTAAAGCATTTGATTGTGTGGATACACAAACTGTGGAAAATTCTTGAAGAGATGGGAATATCAGATCACCTTACCTGCATCCTGAGAAATGTGTATGCAGGTCAAGAAGAAGCAGTTAGAACTGGGCATGGAAGAATGGATTGGTTCCAAATCAGGAAAGGAATATGTCAAGGCTGTATATTGTCACCCCCACTTATTTAATTTATATGCAGAGTATATCATGCAAAATGCCAGGAAGACGAAGCACAAGCTGAAATCAAGATTGGTGGGAGAAAATAAATAACTCAGATATGCAGATGACACCACCCTTTTGGCAGAAAACAAAAAAGGACTAAAGAGCTTCTTGATGAAAGTGAAAGAGGACAGTGAAAAAAATTGCTTAAAGCTCAACATTCAGAAAACTAAGATCATGGCATCTGGTCCCATAACTTCATGGCAAATAGATGGGGAAACAGTGGAAACAGTGTCAGATTTTGTTTTGGGGGGCTCCAAAATCACTGCAGATGGTGATTGCAGCCATGAAATTAAAAGACACTTACTCCTTTGAAGGAAAGCTATGACTAATCTAGACAGCATATTAAAAAGCAGAGACATTACTTTGTCAACAAAGGTCTAGCTGGTCAAAGCTATGATTTTTCCAGTAGTCGTGTATTGACATGAAAGTTGGACTATAAAGAAAGCTGAGCACCAAATAATTGATGCTTTTGAACTGTGGTGTTGGAAAAGACTCTTAGAGTCCCTTGGACTGCAAGGAGATACATCCCATCCATCCTAAAGGAAATCAGTCCTGAATATTCACTGGAAGGACTGATGCTGAAGGTGAAACTCCAATACTTTGGCCACCGGATGCGAAGAATGGACTCATTTGAATAGACCTGATGCTGGGAAAGATTGAAGGTGGGAGAAGGGAACGACAGAGGATGAGAGTTGGACACAACTGAGCAACTGAACTGACCTGACTGATGATATAAAACTTGTAGGACACATAAAATGGATATGATACAAATTATCCACAGTAAATCTTGCAATTTTTACAAATGAATAAGTAGCTTCAGACAGGCAGCCCTGAATCCTTTATCTTTAAAAACATTTTATAGTTAATATGGCATCAAGCACTCAGAAATTCCAGGTTCGTACTTTACTTTAAATAGTTATTCCCTGGTCTCATATTTCAGAAGTGTTATGAAGGTAGAATATGTTATTTTTGTGATACAAGAGGGCAGTGAGAATATCTATGGTAAAGATCATTGTTTTCTTAATGTAACAGCTTAATTTAACACACTTATCTTTAGAATTATTATACAAAATATAGTTATATTCACAAAGTAAGTTTACTCTGAGCTATATAAAATCATGTTTAGCTTGAATAAAAAAACTCCTAAAAATAAAGACTGCATTTAAAACTTTATTGTATTTCTCAAGACTTCTAATTAATAGAATGTTATCAAAGAGTTCATTGAATTATAATTCCTTACCACCACAAATAATAATACCTAGCATGAATTAAGTGCCAAGCATTGTACTGAGTATTTTTAAAAGTATATTAATAAAATCTTCCAAACAAGAGCTCTGGTAAGAACTTGTTTTCCCTGTTTACCATATAAGGAAACATGCTAAGTAACTTGTGTAAGTTCACACATCGTCCTTGTACTTGACCACAACTCCATGCAGCCTGTGCTATAGCTCTTCATTCTTTGTAATAGTATAATCAATTCTTGACCAAGAATGGCCATGGGAAATAAACAGATAATGAATTTTATTCTCTCTTCCCATTTGAGATCTACTTAGCATAGACTTGCTACTACCTCTGTTGTCATGGATCACTTGTTTTACTCCAGCAATATATGTGTCATTTTCTTGCTATTTGTCCAATTTCAGGCAGAGCTTATATTAACCTGTACCTACTGGTTAGCCCAAATTGTTGTTTATAGGAGTATCCTTGATTTTATAGTGCCCAAAGTCCTGGTAGTTGACTAATACTTTGAATATAATTCTTAGTGCCAGTCACCAAAAACAAAATCTTCATCTTCCTTTAGATAGTCAAGAAATAAATTATAAAAGAAAAAAATTTCAAATGAAATATTAAAATTTAACTCAATACATCCTTTCATATATTTTTAAAGAAAAGCCTTATTCACTATTATTAGCCATTTTTATGGATAGGTTTGCTAAAATGAATATAAATTATATAAAATTTTATTTTAACATATGTATATATGTATTTAATCATCTAATACAATTAATCTCCAGGACAAAATTAATTACACTGTATGGATACATGTACATGTATGTACATATATAGCTGTATTCATATATTTAAAAAATATATAATTAGTTACATAAAACCTGCTGACGTAGCTACACATAACTTAAATTTAGTCATTGTTAATTTGTTTGATTTAAGTTTTATTTTAAGAATGATTGTTAGCAATTAAAGTATTTTGCATACTGGAATATTTCAGTTCAATCTCTCAGTCATGTTCAACTCTTTGCAACCCCATGGACTGCAGCATGCCAGTTTTCCCTGTCCATCACCAACTCCCGGAGCTTACTTAAACTCATGTCCATTGAGTTGGTGATGCCATCCAACCATCTCATCTTCTGTCATCCCCTTCTTCTCTTGCCTTCAATGTTTCCCAGCACTAGGGTCTTTTCCAGTGAGGCAGTTCTTCGCATCAGATGCCCAAAGTATTGGAGCTTCAGCTTCAGCATCAGTCTTTCCAATGAACATTCAGGACTGATTTCCTTTAGGATTGACTGGTTTGATCTTCTTACAGTCTTTTTCTCAGCTGTTTGCATCTTACATTTCTGTCCTCTGAATACAATTCAGGACCTTGGTGAATTGGTTGAATCTCAAAAAAGGTTTTGCTTTCAGGTTGAAATAAACTTTTAACTATTGTGTTAGATTTTTTCTTAGGGATTTAGAGAGATCATTTTCCACAGTGTTTTTTTGAAATGAATATAAATTTTAAATGCTTTGTTAGAAGAATTTGTGTGTGTGTGTTTGTTCTAAAATATATTCTGATAAAAAATATTTAAAACATGCGATAGCAAGAAATACAACTGGGACGTGTTGTTTGAAAACATATTTTTTTGAAAGTGAGGCTGTGTCAGAATATTCAGGATATGTAGTCAACCAATTGAGGATTACATAGACATGAAAGTAAGTTTAATATAAATCAGAGATACTCATAGTATGTGTGCGTGCACACACACACACAGAGTTTACTTAATATTTTTTCCTCTGGGCTATATTTTTAAATATTTCCTTTATGATGACTTAATTCAAAAGTTGATTATCTAGTTAATGCTGGATTTCAGACTCTGACTCTTATACAGACCTTTATATATCCCCTCAAATTTCAAACACTATGAGGAATATTTTTTGTGACATGAATTCAGAGTATGTTTTTTTCTAATTACATTTCAGTAAGTAATCATACATTTCCAATGATTTCTTGTTTTTCTGTCTTGTTCAAAATTACAAGTAAACTCAAACTTCACCATGGATGAAAAATTTTAAAATTAGCAAGATGATGGTATGCATATTTCTCTAGATGCATGGGTATCTGGCAGTCCACGGAGTTTGCCCTGGAGTCCAAAAATTCTTGAGTATTTATTTTTAATTTTCTAATTAAAAGTATATGTGCTTATTAAAGTATATGTTCTTCTCACATATATCACTGTATGTATCCTTGAACATCTAACTGACTACCATCAAATATATAGAGAGTTTTCATTTCTCTCTGTGTGTGCTTATATATGTGCTTTTCTAATCACTTTAAAAATATATATATATTTATTTTTCTTGGAGGAATCTTTTCACAACACTGTGGCAGCCCCTGCCACATATCTACATAGATTAGTCACAGGCGGACATGTGCCCCCACAACCCTGAAACTCTCTTCCACCTCCCTCTCCACCCCATCCCTCTGTGTTGTCCCAGAGCACTGGCTTTGAGTGCTCTGCTTCATGCATCAAACTTACACTGGTCATCCATTTTACATATGATAACATACATGTTTCAATGCTATTCTCTCATATCATCCCAGCCTCACCTTCTCCCAATAGTCCAATAGTCTGTTCTTTGCATCTATGTCTCTTTTGCCCCTGTGTATAGGATCATTGTCACTGTCTTTCTAAAATTCCATATATATGTGTTAATATATGTATTGGTGTATTGTAATTTGAGAGGGGGTTCAAAAATCACTGCAGATGGTGACTACAGCCATGAAATTGAAAGACATTTGCTCATTGAAAGAAAGTTATGACCAACCTAGATAGCATATTTAAAAGCAGAGACATTACTTTGCCAACAAAGGTCTGCCTAGTCAAAGCTATCCTTTTTCCAGTAGTCATGTATGGATGTGAGAGTTGGACTATAAAGAAAGCTGAGCACCAAAGAACCGATGCTTTTGAACTTTGGTGCTGGAGTGAAACTCCAATACTTTGGCCACCTGCTGTGAAGAGTTGATTCATTTGAAAAGACCCTGATGCTGGGAAAAATTGAAGGTGGGAGGAGAAGGGGATGACAGAGGATGAGATGGTTGGATGGCATCACCGACTCAATGGACCTGAGTTTGAGTAAACTCCAGGAATTGGTGATGGACAGGGATACCTGACGTGCTACAGTCCATGGGGTGGCAAAGAGTCAGACACAACTGAGCAACTTCACTTTCACTTTTCATTTTCAGTCTCTTGCCAAAGAGTACTACTTATATTATCATGAAGTAATGAGAAAAAGTTACTTTCTACCACACCAAAGGACCCCCGCCAGATGAAAGACAAACATTGTCTTGCAACATTGGATATAATTTTTTTCACAATCTGAAGGAAAAAAAAAGAGCAATAATTAAGTCAGCACTATACACACAGCACTGTTAGCACAATCATGCTAAGTAAACCTATGCCACAGGGATCACTATTGTGTTGTTATTTTAAGTAGTAATTCACTTTAGCAAAATAGTGTATTACTATAATAGTTTAGATATATATTTTATTGGTTTTATAGTGTTGTTACTTTTTACTTTTATTTACTTATTTATTTTCTGTTCACCCTTCTTTTATTGGATTCTTCTGGCTTTGAGGAGTAAGTCATATGGAGGTAAAATATAACCCATAATCACCACATTATAATCAGTAGATTTGCATTCACCTTTCAGAAATAAGAATAAAGAAAACTGCAAAAAAGATGTAGATTATACTGCGAAACCTTCTTGTTTGATTTTTTTTTTAAATTTATTTAACTGGAGGTTAATTGCTTTTCAATATTGTGTCTGTTTCTGCCATATATCAACAAGAATCAGCCATAGGTATATATATGCCCCTTCCCTTTTGAACCTCTCCCTTTCTTTCCACCCCATCCCACCCATCTAGGTTGTCACAGATCACCAGATTTGAGCTCCCCATGTGATACAGCAAGTTTTCACTGGCTATTTTACATATGGTAATGCATATATTTAAGTGTTACTTTCTCAATTTGTTCCATTCTCTCCTCCCTCTCCCCATGTTGTAAATTTTTAACTTGAAAACTAAATTGGTTTCACTGATGAATAAATGATAAAAGCATTAAAAGCTTATTTCTACTTTTATGTTATACTTTTATATGCAATAAGTAATATTGTGATAAATGCTTCTATCTGAGCATCCAGGAAATGTATTTTGCTTTAAAAATTAGCAAACAGTAAGCAAATGTAGAAAAATACTTTATATATCAAAAGGAAAGGGAAAAATTACAACATTTTAATATAATAGAAGCATTTGCCATGATGTATCTATATTTAATATTAGGTATTTTATTATCTACAAACATAGAAATGACAGAGTTGGGAAATTTGTTGTAGATTGAATTTTCTATGTGTTAGATATACATTATTTATTCTATAATTCTTTCCTTTTCTTAAAATATCTGTTAATCACTTTTTGGTATACTCAGGATTTTTTTAAAATTATTGGTAAGTGTACAGAATAAAAGTATGTAAAGGATAGATAAAATTATAAAGGAATAAAAACATTTAAAAAGTGACCTTTGATTTATCCCATATGAAAATGATCAAATGTGGTATTAAAATTGAAGTTCTTATGAAATGTGAATGAGGATGCTGAGCTTGGAGTTTAATTTCTTTATATATTATATTTAATTTCAGTAGTGTATTAAAAACTCAGAGGTAGAGAAGATGAAAAAGTATTGAGATTCAAGTACAAATTATCCTGACTCCAGGCAAGTAGAGTTTATTTTGATGAAGTTAACTCAATAAAAATAGAGTAGATGTTACCATTTTACTGGAAGACCTACAGAATTAACATGGTTTCCAAAGACTAATAAATGACTTATAGATTGAACAGGCCTCCTAAATATCACATTATTACTGTATTAAATGTCACTGGAAAGTTCAAAGTGAAAGGTGGTCATCTATTTTAAATTAATGTAGATGCTATTATTTTTAATATTTTAGAATAAATGCACCAGTCAAGCATCAAGGAAGGGGAAGGGTGAACAATAATTTTAAACAAATCTAAAGAATTACAGAAAACAAGAAAGGAGGTGAAAATATTGTCAATGTAAATAATGTTAAATAGCATTAAGATACAATGAGATCTATTTTTTTCCCTGATATATAAGAAAGCCAAAATGTTTCTTTCAGCCAAAGAGACATCAAGGACTCTCACACTTATTTAATACCTAATATATGTTGGGTGTGGTCCATGTGTTAATACACACAGAGTTCTTACTAGATTAAATGTTTTAAAACAGTAAAGCCCTGGAACACATGTGCCTATTGTATAGCTAGTTTTCAGTAAGTTTCAGCACCTCCTCTTCATTCCTTCTCCTCCTCCAGCTCAACATTATGTCTGTTTCAGATAAGGGAATTCTTTCCATTGCACATGACAAATGATTTTATCCAGCATCATTATACACAAAGGATATGAACATTTTATGCAATACTATATTTTCCAAATACATAGGTTTTGAAACTTATGAACATTGGATTACCTGAAAGCCTGTACAAGAATATAAGGCAACATGGGGAAAGATGAAATGAAAACAAAAAATGCTATGTAATTATTTATCCCTAGAAATTAAGATAATATTGTGACCACAAGTTCCCCAAGAATGCTTTTCAAAGGACTGAGAGTAGTTTCTCAGAGAATTCTTGAATAACATGAAAACTTATACTGATCTGAGACTGTAGCACACATATAAATTGTGCAAAAGCAGTGAATATATCAATGGTTTTTAAAAAAAACAATAGTTTTTACAGGAAGATCTTCTAACATGAATGAAGTTTATAAGCACCACAGTAAGACAGGAAAGTACTAGACATTAAGAATATAAGAAAAAGTACCTGATTATATGTCAAGACTAAAGATGTAAGTAGCAATAGATACTTTTTGGAGAACTATGTGTTGATGATCTGATCTTCATTGTACTTCCTGGCCTCCTTTCCTTTTTCCATCAAGTATTTTTTCCTAACCTCCTATTTAACTCATAGATCATCTATAATGTTGCAAGTTTTAGAATTCAGGAGAACTACACTAAGGTACAGAGCATAAAACTCACTAGAGTAATTGCATTGTTACAAAGTAATATGACTAGAGGTAAGAATGAAACATCATGAGTGCCCAGGTGAGGTGGCTGGTTGATTTGAAAGGCAAGAAGATTGTACAGTTAAAAAAGAAAAAGAAATGCCAAATACAATTTCAACAAGGAAACATGAGCACATTCTTGATTGCTAAATGTCACACACACAAAAAAAGGATGTTTGAGAAATATAATGGAGAAATGAAGTTAAAGATAAAGAATGTAGGCCATGAAGATAAAAATGATACTAAAATCTTGCTTTAATGTGTCCAACATTTCCTGTGAACTACAGAGGAGAATAACTTTTTCTCTTTCATTTTCTAATGCTCACATCATTTTATTACCTGCTTTTTTAGATTCTATATGCATGTTACCACCTCAGATGGAAAAGCTTAAAACATCAATGATATTGCTGATCAATGACATGACTGATCAATAATATTATTGATCATCACTCAGTGATTCAGTGGGCCATAAAACTGAGTGGGGTTGAGCAGGGCACCTTTTACTTGGGGTCTTATGCAATTTTAATCACATGAAAGCTAATCCTGCTTACACCACATCTGGATTTGGCAGTCTTGCTTGGTAAGTAATTATGCTGTGTTTGTATCTTTCACTATTTCACAGTATCTCACAAAAGCCTTTTTTTACATCTGTCTCATTCTCTTCACTGAGAGTTTCCAGAAATTTGGACTGGGTCTTAATGCATTTTTTAATACTCAGAGACCTAACAAGAAATGATAAAATGCCTGCAAAATCAAGGTTTAATAAAAAGTTAGTAGCCCAGATACATAGTAAGAGTGAATAGCATAGAGATTGGTGCTGGAGAAAGCCTGAGAAAGTTTACTTTTCTGCACAGCATACTAGCACAGAGTATTTCTTGAGTGTTAAGGCATACAAGTATCTCGAGGGTGAATATGCTTAAAGTAAGCCTCTTTTTTGTCCATATTTGAGGAAAACAATAAACATATGTTTCAAAACTTCTTCTGGAATATTTTCTTTGTTCTGTGCAAATGAAAGTGAAAGTCTCTCAGTCGTCTCCTACTCTTTACAAACCCATGGACTATACAGTTCATGGAATTCTCAAGGCCAGAATACTGGCGTGGGTAGCCTTTCCCTTCTCAGCGGATCTTCGCAACCCAGGGATCTGTGCACGAGACCCACAAAATCCTAACACATAAACAGCAAATGAGTCAAAACAAATGCAAATATGGTTGTGAAAATGATCTTTGGACTACCAAAGAAACATTTCTGTTTTTGTGGTAGAATGACAGTAAAGCATAAACATGATTGTTTAACAGATAGAACTGGTGCTCAGACATGGTGAGATCCTGTCCAGGTTGCCTAGTTGTTTTACTGCAACTGCAGTCACTGGAACTGAAAGCAGGAAGACCTATGCCCTCCGGAAAAGGGAGCACAAAATAAGCAGAAAATACCTGAAAATGAGCATTTCTATGTATAAATTCATTAGCAGCTTTACATTTTATAAGTATTATGTGCTAATAAATGAAGCAACAGTTTTAAGGATGATAGTTTTACTTTCCCACAGAATGTGACAGGACTTAGAGAAAGAAGGGAAATGAACAGCAGAAGGTCAAGGCTGTTTACAGGTAGATAGATGCTATCATGAAAACAAACAAAAGCAGCTCTCCTGGTTTTGTTAGAGCAAACTTTCTGATTAACCCTAAGTCCTTCCTTTCATGTGGAATATCTTAAAGGTGTGGATGTGTGTGCCTGTAAATATGATACAGGTAACAGTACATATATGTGTGCATATACATACATATACATTAGAATATAGCCATAAGGCAGCTGTCTGTAATTTTTTCCCTAGCATACAATGAATTCAATAATATGTCATTTGTTTAATGCTGTTAATAAAAATGTACTTTGTCTTCACATATTTCAAATTCAATAATAAAGTGTAAATTCCAGTTTGGAAATATTTTATCATTCTAGTCATCCTCTAATGTAGTAATTTTAGAATGCTGTATATCCTTTTTCTAAGTTGAAATTAGAAAAACAATGATAAAATAGACATGAAAGACTAAAGGTCACATAACACCCTCTGATATGTGTACAGGGCTTTCACTGAGTTATGAGAAAAGAAGTCTCTAGTGATGCTACAAATGTCTTTTTAAAAGGTGACTGACACTGTCAGGTGTAGTAGTTGAGAAATCTATGTAATCTTGTTTGATGTTGAATCCAAGGGCAAAGTACAGATTTCATTGCCCAGAGCAGGACTGTTACATGAATAGGAGGTTTCTATTTCTAGATCTGTCTCACGAGGAATTTTTGAGGGAATGCTCACATATGATAAAAAAAAAAAGCTACTTAAATGAAAAAAAGAGGATGCTTTCTAAGTAGCCTTTGATATGGTAAATTAAAATTCATTAGAAGAAAACATTTTACATTATGATCTGTAAATTAACATTGACAAAACTGAAACAGAGTTGAAGCACAAAAAATTATTATGGAAGTCTAGCAAGTAATTCAAAATCAAGACCTTAAGAGACTGACATGTCATTTCTTGTACATTTATGAAGATTGTGCAGAAAATTAGTTGTAAGAATCTGCCACTGATTATTTGAGCATAAGGGTGAACTGGATCAAAATCTAAAAAGAAAACTAAATAAGACTATGAAGAAATCAGTGATACTTTCAAGTATATGAATTAGTCCTATTAATATATGCTATTATAAAATTCTTTCTTAATGATATTTATATAAAATATAAAACAAAGCTATGCATTTTTATTTATCAAATTATAAGAAGGGCACTTCCAAGAATATAAAAAATATAAAACAATCAGCATGTATATTTTTCTACAGTGTTTGCTACTACTATCAAACTCAAATTATTTTCTTTTTCTCATTCCTCAGTGTCTCATCCATGAGGATATATCAATATCTAAAATATTTGCAAAACTTTAAAAAATACAATGAACTGAGCATGTCATCAAACAACAAAGGCGAATGGTCAATGTAGACAAACATGAAAAAGCAGCAGGTTAAGAAAAGATTACTGTATATTTTATAGTGTCAAACATAGTTCAATAAGTAATTCAATGAAAGTGAAATCTACAATGTCAAGTAGACATGGAGGCTGGGGTATTACAGACTGTCATTATTGTAATTAAGAAATGGAAAAAAAAAATTCAGGACATAACAAAGTACACCATCTGGGCCTGCCAACTATAAATATTAAATATGGAAAAAGAAAGGACAAACAAAACTAATATAAGCATCAAATAATTTTGCAAGTTCATAAAGAATCAAAGAAAATCAAACAATCATTATAGTGTCTAAATGGTTCTAAGGGTAATTTGTCGATTAAAAGAGTTGGCATCATTTCATAATTTACAAAGGGAGATAGAAGACAGATTTCAGAAGCAGATGTACAGTTCCCAGAAAAGAGAAGAAGGAATGCTGAAGCAAATCAGGATCATTTGCAAAATAAAGATCAAATAAACTGGAAAAATAAGACAAAAAAAAAAACATTAGTTTTACATAGTTGGCTTAAATAGCATATCAAATTAATGCAAATCACCATGTTATAAGCTCTAAAATTTGGAAATGGCATGAACTGAATAGAAAAATTATTGCCACCTATTCCATGCATATTACTGTGCCAGGCCAGAAAGACACCTCAAGATGAAGAAAACTAGCTGCAGGGACCTCAAGGGAGGACGGTTTACAAGGTAGATAGACACTCGCACAAGTCAAAGCATGTTGAAATGTTCTTCATGAGATAGCTGAGAAAGAGTAATTCTGTATCCATCAGTCAGTTACCAACTCAACCCTTCATCTACCATCCATTCATCTGATGTGAAGAACTGACTCATTGGAAAAGACCTTGATGCTAGGAAAGATTAAAGGCAGGAGAAGGGGATGACAGAGGATGAGATGGTTAGATGGCATCACTGACTTGATGGACATGGGTTTGAGCAAGCTCTGGGAGTTGATGATGGGCAGGGAATCCTGGTATGCTGCAGTCTATGGGGTCGCAAATACTCAGACATGACTGAGCGACTGAACTGAGCTGAACAAATCATTGACAAACAAATCTAATTAAAGTCTCAGACACAATATAGTTGAGGGCATTCTAGAGGCCAAACAGATAAAATAAAAGTATAATTAATTTCAAGTAAGAGCTCTTTCTTGGATTTAAGCAAACATTGGACCTGAGTTATTCTTCGTTTAAATGCCTGAATGTAAATTCTACTTGTCAGATTATTTCCTGAGGACTTCAAAGTCCTCAGATTATAGCAACTGTACCTTCTATTTGCCTGATTACCCCTTGTGTGTGTGTGTTTGCATATATCTGCTCATGTATGTACTATATACATACACCCCTATGTATAATGCAGATTTGTATACATGTGTATACACAAATGTCTACATGTATAATATGTGCATGTGCATATGTCTGTAAGATACAAGTGAAGAACTTTTATTTCTGGATTCAGCAATAGAATTGGTCATATACACATACATATGAAGATGACGTTCAGCTGAAAAAAATATTTGAGACTCAGCAGTGGAACTGATCCCAACTTAAACGTTCAAGTAACCTAATATATATTTTTGCATTTTGCTTTTGCGTCTCTTATATGCTATTACTTACTCATAGAAAGTAAACAGGAAGACTGAAAAAGTTGTTAACAACTGGTAATATTGATCACGAATACCCTCTCTCCTTCTTCTGAATGACCCTAGTGATCCTTTTCTTTCAGGACCAGCTGTTCAGGTCCACTCTATTTCACTTAGTCCTTCCTAGAAAGACAAGTTCAAACAGATCCCCTTACTCTTTTGAATTTGCAGATATTTAATGCCAATTTAGGCCTTAATAAACTAACATGAAAAAGCAATGTGGCTTAAAACAAAATACTGCATTAAAAAAGGAGCTGTTGATTCTATTTAGTCAATATGCTTTTAGTTTAGTGTCCAATTTATTTTTTTTACAGAAGGAAATTTACTTGAGACAGATATCAAACCATACTTGATAGAATCCAGAATAACCATGTAATATTATTTATTTACATAACTATAAATATAAATATTTTCAAATCTCTGGCTTTATTGGGCTTTACTACTTGAGGAATATTGAATTAGGCAGTGTAACTACCAACATGAACTCAGTGCTTACAAGTTATGAGTTAAATTTTCATGGACTTTCTGTGGGATAACTAGATGACCAGCCCACTATATATATATTACTGATCCTTAAAGAATCTTTCTTTCTTAAAAGAAAGGCTTAGCACAAATCTACATTAGTATATGCAAACTATGAAATGTGTGGATGTACACACATACATTGTGTTTTGCAAGAGACAGTACTGGTTTATGTGTACAGTCTTGGTTTGATTATTAAAATACCTTGTTCCATGCACACACACGTATGTATATGCGTATGTATGTGTGTTTGTGTGTGTGTGTGTGTGTGTATGTTAGTTGCTCAATCGTGTTCGACTCTTTGCTATCCCAAGGACTGTAACCCACCAGGCTCCTCTGTCCATGGAATTCTCCAAGCAATAACATTGGAGTGGGTTGCCATTTTCCTTCTCTCTCTATATATGAACAAATGAAATAGCTAACACATTTTATCACTTTCCTCTCTGATGCTACTCCTTTTCATGTGGATTCTTATTTTTATATGAAGCTATACACATATGCATGCACATACACACACAAACACATATTTACAGAAACCTATGCATTCAGACACACTAACAGAACTTCCTTACATCTTAATAGTTCATGGGTGTGGTTCCTGGCGTATGATCTATATAGATGGGAACTAGATCTTTTTTTTTTTCTAATTGTATACACATTAGCCACTATGTCAAAAACATTTGTTTCTGCCTTCAGCTGAAAATTCTAATTTAAAAAGGAAGACAGTGACATGCACAAGATGGAGATGTCTAAAAGTGATAAGTCTATAAAAATTGTTTGTGGCTCAGACGGTAGTCTGCCTGCATGCAGGAGACCCGGGTTCAATCTCTGGGTCAGGAAGGTCACCTGGAGAAGGGAATGGCTAACCGTTCCAGTATTCTTGCCTGGAGAATTCCACAGACAACATTATACGTGTCTGGTAAAGTCATGAAGTTGATTAACAGTAAGACCTACAGGTGGTAACCCTGCGATGAGAATGGTTCTGGGGCTGTTAGATGGACCTAGAAGTCTACCTCCTTGTGAGAAGTAGAGGGTAACTTCTTTATAAATGTGTCCTGTGTACCTCAAGTAAGATTTGACTTAAGCAAGAGGCTTAAAGTGATGCATTAAAGGAATGGTGCTGGAGAATCAGTTACAACATGACTTTTAGACAAAATCATTTTTTCCAGACACTTTAATGAGTTAGGCATCACTGGGTGCGACATCAGCAATCTGGGAAAATAAACGGCAATAACTATTTGTGAAATATGTTGAGGACTGTTTCCTCCCCATTTTGAATCAAAGGGAGTAATTTGAAAAACTTGTAAAGATCTAGGAAACTAGTTACTGTGAATAGAGTAGCAACAATAAGTTTACTCCAAGCTTTAACTGATCTCCTAAAAATTATTTAGTCTAAATGAACTATGAACCTGACATAGTATTCTTTTTTATCCACAACTATTTAAAATAATCAAACATGCATCCGTTATCCCACATGAATCAGTTCAAGACTCCTATTCTTCCCACCTGCTACTACCACTCCTATCAGCTTTCCTCTAAGTTTTTCATCTCCTCCACTACTGAGGATTATGTTTCCAGAAATTTATAAAACAGGAAATTGCTATTACTACTAAATTCCTAAATAGATATACAAAAGCAACAATAGAGAAACAAGAGTTAGTGGCTAAGAAAGTTCTGGAGAAGACATAAAGAATTTTGTGTATGTATGTGTACACTGTTTTTTTTTTCATGAATGATATAGTTAATTAAGAGATTACTCTCCATTTGTCCCATACAGCATGTCCTATATCTAGAATATGATGTGAAAGGCACCCCACAACAGGGGCAGTAGATATCCATGTTTGAAATCAAAGACTTTGTCTCTTGCTTAGCTCTGACCTTATGGCAAGATGTGTTCCAAATCCCTAACGATCAGCACACAAATTCTTAAGATGGCCTTTTCTTAAACTGAAAAACCAAATTGTAGTTAATGCTTCAATAATGCAGTTCTGAAGTGACAACTTATGAATGATAAAATGATTGTTCATATACATAATTCTTTAACATGATTTATTTGACATAAACACAGTGTGCCACAGGAATGACAAAATAATTGACAAATTATTTTCAAAATGAGAATTATTATGTTAAGTTGGCTGCCCATTAAGAGTTGATTGAAAATTCAAAGGCTTAGTAGTGAAAATTACTTCAAGGATTTAAAACGTCATTTCATTTCTGATGTATTTGCATATATAAGTAACTTTATATAACTTTTTATATGTTTGTTAATGGAAACTTTTGTATTTTGTATTTCTAAATGCTCAACAGATGTTACTGTTTGTTTCTTTGAAAGCTGAGAGAATAAAAGTTGACAGTAAATTCTTACTCTGTTTAGGAATAAAAAATAAGTGTCTTGCAAATAGTAACCACCGAACAACTATTAGGTTATTTAAAGAATAAATGAATTTTACATTTCTAAGACTACTTTTGTTCAGTTTTTTTTTTAACACTTAAACATGATATCAATTGTATAATTATGCCATCGGTCAAAAAATTTGCTCTTAAAATTATATGCACAGCAATAAAGATTACATTCCCAGCTGATGCTCTATTTCTTTTTAAAAGTTCATATAGTTCCAGCCCCATTAAGGAGAGCATTGTTTTTACTATTTTATCAATTATAAATCAAAATATATTTTGCTTGTTTGCCCTAAATCTAAACACATTCTCAAAAGAAGGTCTAGGTTAAAAAATGCTTGAATTATAGATATTTGAAGAAAAACTCTAAAAAGTTTTGCTATCACTACATACAAAATCACTGCAGATGGTGACTAGAGCCATGAAATTAAAAGATGCTTACTCCTTGGAAGAAAAGTTATGACCAACCTAGACAGCATATTAAAAAGCAGAGACATTACTTTGCCAACATGGTCCATCTAGTAAAAGCTATGATTTTTCCAGTAGTCATGTAGGGATGTGAGAGTTGGACTATAAAGAAACTGAGCACCAAAGAACTGATGCTTTTGATCTGTGATATTGGAGAAGACTTGAGAGGCCCTTCATCTGCAAGGAGATCCAATCAGTCCATCCTAAAGAAGATCAGTCCTGGGTGTTCATTGGAAGGACTGATGTTGAAGCTGAAACTCCAATACTTTGGCCACTTCATGCAAAGAGCTGACTCATTTGAAAAGACCCTGATGCTGGGAAAGATTGAGGGCAGGAGGAGAAGGGAACGACAGGGGATGAGATGGTTGGATGGCATCACTGACTCAATGGACATGAGTTTGGGTAAACTCCAGGAGTTGGTGATGGACAGCGAGATCTGGTGTGTTACAGTCTATGGGGTCACAAAGACTCGGACATGAATGAGCACACTACTGCACCATCATAAATTAGCATTTCAGTTCAGAGTCAAGAGACCACATCCTTTACTCGTTTGTGTGTGACTCACCCAGAGAGTTGAAGGAAACCTGGATAATATACACACTTTTCTCTTTAATATTTTCAGTGAAATATCCAATATTTTGAGGCTAATCCTACAAAGTATGTTTAATTTATGCACACGGAAGAAGTCTTTAATTTCTGGTTTGGTAACATATTGCTTTCTCTTTAAGATTCTCTAAGAGGGAAGAAAACAAAAAGTATTGTCAAGTATATGATGCTTTTGAAACCTTTAAATTCGCTTTTCTATATGATTACCAATTGTCTACTCAAGTGAAATGACTAGTTTACTCTTCTAATTAAATAAGCTTACTTAATTTTAATGATGGTAAACAACCACAGTTAAATAAGTAGAATTCTGGAGATTTGATAAGTTTATTTTTTACTTTTCCTAATGTATAGTCACAGTAGCTATTTTTAAAAGATTAAAAACTATAAAAAAGACAATCTCAACAAAATTTGATTTTAAATTATGAAATATTTAATAGAAAAATACAAAGACTTTATTTAATATTATCTAGTTTAAAGATTAAACTATCATTCAATTTGAGAAAATTTTTGCTATAATCTGTGTACATATTTAAAAAACAATTGAGAGTTCATTCCTTAATTGTGTCCTTGTTTCTCCTGTTTGGAAACCACTGTATCTGTTCTTGACCATACTCAAAATTTCAAGATTATTTTGTCAATTTGTGAAATTATTCCAGTTACTATGAAATTTTCATCATCATAATAATGATAGCCTTAAAAACATAGTTTTCCATATATTTAGGTCCACTTGTACTTCTTTCAAGAAAATGTCCTGTTTATATCCAAAAAGTTTTACACATTTCATATTTTTAGATGGTTTTTATTAGGTTTCAGCTGATTTTTGTTTTTATATATTTTGTTATCACATTCCTAATATCCTATTTAAAAATTTTTATTTATTATATATTTCTTAATTTTATTATTTTTCTTCCTTGACTTTTATTTATCAACTATTTGTTAATCACTTTTTGAAAGATACACATCTCTATAATGCTTTTTTAAGAGCTACATTTTAATTTAACAAGTGTATTCAATTTCACAAAGTCCTAATGTAATCAATATCTGTTATCACCCTTTGAAAAAAGTCACAGTAATTTTAGAATGCTTCAACACAATTTTCTTCCTTTCAGTTATGCTATATGAAGTTTGAAATCCATTATGTTTTCAGCTTTAAATAAGACTTTATTTTTATTCAGTGAATGATTATATTTACAAAAAAATTATCTTTTCTTTTTTTTTTACTAAACTTGCTACATGAATTTCAACCTTTCCTCCTAACTTTATATATTGATACTTTTGTAATTCATTTGGTAGGAACACATGAGCAATGCCCACTCTTTAAGATATCTCTGTATTACACTCATTCATGTATGATAATTGATCTGGGTATAGAATTCTAGTTCAACAAATATTTACTTGCAATTTTTAGTGAGAATACTGCTGATAGTATGATTAGTATGTTTGTAAATAATTTTGTTATCTCTAGTTACTGTGATTTCTGTGTCTTTGATAACATGTGATTATTTCTGTCTTTGATAACATGAATTTTATTTTTTTTAACATCTTGCATGTATCCTCCACATGAAGACTCCTATTTTTCTTCAGATCTAGGTAATTTTTAAATCTTTAGTACTTCTAATGCCTTTCTCTATTCTACCCTCTGGCACTCAGTAAATCAATTTCTTAGAGGTCCTCAGTTTTATGCAAGGAGTTATATGCTTAAGATAATATCTCCTGCCTTCACCATTGTTAAATACCAACTGTCAATTCAGATATTATGGTGCTAATGCATTGTTGTCACTTGAATTTCTCCTAATATTGTTTTATTTTTAGAATTAAAATTATATTTGTCTCTGTGGAATTTCTATACATTTTTGGTCAGAATAAGACCAAATCCAACAACTCCTTTTGCATCTTCCTGGAGACCCAGGTTTGGTCCTTTGGTTGGGAAGATCCTCTGGAAAAAGAAATGGCAATCCACTCCAATATTCTTTCCAGGGAAATCCCATGGACAGAGGAGCCTGGCAGGCAACAGTCCAAGGGTCACAAAGAATAGGATAAGACTGAGTGATCAACACTTGGTTAGGAAAGACCAAAAACAATCATCTCCTTTTGCCGTAAAAAATATTTAATCATGTGATTTTCTAAAATATAAATTCTTAAAAGATAGAAAATATTAAATTTTTTTCAAATGAAAAAGTAAGCTTTAAAGCCAAAAACATATCGCACTTTGTAATTTATTACTTCTTGCCATACAGCTTATTTTCAACTCAGTAAATTTAAAGATTTGTTGGCTTTTCTCTCTAGTATTCCCAGCAGGTTGACTGTGTCTTTTTCTTTTTTAAATACCCTTTAACCCAACTGTTTACGAAAGACAAGGCAACTTCTTAAAATTCTGCCTGTGTTCTCAGGAAATGTCATTCATTTGGCAGGGTTCCCAATGCGTAGCACAGCTTGATCCCCCTGAACAGTCCCCCAAACATCCAGGCTTGACACTAGGAAGCTCTTTCAATGACAGGCATTCATTTATTTGAATTTATTCTGAACTTAGAGAATATGTTGTGTGGGTTTTTGTTTTGTTTTGTTTTGTTTAACATACTCCTAGAGGCATATTCTGACATCTCTCTGACCAGTCAATATTTCTTCTCTTTAAGTTGTTCTATGCAAGAGAATAATTTTAAAGAAATATATTTTCTTTATATTTTAATGGAGGCTTTAAAATATCTGAATGAAAAGAACTTTAAAATATTTTTGGCAGTGTCCTTGCTTTAGAGTTGGCATTTGGCTTTGTTTAACCAGAAGGTAGAGCTTAAAGTTCACTCTTATTTAAATGTGATAGAGAAAAAAGGGACAAAGAAAAAATTACATAGTGTAAATTTTAATGTTAGAATTTTACACAGAAACATTCTGAGATCTTTTAAACTACTACATAAGAGGTTTTTAAATCAAATCCAAATTTCACCATTATACATTGTAAAAAGTTGTATTGTACCTATGTTAATTGACATATTATAAACTTAGCATGCTATACATTTTTATTTACTAAGAAAATCTTACTTGATACAGAAAAAATTACTTTAGAAGCAGGAGCTTGAGATAAAAAATCTGGATCTCCTATTTACTGCTTCTGAAATACGAGCAAATGACAATATCTCTGTGTCTCTTTATTGCCAATTTTATAATACAGATTAAGTAGTAGTAGTGTAGTGGTGTTAGTCGCTCAGTCATGTCTAATTCTTTGCAATCATAGCACTTAATTCAGAGTAATTTGGTAGAATGAATGAATCCATGTACAATGTTTCATACTGTGATTGGTGCCCAGTTAATACCCAGTGAGTATGTGTTAGCTCTTAGTTGGTACTAATGTTTCTAGGCTTCATTCATCCATGTGCAACAGTTGCAAACAACATTGCCTTTGTTGTTGTTCTTTTTATATTTGTTTTTATTTTTAGTTTTGAATACATAACAATATTCATATGGCACAGTTAGCAAAACAATACATCAAAATATATATGGAGAAAGCTTATTCTTACCCCTCTCCCCATGTACCCTACTTTATCTCACTCCCTACCTTGGGTACATTTTTTTTTTTGAACTTTTGCTTTGTATTTAAGTGTAGTTGATTAACAATGTTGTGATAGTTTCAGGTGAACAACTGAAGAGATTCAGCCATACATATCAGTTCAGTTCAGTCGCTCAGTCATGTCTGACTCTACAACTCCATGAACCACAGCATGCCAGACCTCCCTGTCCATCACCAACTCCTGGAATCCACCCAAACTCATATCCATTGAGTCAGTGATGCCATCCAACATCTCATCCTCTGTTGTCCCCTTCTCCTCCTGCCTTCAGTCTTTTCCAGTATCAGGATCTTTTCAAATGAATCAGCTCTTCACATCAGTTGGCCGAAGTACTGGAGATTCAGCCATACATATACATGTATCCATTCTTCCCCAAACTCTGCTCCAAACCAGGCTGCCATATACATATACCATCGAACAGAGTTCCATGTGCTATACAATAGGCCCTTGTTAGTTGTCCATTCTAAAAATAGCAGTGTGTACATGTCCATGCCAAACTCCGGAACTATCCCTTCCCCGCACCCTTCCCCCAGGCAACCAAAAGCCCCTACTACTTTAAGTCTATGAATCTTTTTCTGTTTTGCAAATAAATTCATTTGTATCATTTCTTTTTAGATTCTACATGTAAGGGATGTCATATTTCTTCTTCTCTGTCTTATTTCATTCATTATGAAAATCTCTAGATCCATCCATGTTGTGCAAATGTGACTAATTTTATTAGTTTTTTTTAACATTTTGTTTTATATTAGAATATAATTCATTAACAATGGTGTGATAGCTTCAGGCAGACAATAAAGTGATTATTTTAGACATATATATAGATTATTTTTCAAATACTTTTCCCATAGTTTTATATTTGTGAACATTAACACAGCTTCCTGAGCATTGCAGTACATTCAATGATTTGTCTTATGGCCCATCATTAATAAAAGAGAAAGACTAATAACTGTCATCCAAAATAAAAAAAAATTGCAGCTTTTATAAACTCTAAGTACAATTTAAGTAAACTAAGCTGTTAAGGAGAAAATTAGTATTCTCTAACAACAAAATCAAAATTGAACTTCTGATTGTTTAGTCTTGTGCTATATTTTGCAAGAACCACACTGCTGGGTTAACATTCTTTAAGCCATACATAAACAAAAAATATTTTTAAAGATTTTATTAAAATTAAAAATGTACTAACATTGGCAAGAAATATCCACTCTATCAAGTGCCAAGAGCTGTGCTGGATCCTAATTAGGATGATTTACATCTTCATAGAATGGATTTACAGGCCAGTCTTTGCAGGATCCAGCTCCTGGTTAAGAACCTATCTGATTTTTCAGGCTTGACTATAGGACTGACAAAGGTGTCCCCTGGAAAGTCTCATGGGGAAAATCTGCCTTCCCCACACCAGATATGGTGCACAGCCCAGGCACTACAATCTCTGAGAGGAGTTGTGTTCAAGGACACAAACGAGCCAGTCACACTCTTTCCAGGATTTGGGCTCCCATTCTAAGTACCTTCATTCTTAGGTCTCTTAATCTAAGGCTTTGGTGAGAGACATTCTTCAGGTGCTTCTGTTGATGCTTCCTTAGAGACACAGAAAGGAGGCTTCATTGAAGAAATTTTTTTTTTACGATTTTTAACTCAGTACCTAGTACCTTGCCACTCGTGATCCTTTATCTCCTACCTTCTCTCCAAACCCAGGTCCATGAAACTACTGGAACATTTTCCTTTGGATTTGCTCAACAATGAGATTATCCCCTCTGCCTGTAATGATCCACCAGATCCCCACAGGGCCCTGATGTATGGGGGAAAATGGAACAGGGAGAAATGATTATTTTTCCAGTTTCATCCTCTCGTTTATACCACTGTAGTAAGTGTTAAAGACTTAACTTCCTTTTGGATTTGGGGCTTTAATTGACTACTCTGATAACTGGCATTTCAACTCACACAAATACACTTCTCTTAGCTCAACTCAGTCCTAAGATTACATAACTCCTAATGATGAGATGGCTGGATGGCATCACCGACTCAATGGACATGAGTTTGGGTAAACTCCGGAAGTTGGTGATGGACAGAGAGGCCTGGCATGCTGTGATTTATGGGGTCACAAAGAGTCGGACATGACTAAGTGACTGAACTGAACTGAACTGAATGTTATCAGTAACTACTCATTTACTCCCAGGAAGGTGTTGTAAGAGTGAGAGCCCAGTTTTGCCAAAACACAATCTATCATAAAATTTGTTTGGAATACTCTGATTTAAGAACAAAGTACAAGCAACATGGTACAGATCATATTTTTTAAAAGTGTCCTGAATTTGGCAATGTTTTGGACTCTTTTAACTAGAAGATAAAATATTGACTTATTTTCCAAAGAAACCCTTTTGCAATTTTGAGGATGCAAAAGATCTCTAGGTGCACTTGTTCCTATTTTTTGAGAACAATGTTGCTAGAATCACCAGGTTGATTTGTCCTATTAATAAATTTAAGAGGATTCATCAGATAGGTTGAATCTAGCAGAAGCAGAAGATATTAAGAAGAGATGGTAAGAATACACAGAACTATACAGAAGAGATCTTAATAACCCAGATAACCACAATAGTGCGATAATTCCCCTAGAGCCAGACATCCTGGAGTGTGAAGTCAAGTGGGCCATAGGAAGCATCACTGAATAAAGCTAGTGGAGCTGATGGAATTTAAGCTGAGCTTTTTCAAATTCTAAAAGATGATGCTGTGAAAGTGCTGCACACTATATGCCAGCAAATTTGGAAGACTTGGCAAGGGTCACACGACTGGAAAATGTCAGTTTTCATTCCAATCCCAAAGAAAAGCAATGCCAAAGAATGCTCAAACTACTGCACAATTGCACTCATTTCACACACTAATAAATTAATGCTCAGAATTCTCAAAGCCAAGCTTCAACAGTACATGAACTGTGAACTTCCAGATGTTCAAGCTGGATTTAGAAAAGGCAGAGGAAGCAGAGATTAAATTGCTAACATCCACTGGATCATAGAAAAAGGAAGGAGATTCCCGAAAACCATCTGCTTCTGCTTCATTGACAATGCTAAAGCCTTTGACTGTGTGGATCAAAACAAACTTTTGAAAATTCTTAATGAGATGAACATACCAGAACACCTTACCTGCCTCCTGAGAAACCTGTATGCATGTCAAGAAGCAACAGTTAGAATGGGATATGGGATAATGGACTGTTTCCACATTGGGAAAGGAATACATCAATGCTGTGTATTGTCACCCTGCTTATGTAAATTATATGAAAATTATATCATGTGAAATGCTGGGCTGGATGAAGCTGGAATCAAGATTGCTGGGAGAAATATCAATAATCTCAGATATGCAGATGAAACCACTCTTAATTCTAAAAGAAATGAATCCTGAATATTCATTGGAAGGACTGATGCTGAAGCTGAAGCTCCAATACTTTGGCCATGTGATGTGAAAAGACAACTCATTAGAAATGATTCTGATGCTGGGAATGATTGAAGGCAGGAAGAGAAGTGGGCAACAGAGGATGAGATGGTTGGATGGAATCACCGACTCAAAGGACATGAGTTTGAGCAAGTTCTGGGAGATGGTGAAGGACAGGAAAGCCTGGCATGCTGCAGTCCATGGGGTTGCAAAGAGTCAGACATGACTGAGTGAGCAAGAACAATCAGATAAGTTGAACTAATGATAAGGACATCAAAAATACAAGAACTATTCTTATTCTGTCTTACTAATATATTCATATTAACTTTTCAATCATAACAATGTGTTAGTATCTATTATGGTAAAAAATGAGAACAATTCATAAAATTAAAGATTTAATATTAAATGTTGAAGTTTTGCTATTTTATCATTTTATGTCAATTTGTGCATGATTGCAAACTCATGTAGATAACAATTGGCCCTTTGTATGTAGAATCCACATCCATGGAATCAACCAACTGTGGATCAAAAAATATCCAGGGGATAAAAATTGAAGAAGGTTCCAAAAAGCAAAATTTTAATTGGCCATGTGCCAGCTACTGTTTTTATAACATTTTTATTGTATTGGGTATCATAAATAATCTCAAGATGCTTTAAAGTATATAATACAGGAAGATGTATATAGATTATATGCAAATATTATACCATTTTATATAATGGACTTGAGCACCTGTGAATTTTGGTATCAATGTGGTCTCTTAGAACCAATCCCCTTTGGATACCAAGGGAAGACTGTAGTCATTGCAAACTTTTATGAAGATTCTCATCAGCTGTAGCTTGTATGAAGGAAGTCTACCTAGTAACTCTTCCTTTTAGATACCAGGTGCCAGCTATAATACAGCATGTGATGGTGGTTTAGTTGGTAATCTGTGTCCCACTTTTGTGACCCCTCTTGTGCCAGGCTCCTCTCTCTACAGGATTGCCCCAGCAAGAATACTGAAGTGGGTTGCTGTTTCCTTCTCAGATAACTCACAATACATCTCTTGAACTATTCTTTTATAATTAAAACTTTTGAGGACTTCTGAAAGACCTTAGAATTTCCATAGAATAAAAAATATATTATTATTCATGTTGCAGTTTGACAGAAAGAAACAAAATTCTGTAAAGCAATTATTCTTCAGTTAAAAATAAAGTAATTAAAATATATATTAATATTATTACTGGAAACTCCTTTCTATATAGCTATTGACCTTTGGGTGTTACAAGAACAATATAAAAATGAGGAAAATTTAATTGTACACATTACCATTATTTGATACTTGGCATGGTTAAGAGAACATATTTCATCTCCAGAGTATAATATAATAATCTTTCAAAATATGTAACCACCTCTTCTGTAGTTGTCTTAAGTCCTTTCTCCAAATTCATAATCCAACTCTCAAGTACTAGAATTCACAATCTAAAGTGAAATGCATTAAGGGTAAAAAAGAAAAGAAATATTTCTGACTGGTAGAAATCAGAGGTAAGTTAAAAAATTAGATAATGAGAATAGCAGGTCTGCATCTCAGCTTGGAAAACAATAAGAAGCAGTTAATGCTTTTTTTATATGACTGACCTACTGCTCTCAGCTTCAGCCTCTAGAAGTGATCATATCTCAAACTGTTTCTGTCCTTACTTCCCAAATACATATACATATATACGTATATACATGAGATTTATTATAGGAATTGACTTGAAAGGTTATAAAAGCCAAGAATTCCCATAGTTTGTCATCTGCAAGCTGAAAAACCAGAAAATCCAGTTGTATAATTCAGTCAGAGTCCAAAGGCATGAGAACAAGGAGGTCCAAGGCGCAAGGGCAGGCTACTGAATCAAAATCTCTTTCAGAAACATCCTCACAGACACTGGACATCTCTTTCTAGGCAAGTGAAGTTGACAAATAAAATTAACCACCTTAGTTTGTATTACTCTAACCATAATTTTATTTTCTAGATGATTTAAGAAACTAAAATATTAAAGCAAACTATTATTACTCTAAAAGCTACTTTTATGTAACTTTGGTTTGTAAGTCCAAGTTTTATTTCCTATATAATTTAAGAAACTGATGCATTTAAAAGTGATTATTTGCTTATGTTTTAGAATACATAACATATAAAGATGTAATTTTGTGACATCAACAATCAAAACAAAGGATGAGGACAGATCTGTAGAAAAACAGAGATTTTTTTTTTATATTATTGAAGTTAAGCTGGTTTAAGATCAAATTAGATGTTATAACTTTAGGATGTTAAATGTAATCTCCATGGTAACCACAAAGAAAAGAGCTACACAATATACAGAAGAGGAAATGAGAAAGGAAGTCAAACATTTCACTACAAAAAATCAAAATCCTAGTTACTTTGGGAGAGGGGTTCAGGATGGCTCTGTGGAAAGACCTTGAACTCATCTTCTTCCACAGACATGTCAGATATACTTCAGTAGATAGAACAGTTCCTCCTAGGGAAGAACTAAAGGATGACTAAACAGAATCTGTACAACAAATGACAGAATAATGACAGAGATTGGTAGAAGAAATACAGAAACTGTAGGGATGGAAACCTCACCCATACAGAAATGGATATCATTGCGGAGATGATCTGCAGACATGTTCACCCAGGGCCATAGCAGAAAAACAGCAGCTTAAAGGGCACTAGACTATATTATATTATATTATATTATATATATATATATATTGTATTTATATAAAGGAAATCCATTTACTAACCCTAGAGTCTCTGCCAAGTGGATGAAGAACTGCTGGAACTCTCTCTAGGAACCAAAAGACACCAAGAAGCACCATTTCCCCCTTTCCTCTCTACTTCAACAGCGTTGGAAGGGCAAACCCAGGGAATTCAAGCCCTGCAGCCATGTTTCCCAAGCCTCCAGTGCATGCCTGCTCCATCTCCTCTTCTATCCTTCCAATGCAGTCCCAGTATGGCACACATGGGCAATCCTAATACGTGGCCACTCTGAACTCAGTTGACCCCAATACAGTGTACACTAAGGCTACCTGCTGATTTTTCAGCAGAAACTTTGCAGGCTAGAAAGGAGTGGAATGATACATTTAAAATAATGAATTAAAAAAAAAAGATCTTATAATCAAGAATACTCTACCTGACAAGGTTATCATTCATAATTGATGAGAGATAAAGAATTTCCAACACAAGCAAAACCAAAGGGATTTATCATCACTTCACCACTAAATTGGCCTTGTAAGAAATGTTAAAGGTTCTTCTTTAAGCAGAAAATACCATAAATCAGAAAATATATAGAGGAACAAAATCTCACTGACAAGAGCAAATATATAGCAAAGGCAGTGAATCAGTCACCTAAAAGTCTAATATAAAGGTTAAAATATAAAAATAGTAAAATCAACCATAACCAGAACAAGTAGTTAATATGTACACACACAAAAAATGATGCAAATCATGATGGCAAAAACATAAACCTCTGTGAGAGATGAGAAATAAAAATGGAATGATTTTAGAATACATTCTAACTTAAGTGACTATCAGCTTACAAGAAACTAAGATATATATATATATATATGTGTGTGTGTGTGTGTGTGTGTGTGTGTGTGTGTGTAATATTTAATATATACATGTGGTTCATGCATATGTGTGTGTATTATTGATCTATATATAGGTCAATGTTAATGGACCTAATTATAATTACAAACCAAAACCTACAATGCATATACAAAAGATAACAAAAAAGGAATCCAAATGTAACACTAAAGAAATTCATTTCTCATTGTTAAATGGATGGATAAAGAAGATGTGGTAAACACACACAGTGGAATATCACTTACTCATAAAAAGAATGAGATATTGCTACTTGGAATAACATGGATGGACCTAGAGGTGATTATTCAAAGTGAAACAAGACAAAGAGAGAAAGATAAATAATGTATGATTTTATTTACATGTGGGATTCTAAAAACAAAAATGAACCAACATAAAACAGAAACAGAGTCACAGGTAGAGAACAAACAGCTGCCAGAAGGGGGGTGGGTGAGAGGGTGAGTAAAATAGTTGAAGGGGAATAAGAAATAGGAACGCCCAGTTACAAAATAAGTCATGAGGATGTGAAATAGTATTGTAATAATTTTGTGTCAGGACAGATGGTAACTAGACTTATTGTGGTAATCATTTTGAAATTTGTAGAAAAACTGAATCACTATGTTGTGCAATTAACATAGTGTTGTGGGTCAATTATAGTTCAAAAACTAAACAAATTCATAGTATAGTTTACAAGAGTTATTACTGAAAAATCAAAACGTCATGTCATTGTATGGCCAAACCAACACAATAAAGTAAAGAAAATTAAAAAAAAAACATATGTCTCATTTATTACATGTGAGCCACTAAATTCTGGACACAAGATTATACAATAATATGATACTTCACATTCACTCTAAGTCTGTGGAAGAATAATAATTTTGGTGCTAGATATATAGCCAGTAGCATCTATCTTATAATTACAATGTATAATTTCAGAATAGTAATATAGAAGTAGGTAGAGACCAGTGATTTCCAGGGAAGCAAAATTACCCAGGGATATGTGAAGTTATCTTTTCAAATAGGTAAGCATCTCCCTAGTTCCCTTATCTTCTACATTTCTGGTAACTGGGAAGGCAATACATTATTTGCATTTCTTAAGTTCTTCCTAATGTCTCATAACTTTAGAAGTCTCCACCTCAGACCTAGATACTCTTCTGAAACCATGCAAACCCATTTTTATAAAATAAAATTATTGGTGCTATAAAATAATCATAAAAAAACAACAACAAAAAGATTCATCAGATAATTTGAACCAGTTAAAAAGAATCGTGTGTCTACAAAGTATTCCCATAATCCATAATTCAGATTTTATATACTTAACATTTTCTGTCACTCTTTCTAAGGAATAAACTATTTTTTAAGGGATACAAAAAATTTGAGAGCAATTGTCTTTACAAAAAGTGAAATGTATTCCCAAATATTAGTCCTATGAAGATGATGACTGAAAGCAAGGACTCTGGCAGCAGACTAGCTGAGTTCAAACTCAGCATTTACTTTCCTGGCTGTGAAATGTAGAGTTACTGCACCTCTCTAAGACTCAATTTTCTTCCCTGTCAAATTTGGGTAAGAAACACTTTATATTAATACATGGTTAAACATTATATAAGTTAATATATGAACAGAACTTTCAATATTGGGCACTATGTGTGTGCTAAGTTGCTTCAGTTATGTCCAGCTCTTTGAGACCCTATGGATGGTAGCCCAACTGGCTTCTCTGTCCCTGGGGTTCTCTAGGCAAGAATACTGAAGTGAACTGCCATGCCTTTTTTCAGGTGATCTACCCAACTCAGGAATGAAACCCACATCTCCTGCATCTCCTGCATTGGCAGGCAGATTCTTTACCACTGAGCCACCTGGGCACTATACCAATATACATACATACATCTTAGCTGCTTGGTTCAATAAGAAATTTGGAAGTATTACTTAATTATGCCATCCCTCTGAGTAACATGGTGTGTTAAAGCCAAAGAATAGCCTGAGAAGCTTTGTAGTTCAGTTATTTAATCTGATAGCCTCACTTAAATCTTATCCAGATAACTTAGGGGTGCTTTTGCATATTTTAGGAAGTCCATAGATTCCCTAAAAGTTCAAGACCCCTTTGTGTATTATGGCCTATGTACGTTTTTACAGGAAAAATCCATATCCCCCCAAATCCATAATCAATATTTTCTTTCATTTCATTTAGTTATATAATTTCCTAAGATTAAGCAATCATATTAGAATTTGTATTAACTTTTTCTCTGAATAAATTCTTTAACTTCTGTAAACATTTATAAAATAGAATTATAATTATCTTTCATATTTCTAAAAATTGCTAATTTCACATTACAAAAATACATAGTTAACCTGAGATACCAAAAACTCAATTATTTTCTGATGGTAAATTAGACATTTCTGGAGCATATGTTAGCATATTCAGGCCAATATATTTCTATGCAGTTGTCATTTATTGCCCACAGCTTGAGTGAATTAATACACTTCCAAAATTTTCCAAACCTCTGCTCTCCAGAGAATACTTGGCTCAATAGACATTTTTGACTAATGGAGCTTACCTTTTAAAATTTCATTTTATGACCTAAACATGTTGATTTTAGGCAGTGATAGATATTGAGGAAGGGCAAGCTGTCACAATTAATAGAAGCTTATGCTTTTGAAATTGTAGTTCCACTTTGTGGATTTTACATTTTGTCTTACATCATATCTAATGAGTAGGCTGATAAGCTAATAAAATAAGTATGCTTATTTCACATATGGTATACATTAATTGGTTTCAATATTTTAACATTGGTTACTGGAGCAAATGTTTATTTACTAAATAGCATAGAAACTCAACCACAGAATGAAACTGACTTTGAAATTTCATGTTGGGTGTATGTTTTCTTCTTAAAGTGTTAGGTTCTAGAGTTGTGTGTTTAGTCTGCTCATCTGTTTGTGTTTTTAATACTATGACTTTGAAACTTTCTGAGTCTGATTGTTCATTAAGTTTCCGAAATAGAATATATATAACATTAAAAAATAAAAGGAAAATAGTCTGTTTTAAAGTAGGTGATGATTTAAATCCATTGCTGTTTATATTCAAGACATTGCCATGAATCTTTCAATATAAGAAAATAGGGAGATTGCTATTGTAGGAAATTAGGATGGGGTGGAATAGAGAGGAGCAAAAAGGATGTTGGGGGGAAAAAGCCAATTATCTCTATATGTATTTTCAATCATATAAGGAGTAATTGCAAAATAAACACCGAAACAATGGCCAAGTGGCACAAATGAAAAATGTTAAAAAGTAGCAACACAGGAGGAATGTAGGTTAAAAGTAGGAAATAAGAAAGCTTTCTAGCAGCAAAGCTAGGTAAAAGCCAATAGAGCATTTCCTACTTCTAATAACGATTTATTCAAGAATTTGCTATCTAGGATTACTACTTTTTTTCTGACAATGACCTTTGCACTAGTGTTTTTCCCTCCATTTATAATAACATTTGTTCTTTCTTAATTTTATGAGCCATACATGCTCATTGCAGATAACAAGAAATACATAAAAGCATAAAGTAAAAAATATGAATCACTCATAATCCCCACCCACCAGAGATAACCATCATTAGCATTTTGATACATTTCCTCCCACTGTCTATGAAGTTTTAATTGAAGTATAATTGACTGTAAACACATTAGTTCCAGGTACACAACATAGTGATTTGATATTTCTCTACATTGCAAAATGATTACTACTATAAGTCTAGTTACTATCTGTACTACCATACAAAGACATTTTAGTATAATTGAACTATATTCCCTATGTTGTACATTTAATCCATGTGACTCACTTATTCTGTAACTAGTAGTTTGTGCCTCTTAATCTCCCCACCTAATTCTTCATTCCGCTCTCACTAACCTTCCCCCTGGAAAATAACTATTTGCTCAAAACCTACAAACAATAAATGCTAGAGAGGGTGAGAAAAAAAAGGAAATCCTCCTATACAGTTGGTGACAATGTAGATTGCATAGCTACTACTGAGAAAAATATGGAGATTCCTTTAAAAACTAAAAATATAACTGCAATACAATTCAGCAGTCCCACTTCTGGGCATATATCTGGAGAAAACAATAATTTGAAAAGATATATGCATACCCATGTTTATTGCAGCACTATTTACAATAGCCAGGGAATGGAAGCAACTCAAATGTCCATCAATAGAGAAATGTATAAATATGAGTTATGTGACATAATGGAATATTGTTGTTGTTTAGTCATGAAGTCATGTCTGACCCCCCTGAACTGTATCTCACCAGGTTTCTCTGTCCATGGAAGTCTCCAGGCAAGAATATTGGATTGGGTTGCCATTTCCTTCATCAGGGGACCTTTTCAACCCAGGGATCAAACTCATGTCTCTTGCTTGCTAGGCAGAGTCTTCATCACTGTGCCACCTGGGAAGTAATGAAATTACTTCCATTACTGAGTAATGGGGGCCTTCTCAGGTGGCACAGTGGAAAATAATTCATCTGCCCATGCAGGAGATGCAAAAGACATGGGTTCAATCCCTGGGTTAGGAAGATCTGCAGAAAGAAATGGCAACCTGCTCTACTGTTCTTGCCTGAAAAGTTCCATGGATAGAGGAGCCTGGCAGGCTACAGTTCACAGGGTTTCAAAGAGTCAGACACGACTGAACCACTGAGCTTGCATGCACTAAGAGAATATTGTGTGTGCATGTGTGTTAGGCGCTCAGTTGTGTCTAACTCTTTGCTACCCAAGGACTGTAGCCCACCAGGCTCCTCTGTCCATGGGATTCTCCAGGCAAGAATATTGGAGTGGGTTGCCATGCCCTTCTCCTAGAAGGGAACATTACTCAGCCATAAAACAGAACAAACTATCGTTATTCGCAGCAACATGGATGGACCTAGAGATCGCCATATTGAGTTAAGTAAGTCAGACAGGAAGACAAATAACATATACTGAATCTAAAGAAAACAGTACAAATGAACTTATTCACAAAACAGAAATGGAGTCACAGATGTAGAAAACAAAGTTATGGTTACCAGGGAAAAAGGGACAGGAGGGTACATTGGGAGATTGAGATTGACATATACATACTACTATATATAAAATGCGCTTCCCTGGTGGCTCAGACAGTAACCAAATGTCTGCAATGCCCGAGACCCAGGTTCGTCGTAAAGCAGGTAACTAATAAGGACTCAGAGAAGGCAATGGCACCCCACTCCAGTACTCTTGCCTGGAAAATCCCATGGACGAAGAAGCCTGGTAGGCTGCCATTATGGGGTCGCACAGAGTCGGACACGACCGAAACGACCTAGCAGCAGCAGCTGCTAAGGACCCTAGTGTATAGCACAGGGACCTCTACTCAATATTCTGCAATGGGCTATACAGAAAAAGTATCTTTTCTAAGATTCTTTTCCCATATAGAGTGGATAAAAGTATTGAATATATGTGTAACTGATTCACTTTGTTGTGCACCTGAAAATAACACAACACTGTACATAAACTACACACCAGTAAAATTTAAAAAAAAATGCTGAATGTAAGCTGAGGAAAAGTGGAAAAAAAAGAAAGATGGAGAGCTATGCCCTACAAGTACATTTCCCTCTGAAGCAGGTTCTCAGAAGGTCTATGCTGCTATAATACATCTTAATTGATTAAAAAAAAAAGTTTACTGCCAACACAGAAAATGGAACAAAATACTTACAAATGCTTTATCTAAGAAAAACTATATTTACAATATAAGGAATAAAAAAGTCAGAATAAAAATATAAATATCTCGAATAAAAATATAACAAAGTATATGAATAAACATTTCTACAAAAGATACAGATGATCAGTAAGCATATTAAAAGATGTTCAACTTTCTTAGTCAATAATGTGATGTAAATCATAAACACAATGAAGTCCTGTTTGTACACATTAGGATGGCTATTTTGTTTTTAATTGAAAGAAATTATCTACAAATGTTTGTAAGGATATGGAGAAATTGGAAACCTCATATACTGTTGCACATAAAATGGTGAATCTCTCTTGGAAAACAGTCTGGCATTTTCCCTAGAGTTTAAAAATATAGTTACCATATGTCCCAGTAGTTTCATCCTAGGTATATACCCCAAAGTAAACATAAATCCATACAAAGACTTCTACATGAATATTTATGACCTATTCATAATAGCTCCAAGAAGGAAACCACCTAAATATTTATCAACTGATGAAATGATGAACAATATGTGGTATATCTATAAAATGGAATATTCTTCATCGAATAACCTGGAATGATTCAGGCTACAACATTGATGAACATTTATACCACCATTCTAAGGGAAATAAACCACTCACAAAGCACCACATACTTTCTAATTCCTTTTACATTTTACATGAACTTTCAATAACCAGAAGAAGAAAATCCAAAGAGATAGAAAATAGATTAATAATTGCTATGGTTTGGGGAGTTGATGGTAAATAGCAAGTGGCTGCTAATGGATATATGTCTATGTATGGAGTAATGAGCTTGTACTAAAATTTATTTGTGTGATGGTTGCAATTCTGAAAAAATACATTTTATGGTAAAATTTAAATGATGAGTTATATGGTATGTGAATTATATCTCAATGCACCTGTTACATATTTTTTCAGAGAGCACACCTACCAGTGGAAAGCAAGACTAAAACTTTTATCTAAAATAGAAAGCAATTAATTTTTTTGCTATGCAATATTGACTCGTGATTATCAAAATGGAAGCTGAATCATCTGGAATATTAGGGAATTATTTTGTCTTATGACAATGCATATTTGGTTATTTGAATTCTTGGGTTACATTTTATTTTCTGTCTGAAGTATCCACACAAATATTTCTAACCATAATTTCTTTTACAAAATGCACCATTTTCTCTTAAAACAATTTAGGTCAACAAATGCACACAGATAAGTGCAATATGCTTTAAACATATGTTCATTTTTTTTAACAACTGAGATTTCTATTTGAATAAGTTTTCAGACTATTTCAAATTCTCTTTAGCTTATATTTAAATGTTCTAATGGATTTGTAAGCAACTATCTAATAATTTTTAATAACTATGTAATACTGTGGAAATTAAACATCTGTGAACATTACTTAATATGTACAAATTATACTAGAAAACTATAAAAACTCAGAATCAGCATCACAGGAAAATCAATGAATAGAAAAAATAAGTGAGTGGAGTAAAAATAAAATCAATTTAGAAATATATTCATTGCATAATTTGAAGTTGAAAATAAAACTATATATCTAAGTATGTGATGTTATCATAATTAATTAAAATATGCATCATATTTATGGAAGTGGAAACATGAAGTTTGATGCTAAGGATAATCTTCAGAGTAATTCCATAAACAGTTGCTTTGCAAAGTTGTGTGGAACGATAAAAATGACTATGAAAGCTAAAAGTATGGAAAATTATTGAGTTAATTCATGTGAAAGATTATAATTATTACATAATACATAAAAATTCAAAATGTATGTTAATATCTGTTATAAAGAGAAATTAAATAATTAAAGTGTATTTGATGCACTGTTATTTAAAACATTAAAGTGTTTCTATTGCCTTTAAAAATGTATGTCAAGAATTGCTTGAACAATGCTTGTCTTTTTAACTTACAACTTTTAACATCAAGTGACCATCCTTCCAATGACTTAGTAGACTGTTTTAGTTATTTCTAAGTTTGGATTGGCTACCCACATGATAATCTTTGATATTTTCAACATTGTGAAGTATCTCTGACAGTTCCTTTATTGTGAAATATTTTGCTGGTGTAACGTTCTTCAATACATCTTTATTTATCTTTCACTGGCACATGACTGAGCACAAATACACAAATAAACTTTGGGAAGCAGGGGTCTAAATTACCAACTACAGTTCACTGATTTTTGATTCGAGTATTTTTTTTTAGCTAATAGAAAATATCCATCTATAAATGAACTTATTAAATAAAAAAATTGCAATATTTAAAAAGCCACAAGACTCCTTATGATCCCATGTTTATCTCAAAGGTTACCTTATCTGGAAAATTTTATTTACTTCTTCATGGTTTTCTTTATAAATTTAAAAAAAAATACATGTTGCTAATAAAATTATTTTTAAATCTTCTGTTTTCAGACTTTATATGATTGGAATCACATTGTTGATACTTTCATTCAATTGTTTTTTTCATTCACCATTATGCTCCTGAAATTCAAGCATATTAATTACATTGCTTTATTTCACCTAATTTATTTTCATTGTGTGATAAAACTTAATGATAAGAATATGTGCTAGTCGCTAAGTCTTGTCAGACTTCTTGTGACCTCATGGGCTGTAGACCACCAGGTTCCCCTGTTTATGGGATTTTCCAGGCAAAAATACTGGAGTAGGTTGCCATTCCCTTCTCCAGGGGACCTTGTGGACCAAGGGATTGAACCTGGGTCTCCTGCATTGGGCTTCCCTGGTAGTTCAGCTGGTAAGAATCTGCCTGCAATGCAGGAGAATCTGGTTCAATTCCTAGGTCAGGAAGATTTCCAAGAGAAGGGAATGGCAATGTGTTCTAGTATTCTTGCCTGGAGAATCCAATGGACAGAAGAGTCTGGCTGGCTACATACAGCGCATGGGGCTGCAGTCAGACAGGATGGAGCAAGTAAAGCACAGCACAGCACAGTCCAGCATTGCAGGTGGATTCTTTACCATCTGAACTACCAGGGAAGATGCAATATATGAATATACCAAAACTCATTTATTAATGCAGTGGCTAATGCACTCTAAAACAGGTTTCAATTTGGAGCTAGAACAATATTGCTGCTACAAAAATAATTATACAAATCTCTGGAATATATATCTAGAAATCTGAATTATTATGTCACAAACTGTATACATTATATAGCTAAAAAAGTTTCCAAATTATACTGGAATTATATATATTACATGGGATTCTATATTTTATAATATATAATTATGCATTATTTTTGGAATTATATACATTATATGGTTAGAAAAGGTTACTATCAATTTATACACTAGCCTCATAATGAACTAATAACATTTACATAATAACACAAATCTCCACAGTCAATTTAAACAGTACTGACTTACACTAAATTGATCATATTGAACTTAGGAGGAAAAATACAAACTACAGCCAATCATACCAGCAAAACATCTATTTATGCTTTGTTAATTACTCCAAAGCCTTTGACTCTGTAGATCACAACAAACTAGAAAACTCTTCAAGAGATGGAAATATCAAACCACCTTGCCTGCCTCCTGAGAAATATGTATGTACATCTAGAAGCAACAATTAGAACCAGACATGGAAGAACAGACTGGTTCCAAACTGAGAAAGGAATATGTCAAGACTGTATATTGTCACCCTGCTTAAATATTTAACTTATATGCAGAGTATATCATGAGAAATGCTGGGCTGGATGAAGCACAAGTTGGAATCAAGATTGCCAGGAGAAACATCAGTAACTTCAGCCATGGAGATGCCACCACCCTTATGGCAGAAAGTGAAGAAGAACTAAGGAGCCTCTTGATGGAAGTGAAAGAAGAGATTGAAAAAGCTAGCTTAAAACTCAACATTCAGAAAACTAAGATCATGGCATCCAGTCCTATCACTTCATGGCAAATAGATGGGGAAACAATGGAAACGGTGATGGACTTTATTTTTGGGGGCTCCAAAAACACTGCAGATGGTGACTGCAGCCATGAAATTAAAAGATGCTTATTCCTGGGAAGGAAAGCTATGACCAACCTAGACAGCATATTAAAAAGCAGAGATTTTACTTTGCCAACAAAGGTCTATCTAGTCAGAGCTATGGTTTTTCCAGTAGTCATGTATGGATGTGAGAGTTGGACCATAAAGAAAGCTGAGCACCAAAGAATCTATGTTTTTGAACTGTGGTATTGGAGAAGACTCGTGAAAGTCCCTTGGACTGCAAGAAGATCCAGCCAGTCCACCTACAGGAAATCAGACCTGAATATTCATAGAAGGACTGATACTGAAGCTGAAACTTCAATAATTTGGCCACCTGATTCGAAGAACCGACTCCTTGGAAAAGTCCTTGATGCTGGGAAAGATTGAAGGCAGGAGGAAGAGGGGATGACAAAGGATGAAATTGTTGGATGGCATCACTGACTCAAGGGACATGAGTTTGAGCAAGCTCTGGGAGTTGGTGATGGACAGGGAAGCCCAACGTGCTTAAGTCCACAGTGTTGCAAAGAGTCCGACATGGTTGAGTGACTGAACTGAACTGTACTGAACAATTAATCATAGATTTTTTTTATTATAACATTATATAACTCTTTAATATAATGTATGGGAACATTTCCCAGCCCAATCAAATAAGGTAATGTATTCACAGTCTAGTTGGTTTCCAGTTATTCATTTGTTATTTTACAAATTCAACATTGTTCAGTTGCATTATTATTTTGTATTTTATACTTTTCAATGTTGATCATGTGTGTGTACATACATTTCTGTATATATATGTACACATCCATATATATGCTTGTTATATGTAGTATATCGACATATATTAGGCATATTAACAAAACACATGTATTAATAAAGATCTTTTGTGTAGCAAACTGTAAAAAGCGGGAGACTGGCATCAATATTTTAAAAATGAGAAAAAAAGATACTGTTGTAAATTGTTTAGTAACAGATATCTCTCTAGAGGAAATTAAATTTAAGTAATATGTTCCAAAACGTGAAATAGATCTCTCTCTAAAATTCACCTTGAAGTAAGAATTAAATCAATCAAAGGTGACTATATTACTTTTAGTTGGATATTTAATATAAAGTGTGAAATATTTTCATATTTCAATAAATATGCCAAAACAAGTACATTAACAATTACTTTTTTAAAATGGTTTATAAAGGTAGTTTGCTCTGGAGTGAGTTAAAGTTCATGAAAAAGGGAAGAAATGCTCTCCTTACACTATAGCATCAGAAGAAAGTAATTCAGTATTGCTGAAGCTGGGTAATGTCATCTGATGACTAAATCAATGTTTCTGAAGACTTCCAAACCCAAAATGAGTATTGAATATACAGAACTTCAAATTTGTGTAAAGAAGATTAGTAATTAATTAGAGGTACATACCTCTCAATTTAGAAACTCTAATTTTATTTTAGGAAAGCTCTATAATTTTAAATAATTTGCACGTAGATCATTATCTTTTGTTTTTTGAAATAAATTTTCACACTACCATATAAAAATGCATTGATTTCCACTTGTTATTCATTGCTGATAATTTTATTTTCCAACAAAGAAAACACCGCAACTTCCTACTCCTCCAAAAATTAACTACATTAATTTCTTGACTGTTTAGAAAGAAAAAATGTCTTCTCTCAGATTTTCCATTTCCTCTTGCTCCTACCTGTATCTTCCTTCATAATATCATGTTTAAAATAAATTTTTATATTTTTGATAAATATTTTCTTCATATACATGTGGTACATATATGAATTTTACTTACTAACACTAGTGATACTTATCAAAACCTTATACAGTTTATATTTACACTTTGGTCTCTAAGGACCTTAAACTACAAAATTAAAAAAAAAATTTACAGGGGAAATTAGAAAATACTTAGAGATGAATAAAAATGCCAAACACAATATGCCAAAACTTACAGGATTCAACAAAGGCAGTGATCAGAGAGAAATTTACAGCTGAAAATGCATCCATTATAACAAAGGAATGAACTCAATCAGCACCTTAATTTTACAGCTTCAGTAACTAGAAACAGAACAGCGTACTAAGCTCAAGATTAGTAAAAGAGAGAAAATACTAAACATTAGAGTGGAAGGCTTCCCTGGTGGTTCAGATGGTAAAGAATCTGCTTGCAATAAATACGGGAGACTCAGGTTCAGTCTCTGGATTGGGAAGATCCCTTGGAGAAAGAAAGAGCTACCTACTCCAGTTTTCTTGCCTGGAGAATTCCATGGACAGAGGAACCTGGAGTCGCAAAGAGGCGGACATGACTGAGCAAAACTAGATAAATAAAACAGAGCATATAAAACTAATAGAATTGACAAACTAAAAGGTGGCTCTATTAAATGATCAACAAAATTGAAAAGCATTTTACTCTAAAGATAAAGGAAAAAGGAGACGAGGAAAAAAATTAACCGAAATCAAAAGTGAAAGTAGGAATATTACTGGGTTTCCCAGGTGGCACTAGTGGTAAAGAACTCACCTGCCAATGCAGAGATGCATGATACAGGGTGCTCAGGGCTGGTGCACCAGGATCACCCAGAGAGATGGAATCGGGAGAGAGGTGGGAGGGGGATTCTGGAAGGGGAACACATGTATACCCATGGTGGATTCATGTCAATGTATGGCAAAACCAACAAGATAATGTTCGAATCATAGAAGTCCCAGAAGAAGAAGACAAAAAGAAAGACCATCAGAAAATTCTTGAAGAGATAATTGTTGAAAACTTCCCTAAATTGGGAAAGCAAATAGCCACTCAGGTCCAAGAAACACAGAGAGTCCCAAATAGAATGAACCCCAAGCGGGACACCCCAAGACACATATTAATCAAATTAACAAATATCAAATACAAAGACCAAATATTAAAAGCAGCAAGGGAGAAGCAAAAAATAACCCACAAGGGGAATCCCATAAGGATAACAGCTGATCTCTCAATAGAAACGCTTCAGGCCAGAAGGGAATGGCAAAACATACTTAAAGTCATGAAAGAAAACAATCTACAACCCCGACTACTGTACCCAGCAAGGATCCCATTCAAATTTGAAGGAGAATTCAAAATTTTCTCAGACAAGCAGAAACTGAGAGAATTCAGCAACACCAAACCAGCCCTCCAACGAATGCTAAAGGAACTTGCCTAGATAGGAAACACCGATGGGATAGATAATCTCGAACCCAAAACAATAAAATAAATGGCAACGGGACCATACTTATCAATAATTACCTTAAATGTAAACGGGCTGAATGCCCCAACCAAAAGACAAAGATTGGCCGATTGGATACAGAAACAAGACCCCTATATATGTTGTCTACAAGAGACCCACCTCAAACCTAGGGACACATATAGACTGAAAGTTAAAGGCTGGAAAAAGATATTCCATGCTAATAAAGACCAAAAGAAAGCAGGAGTGGCAATACTCATATCAGATAAAGTAGACTTTAAAATAAAGGCAGTGAAAAGAGATAAAGATGGACATTACATAATGATCAAAGGATCAATCGAGGAAGAAGAAATAACAATTATAAATATTTATGCACCTAACATAGGAGCTCCACAATATGTAAGGCAAATGCTAACAAATATGAAAGGGGAAATCAACAACAACACAATAATAGTGGGAGAATTTAATACACCACTCACACCAATGGATAGAGCAACTAGACAGAAAAGTAACAAGGAAATTCAAACTTTAAATGATACAATAGACCAACTAGACCTAATTGACATCTATAGGTCATTCCACCCCAAAACAAGGAATTTCACCTTTTTCTCAAGTGCGCACGGGACCTTCTCCAGGATAGATCACATCCTGGGACATAAATCTAACCTTGATAAATTCAAAAATATTGAAATCATCCCAAGCATCTTTTCTGACCACAATGCAGTGAGATTAGATATCAACTACAGGAGAAAACCATTCAAAACCTCCAACATATGGAGGCTCAAAAACACACTGCTGAATAACCAACAAATCACAGAAGAAATCAAAACTGAAATTCAGTTATGCATGGAAATGAATGAAAATGAAAACACAACAGCCCAAAACCTATGGGACACTGTGAAAGCAATGCTAAGGGGAAAGTTCATAGCAATACAAGCTCACCTCAGGAAACAAGAAAAAAATCAAATAAATGACCTTACTTTACACCTAAAGCAACTAGAAAGGGAAGAGATGCAGAAGCCCAGGTCTAGTAGAAGGAAGGAAATCTTAAAGATCAGGGCAGAAATAAATGCAAAGGAAACAAAAGTGACCATAGCAAAAATCAACCCAGCCAAAAGCTGGTTCTTTGAGAAGATAAATAAAATTGACAAACCATTAGCCAGACTCATCAAGAAACAAAGGGAGAAGAACAAAATCAACAGAATTAGAAATGAAAACGGAGAGATCACAACAGAAAACACAGAAATACAAAGGATCATAAGAGACTATTATCAGCAACTATATGCAAATAAACTGGACAATTTGGATGAAATGGACAAATTCCTAGAAAAGTACAACTTTCCAAGACTAAACCAGGAAGAGATAGATAATATTAATAGACCCATCACAAGCAC
>ML662436.1:19225965-19446988 GCA_007570785.1 Antilocapra americana | reverse complement strand
TATGGCAAAAACAATAAAAAAAAAAAAAAAAAAAATATATATATAGTTGTTAAAAAAAAAAAAAAAAGAACTCACCTGCCAATGCAGAGATGTAAGAGATGCAGGTTCGATCCCTGGGTCTGGAAGATTCCCGGGAGGAGGGCTTCGCAACCCAACCAGTATTCTTGCCTGGAGAATCCCATGGGCAGAGGAGCCTACCAGATCGCAACAGTCAGACAAGACTGTAGTGAGTTAGCATTCACAAAGGGATCAGTTCAGTTCAGTCGCTCAGAGGCGTCCGACTCTTTGCGATCCCATGAATTGCAGCACGCCAGACCTCTCTGTCCATCACCAACTCCCTGAGTCAACCCAAACCCATGTCCATCGAGTTGGTGATGCCATCCAGTCATCTAATCCTCTGTTGACCCCTTCTTCTCCTGCCCTCAATCTTTCCCAGAATCAGGGTCTTTTCCAATGAGTCAGCTCTTCGCATTAGGTGGCCAAAGTATTGGAGTTTCAGATTCAACATCAGTCCTTCCAATGAACACCCAGGACTGATCTCCTTCAGGATGGACTGGTTGGATCTTCTTGCAGTTCAAGGGACTCTCAAGAATCTGCTCCAGCACCACAGTTCAAAAACATAAATTCTTTGGCGCTCACTACCAATTTTACAAAAAGAAAAAGCGTTATAAAGAAATATATAAAATTGTGCTCTAACATATTACATAATCTAGTAAAATAGGCAATTCCTGTAAACACACATTACCTAAGCTGATTTAAGAATAAACAGAAAATATCGATATACTTGCAAAACGAAAGATATGGAATCAGTAATCAAAAACTTTCCCCAAAAGACAATTCAGATGTCTTCAGTGATGAAAGCTACTAAACATTTAGAGAAAAAAGTTAACACTAATTCTTCTCAAATATATGTAAAAAATAGAAGAGACTGAAATACTTTCAACTTACTCTATGAGTTTAGCATTATCCTGACATCAAAGACAGATAAAGAATCCCAAGGGGGGGGGGAACTTGGACAAAAAATTTATAAATTCTTTATATATATCAAAGTGAAAGTTATTAACAAAATACTAGCAAACTGAATCCAAAAACATATGGCCAAGTGGGATTTATCACAATAATAAAAAGTTGATTTAACATAAGCGTATCAATTAATAGATTATAACATTAATAGGGGGAGTTCAGTTAAGTTCAGCTCAGTTACTCAGTCCTGTCTGAATCTTTGTGACCCCATAAAGTTCAGCATGCCAGATCCCCCTGTCCATCAGCAACTCCTGAAGTTTACTCAAACTCATATCCATTGGCTTGATTATGCCATCAACCATCTCATCCTCTGTTGTCCCCTTCTCCTCCTGCCTCAATCTTTCCCAGCATCAGGGTTTTTTCAACTGAGTCACTTATTCACATAAGATGACCAAAGTCTTGGAGCTTCAGCTTCAACATCAATCCTTCCAGTGAATATTCAAGACTGATTTCCTTTAGGATTGACTGGTTGGATCTCCTTGCTGTCCAAGGGACTCTCAAGAGTCTTCTCCAACACCACAGGTCAAAAGCATCAATTCTTTGGCGCTCAGCTTTATAGTCCAACTCTCACATCCATAAAAGACTACTGGAAAAACCATAGCTTTAACTAGATGGACCATGTTGGCAAAGTAATGTCTCTGCTTTTTAATATGCTGTCTAGGATGGTCATAACTTTTCTTCTAAGGAGTAAGCATCTTTTAATTTCATGGCTGCAGTCACCATCTACAGTGATTTTGGAGGCCAAGATGAAAAAGCTTGTCACTGTTTCCACTGCTTTCCCATCTATTTGACATGAAGTGATGGGACTGGATGCCATGATCTTAGTTTTCTGAATTTTGAGCTTTAAGCTAGCTTTTTCACTCTCCTCTTTCACTTTCATCAAGAGGCTTTTGGTTCTTTGCTTTCTACCATAAGGGTGGTGTCGTCTGCATGTCTGAGTTATTGATAATTCTCCCAGCAATCTTGATTCCAGCTTATGCTTCATCCATCCTGGCATTTCACAGGATATACTCTACATATAAGTTAAATAGGCATGGGGTCAATATACAGCCTTGATGTATCCCTTTTCCTATTTGGAGCCAGTCTGTTGTGCCATGTCCAGTTCTAACTGTTGCTTCCTGACCTGCATACAAATTTCTCAAGAGGCAAGTCAGCTGGTCTGGCATTCCCATCTCTTTCAGAATTTTCCACAGTTTGTTGTGATGCACATAGTCAAAGGCTTTGGCTTAGGCAATAAAGCAGAAGTAAATATTTTTCTGGAACTCTCTTGCAATTGATCTTTCAATGATCCAACAAATGTTGCCAATTTGATCTCTGGTTCCTCTGCCTTTTCTAAAACCAGCTTGAACACCTAGAAGTTCACAGTTCATGTATTCTTGAAGTCTGGCTTGGAGAATTTTGAGTATTACTTACAGCATGTAAGATGAGTGCAATTATACGGTAATTTGAGCATTCTTTGTCATTGCCTTTCTTTGGGATTGGAATTAAAAGTGACTTTTTCCAGTCCTGTGGACACTATTACATTTTCCAAGTTTGCTGGCAAAGTGGGTGCAGCACTTTCACAGCATCATCTTTTAGGATTTGAAATAGCTCAGTGGGAATTCCATCACCTGCAGTAGCTTTGTTCATAGGAATGCTTCCTAAGACCAACTTGGCTTTTGGTAAGTGATCACACCATCCTGATTATCTGGGTCATGAAGATCTTTTTTTGTGCAGTTCTTCTGTGTATTCTTTCTTGACACCTCTTCTTAATATTCTGCTTCTGTTAGTCCATACAATTTCTGTCCTTTATTGAGCCCATCATTGCGTGAAATGTTCCCTTGGTATCTCTAATTTTCTTGAAGAGATCTCTAGTCTTTCCCATTCTATTGTTTTCCTCTGTTTTTTGCATTGATCACTGAGAAATGCTTTCTTTTCCTTGCTATTCTTGGAACTTTGCATTCAAATTGGTATGTATTTCCTTTTCTTCTTTGTGTTTCACTTCTGTTCTTTTCAAAGCTATTTGTAAGGCCTCCCCAGAGAGCCATTTTAGTTTTTTGCACTTCTTTTTCTTGTGGATGATCTTGATCCCTGTCTCCTGTACAATGTCATGAACCTCCATCCATAGTTCATCAGGCACTCTGTCTATCAGATCTAGTCTCTTAAGTCTATTTCTCACTTCCACTATATAATCATAAGGGATTTGATTTAGGTCATACCTGAATGGTCTAGTGGTTTTCCCTACTTTCTTCAATTTAAGTTTGAATTTGGCAATAAGGGGTTTATGACCTGAGCCACAGTCAGCTCCTGCTCTTTTTTTTTTTTTTTTTGCTGACTATATAGAGCTTCTCCATCTTTGGCTGCAAAGAATATAATCAATCTGATTTTGGTGTTGACCATCTGGTGATGTCCATGTGTAGAGTCTTCTCCAGTGTTGTTGGAAGAGGGTGTTTGCTATGACCAGTGTGTTCTCTTGGCAGAACTCCTTTTGTCTTTGCTCTGATTCATTTTGTACTCCAAGGCCTGATTTGCCTGTTTCTCCAGGTGTTTCTTTCTTTCTTTCTTTCTTTTTTTTTACTCCAGGTATTTCTTGACTTCCTACTTTTGCATTCCAGTCCTCTATAATGAAAAGGACATTTTTGGAGTGTTAATTCGAGAAGGTCTTGTAGGTCTTCATAGAACCATTTAACTTCAGCTTCTGCAATGTTACTGGTCATGGCATAGACATTGATTACTGTTATATTGTATGATAAGTCTTGATAATGAACAGAGATAATTTTATTGTTTTTTGACTGCATCCAAGTACTGCATTTTGGACCCTTTTATTGACCATGATGGCTACTCCATTTCTTCTAAGGGATTCTTGCCCACAATAGTAGATATAATGGTCATCTCAGTTAGATTCACCCATTCCAGTCAATTTCAATTTATTGATTGCTAAAATGTCAATGTTCACTCTTGCCATATCCTGTTTGACCACTTCTAATTTGCCTTGATTCATGGACCTAACATTTCAGGTTCCTATGCAATATTTCTCTTTACAGCATTGGACCTTGCTTCTGTCACCAGTCACATCCACAGCCGGGTGTTGTTTTGCTTTGACTCCTTTTCTTCATTCTTTCTGGAGTTATTTCTCCACTGATCTCCAATAGCCTACTGGGCACCTATCAACCTGGAGAGTTCATATTTTAGTGTCCTATCTTTTTGCCTTTTCATACTGTTTATGGGGTTCTCAAGTCAAGAAGACTGAAATGGTTTGCCATTCCCTTCTCTAGTGGACCACACTGTGTCATACCTCTCCACCATGACCCATTCATCTTGGGTGGCCCTACATGGCATGATTCATAGTTTCATTGAGTTAGACAAGGCTGTGTTCTATGTGATTAGATTGGTTAGTTTTCTATGATAGTGGTTTTCAGTCTGTCTGCCCTCTGATGGAGAAAGATGGGTCTTATGGAAGCTCTCTGATGGGAGAGACTGACTTAGGGGAAACTAGGTCTTGTTCTGATGGGCAGGGCCATGCGCAGTAGATCTTTAACCCGATTTTCTTCTGATGGGTGTGGCTTTGACCCTCTCTGCTATTTATCTGGGACCAAACTATTATGAGGAGTAGAAAAATAAATAAATAAAAAGGTATGATCATCTCTTTTGATGCAGAAACAGTATTTAACAAAATGTAACACCCTTAAATGATTAAGGGAAAAAAAAAAAAAAGAACCTCAGGAAACTGGGAATAGGAATCCTGAATTGCCAAAACAACTTTGCAAAAAGAATATGTCCAGAAAATTCTTAGCATATGACTTCCAAAGTTACTAAAATCCTATAGTAATCAAAACAGTGTAATACTAGGATAGGAATATACAACATATATATAAATCACTGGAATACAATTGAGAGTCAAAAAACAAAAGTATACATCTGTGGCAAATTGCTTTTTGGTGAGGGTGCCAAATCTATCAAATGAGGGAAAACAGTCTTCAATAAACTCCATTGGTATGCTGAATTTACACACACACACAAAAATGAAGTTAGTCCCCTCCTTCATACATATACATAAAATGATCCAAAATAGATCAAAGACCTACATATAAGCATTAAAACCATAAAACTCTGAAAAAATAGGGCTTTGTGACCCCAGATTTGGCAATAGATTTTAAAATATGACATCAAAATACAAGAAACAACAGAAAATGATAAATTAGACTACACCAATTTTTGTAAGTGCATTAAAGTGCACTGCCAGAAAGTGAAAAAACAAATTACAGCACAGAAAATAATATCTGCAAATCATACATTTGAGAAGGGCTTAATATCCAGAATAAACATAGATATTTAAAACTCCTAAAACTCAACCACAAAAAGACAACCTAATTAAAAGTGGCAGAGTATATGAATAGAAATTTTAGCAAAGAAGATGCACTAATAGCAAATAAATACATGATACACTAACTGCAAATAAATACATGAAAAAATAAATAAGAAATAAATACATGTTCATTAGTTATTGGGTAAATGTAAATCAAAACCATAACTATACACCACTTCCACTTCATATCTACTAGGTTGGCAATAGTCCAATACACAAATCAAAAAGTATTAGAAAAGATGTAGAGAAACAGTAGTTTCTCTGCATGGGATCGTTACCATGGTTCAATTTCTATGGAAAATAATTTGGTAACACATTCCTATGTATATACTCATAAAGGAATTGAAAGCAAGGACTCAAAAAATAATTTTACACTAATGTTCATTATAGAATTACACATAATTCAAAGGATGGAAACACCCTGTATTTCTGAACAGATGAATGAATAAACAAACTGTTATTAATACATAAAAATAGAATACTCTTCAGCCACTAAAAGGAATCAGGTTCTGATATATGATAAACATTGATGAACCTTGAAAATTTTATGCTAAGTGAGATAGACCAGACTCAAAGAACACATATATCTGGTTAAATTTACTATATATGTAATATTTATATATAGGGAGAAGATAGATTAGAAATTACCCAGAGTCTGAAGGGAAAGAGGGATGGGAATTACTAATTTTTACAGATTTTCTATTGGAAGTGATAAAAAATATTTGAACATAGTAGTTATCATTGTGCAACATTATGAAAGCAATTAATGCCAGTGAACTGTACACTTAAATTTTTAAATGACAAAATTTTATATATTTTTATTACGTTATTTTTTAACAAGCAAAATTTAAACATCTTTTGGTTAACAGAATAATCTCTTGTGATAATCACAAATCATGTAGCCTCTGAAAAACTTCACTGCAATTCAGGATTGGCTAAGAGTTTAAAAGATAGATAAGATCTTAGAACAGTAATTCTCAACAGTAGAGGATCTGGCAGTATCTGGAGACTTTTTTGTTAACTCACACAGGTAGTCGGATGACTACTGAAATCTAGGGAGTAGAAGGAAGTGACGCAATGATGCTAAACATCTTATGAAGCACAAGAAATACCCTACAACAATCACCCTGCCCAAAATGTCTAAACTGCTTAGTGAACCCCCTGAAAAGTACTTGTGATCCTCAAAGTTGAAGCTCAGTAGGCCATAGAAGAAGTTTAATAGTTTATGATTCAAAAAAATATCTTAAGTATCTTGTTTCTACAGACAATATAAACCACCAAATAAACACTATTATTTTTGCTTGAGAAAAGTCATGTTTACCATTTATCATAGACAATAGTATATGTTTTAATTTTCTAAGTAATAAGATAGCAGCAAATTTCTGAAATTAAGTCTTGAAATTGAATGATGTCACATTAGTATGTAAAGTAAACAGGAAATCTGTTATTTTACCATATGCTATATATACCTCAGGCATCTAATTCTCATTGGTCAACAAAAGCATGAACTAGACCAAGCATGATTCCCTTCAATTCATCTTCAATTCTGTAAAGCAAAGGCCTATTCAGGCTAGGATACTGCCCTGTTGAGTGTATTTAGATAGGTGCCTATCTTTATTCCCCTGGCAGTAAAAACTCAGAGTAGCATGGTTTAGAAGCCTTGTTTAAGACCCTGCAGTTTATTTTGGGATACAAAAAGTACCCTGCTTACTTCCAACTTCTCACCAAGCAAAGCATAGCATGACTCCCCACAGGGTTTTACTTTTGTGTTGCAAAAGCAATTACAAAGAAGCCTTCTACAAAGCCAACAAGCACTGAGTCAGGGATCTTGGAAAGAGGCTCAGAGAGAATGGCAGCTCCTTAGGAGGGAGAGCACATCACTGGTTATATGTGAGCTGTCCAGATGTGCAGTTGATACTGCCAATCAGAAAGAGACTAGACAACTGGAGAACATGGAAAAAAAGTCACAAGTTATCTTTACTTCTGGAAAGGTCTACTGAATTCACAGTGACAGTGGAATTCAGCATTCTGTCACTTGTCCTCAATCCTTCGCACGTACTTAGATGATAAAAGTAACCCCTGAAACTCAGAGTATAGTTACTTAAATCAGCATATTCAATGATATCACGGCAAGCACTGAAAATCTCTTTTAACCATGATGCAACACTGTTCTATGACTTCATATTATGATATTATTATAGCTACAAAGCTGTCCCTGGTATCAGAATAGCATCATTTCCTTGAATATGTTACAAAATAGGTACTTCAAATACTGAATTATTTTTAAAAGTAACAATAGTGGCTACATAGTGAATAGCTCCTTATTGGTTAGAGAGAAAGTCGCTTAGTTGTGTCCGACCCTGAGACCCCATGTGTTGCCCTAACGGTCTGGGAGAGAGCAACGAGAATGAAGACAGAACACAAAATCTGGTGCAATGAACCAGGGGACCTGCAGCCTCTAATGGACTGAGGTGCAGAGTCCACTCTGAATCCAGCTTTTATTCCTAATTGCAGAGTACAAGACTTTCTCAGATCTTATCTTTCTCAAGACGCATGCTTTGTTAATCATGTACCTCTGAACGTCATGGACTACACTGACATAGTCCAGATCTTGTGTTTACCCCAGGCCTTTCCATTCTGAGCTAGTCTCGGGAACAATTAGCAAGTGCGTAGGCAGTGTTTTTGCCTGGCGCCAACCTGGTGTTCCAAGGTCCCTGCTTTTATGATCCCAGTCATACTCCCTTCTGGGTCTGGCACGGGGTTTGTAACAAGGCTATTATTCTAAGATACACATGAAAAATAATCAACATAGTTTCTTAATATATGCTGTTTTTCCAGGTGCTGTTTCTGTCAAAGTTCTCAAGGCTGTGAAAGAACATTATTAGGAATTCCCACTACACCCATGGACTACACAGTCCATGGAATTCACCAGGCCAGAATACTGGAGTGGGTATACTTTCCCTTCTCCAGGGGATCTTCTCAGCCCAGAGATCAAACCCATGTCTCCCACATTGCAGGGGGATTCTTTACTAGCTGAACCACACAAGGGAAGCCCCCCTTACTGGCTAAGCACTTTACTAAATATTTTCCAAATAATATTCATGGAATCCTTACAACTTCATGAGATAGTATTCTTACTGCTTTTTTATAGAGATGGATACCAATGCTTAGAGTTTGGAGGAAATAAGATCACAAGCCTATTAGTGATATAACCTGAGTTAGGATCAAATTTCTTAAACTCCAACGTTCATTTTCAGTAATCAGTAAGTGATACCACCTCCTAGGTTAACATTATTATAATTTTATCTGTAAAGAAATGCCTACTTTGTTGAAAATTATGTTAAGAGTTTGCCCAGAACTGATATTGGTTTGCCAGGTGGGACAGTGGTTAAGAATCTGCCTATCAATTCAGGAGATGTAGGAGATGTGGGTTCAATCCCTGGGCTGGGAAGATACTCTGGAGTAGGAAATGGCAACCTACTCCAGTACTCTTGACTGAAAATTTCATAGACAGAGGCACTTGGCAGGCTAGATTCCATGGGATCTCGAAGACTTAGACGCAAGTGAGTGATTGAGCATACAGGATTGCATGCACGCACGCACGTACACACAAACACACACACACTATGTTGGATAGACCACCACAGATACAGTAAAGAAATTAATAATAATAATAGAAAGATTATCCAGACAATCAAACAATAATTGAATACTTTGGGAAAGAGACATTATAGAAGCTCAGAAATCAATACTAATAAATATAGTATGGTTGGTATATAGATATCACTAATCATTAGCTATATGCACTTAATTTCTTCTCTAACATGGGAAAAGAAAAATCAGAAATCATAGTTCTATGAAACACTGAAACAGAAGGAAAGTTCAGATAGTTATCTCTCATAATTCTCAGTCCAAATTTGGAAATTTAACAAATACAATAGGTATACAGTTATATAAATGCATAGTTAACCAGAATTTATTTATTCTGAAACTTAATTACTTGGTCATTAGGCAAATAGGTGGGCTCAAATCAATGCAGATAGTGACTTCAGCCATGAAATTAAAAGACACTTGCCCCCTGGAAGAAAAGCTATGACCAACCTAGACAGCATATTAAGAAAGCAGACACATTACTTTGCCAACAAAAGTCCATCTAGTCGAAGCTATGGTTTTTCCAGTAGTCATGTATGGGTGTGAGTTGGACTATAAAGAAAGCTGATCATTGAAGAATTGATGCTTTAGAACTGTGATGTTGAAGAAGACTCTTGAGAGTCCCTTGGGCTGCAAGGAGATCCAATTAGTTTATCCTAAAGGAAATCAGTCCTGAATATTCATTGGAAGGACTGGTGCTGAAGCTGAAGCTCCAATACTTTGGCCACCTGATGCAAAGAATTAACTCCTTGGGAAAGACCCTGATGCTGGGAAAGATAGACTGTGGGAGGAGAAGGGGATGATATAGGATGAGATGTTGGATGGCGTCACTGACTCAATGGACATGAGTTTGAGTAAGCTCTGGGAGTTTTTGATGGACACAAAAGGCTCACGTGCTGCACTTCATGGGGTTGCAAAGAGTCAGACATGACTGAGCAACTGAACTGAACTGAATGACTTGGTCAGTTATTTAATAACTGAATAACTTAATTTTACACATATCTTACATTCATATCTATGACCATCATTTGATTTTATTATTGTTTATTTATGCCACTTCTTGAGAAATCCCATATTTTACTTCTTCCTATTTCTCTCCTCATGAGTAACAGGTAGGAAGGAGCAAATATATATGTTAAAAATCAAAATGAAGTCATGAGTACACTGGGATGTATCAACGAAGATCATTGTTTCATCAAGCTGCAAACCACATTTTCTGGTCTGTTTCCTCTAAAACTATGTCCCCCTCTACCTCTATCTTTTTTTATTCTCTGCCAAACTTCTCAAAGCTTTCAAAATTTTCATATATGTTCTAAATGCCATCCCAAATGTCAGCCTCTTCCTACTTAAAAAATAAAATTTCCCATTATGCACTATTTACCACCATACATTTTTCTATTATGGCATTTATCTTGCTCTTCTTTGTGTTTCTGGCTCTCTTTGTGTGTGTGTGTGTGTGTGTGTGTGTGTGTGTGTGTGTATGTATATGTATATGTAAAGTAAGAATAGAAATAATATCAAGGCAATATATATACATATGAAATTTTAGTTTTGTTTCTTCCATCATTTTTAATAAGTTACAAGTGATGGATTGTTTCTAGGTGTCTTATATCTCTAAAGACATGAAATAGAAAAGGAGTCAGGTATATTACAAAGAAGAATGAAATTTAGTTAGGCATTAAAAATTAAAAAAAAGAAAATACTCATTTCTGGCTATGATATATAGTTATATAAAATAACTTATTTCCCAAAGTTTAAATTGTAAAAAGTCTCTTTTGAGTACTGTTAACAACTCTGTAAACTTCATTCAGTTCAGTTCAGTCGCTCAGTCATGTCCGACATTTTCTGACCCCATGAATCGCAGCACACAGGCCTCCATGTCCAACACCAACTGCCGGAGTCCACTCAAACCCATTTCCATTGAATCAGTGATGTCATCCATCCATCTCATTCTCTGTTGTCCTCATCTTCTCCTGCCCCCAGTCCTTCCCAGCATTAGGGTCTTTTCCAATGAGTCAATTCTTCACATGAGGTGGCCCAAAGTAATGGAGTTTCAGATTCAACATCAGGCCTTCCAATGAACACCCAGGACTAATTGGATCTCCTTGTAGTCCAAGGGACTCTCTCTTCTCCAACATCACAGTTCCAAAGCATCAATTCTTTGGCACTCAGCTTTCTTCATCGTCCAACTCTCATATCCATACATGACTATTGGAAAAACCATAGCCTTGACTAGATGGACATTTGTTGGCAAAGTAATGCCTCTGCTTTTCAATATGTTATCTGAGTTGGTCATAACTTTCCTTCCAAGGAGTAAGCGTCTTTTAATTTCATGGCTGCAGTCACCATCTGCAGTGATTTTGGAGCCCCAAAAAAAATAAAGTCTGACACTGTTTCCACTGTTTCCCCATCTATTTCCCATGAAGTGATGGGACCAGATACCATGATCTTAGTTTTCTGAATCTTGAGCTTTAAGCCAAGATTTTCACTCGCCTCTTTTACTTTCATCAATAGGCTTTTTAGTTCCTCTTCACTTTCTGCCATAAGGGTGGTGTCATCTGCATATCTGAGGTTATTGATATTTCTCCCAGCAATCTTGATTCCAGCTTCTTCTTCTTCCAGCCCAGCGTTCCTCATGATGTATAAAAGTTAAATAAGCAGGGTGATAATATGCAGCTTTGACGTACTCCATTTCCTATTTGGAAGCAGTCTGTTGTTGCATGTGCAGTTCTAACTGTTGCTTCCTGACCTGCATACAGGTTTCTCAAGAGGCAGATAAAGTGATCTGGTATTGTCATCTCTTTCAGAATTTCCCACACTTTATTTTGATCCACACAGTCAAAGTCTTTCGCATGGTCAATAAAGCAGAAATAGTTGTTTCTCTGGAACTCTCTTGCTTTTCCAATGATCCATTGGATGTTGGCAATTTGATCTCTGGTTCCTCTGCCTTTTCAAAAACCAGCTTGAACATCTGGAAGTTGACGGTTCATGTATTGCTTGAAACCCAAGTAAGACGGTAAGTTTTGCAAGAGGGCATCAGAGGGCAGACACACTGAAACCATAAAAATAGAAAATTAGCCAATCTGATCACACGGACCACAGCTTTGTCTAACTCACTGAAACAAAGCCATACCATGTGGAGCCATCCAAGACAGTCAGGTCATGGTGGAGAGGTCTGACAGAATGTGGTCCACAGGAGAAGGGAATGGCAAACCACTTCAGTATTCTCGCCTTGAGAACACCATGAACAATATGAAAAGGCAAAAAGATAGGACACTGAGAGATGAACTCCCCAGGTCGGTAGGTGGCCAATATGCTGCTGGAGATTAGTGGAGAAATAATTCCAGAAAGAATGAAGGGATGGAGCCAAAGCAAAAACAATACCCAGTTGTGGATGTGACTGGTAATAGAAGCAGGTCCGATGAGGTACAGAGCAATATTGCATAGGAATCTGGAATGTTAGGTCCATAAATCAAGGTAAATTGGAAGTGATTGAACAGGATATGGCAAGAGTGAACATCAACATTCTAGGAATCAACGAACTGAAATGGACTGGAATGGGTGAATTTAACTCCGATGACCATTATATCTACTACTGTGGGCAGGAATCCTTTAGAAGAAATGGAGTAGCCATCACGGTCAACAACAGAGCCTGAAATGCAGTACTTGGATGTAATTTCAAAAATGACAGAATTATCTCTGTTCATTTCCAAGGCAAACCATTCAATATCACGGTAACCCAAGCCTATGCCCCAACCAGTAACGCTAAAGAGGCTGAAGTTGAACAGTTCTAGGAAGATTTACATGAACTTTTAGAACTAACAACCAAAAAAGATGTCCGTTTCATTATAGGGGACTGGAATATGAAAGTAAACTTCATTACATTCAAATAAAACTTAAAATACTCAGAGCTGGTGATATACTGCTGTTAATGTGTTTGTCATATAGAGTGAATGTAACTCACTATTAACAGTAGTGACCACAGTTAAAATGCAAATTTTTTTTTATTCTAAGTATGTTGATTTACCTGGTAAACAATGGTTTAAAGCTATCTAGTAGTAAAAATAGATTAGTTTCATTGAAAACTATGAATAGTATTTATTCATCATCAATAATTCCAATTTGAATCTTATGACATTATACTACCTTATGAGAAATAAGAAATCACCCTAACACACTGAAGATTCAGGAAGGAAAAATTGTCTCTTTTGATAATTTGCAACCAAGAATGAGCCTGTCATAACATAAATGTAGAGTTCAAATATATAAAACTCTGTAAAAGTGTAAGGTACAAACTAAGAAATTAACTTAAAGTTGCACTAGGTTGATAGCTCTACCTCAGATTTAATAGAATCAAGCTCAAACTTTCTCCAATACAAAGAATTACCCACCATTTGTGACAACATGGATGAAATTTGAGGACATTATGCTAAGTGAAATAAATCAGAGATTGACAAATAGTGAATAATCTCTTATGTGTGAACTCTAAAAAAAAAAAAGAAAAAAACTCATGGGACAAAAAAGACCAGATTTGTGGTCATATGTAGGAAATGGTTAGGGACGTTGAAGATGGTCATATTGTGTAAACCTCCAATTATAAGATAAATAAGTGCTGGGATGTTATAATAGCATGAGGACAGTCGTTAACACTACTTTATAGATTATTTGAAAGCCAGCAAAAGAATACATACTCTTTAAATACTTAAAGTTCCCATCACAGGGGAAAAAAAAAAAATAAAAACAGTTTTATTTTTCCTTTTCTATACCTATATGAGATTATGAACATTAACCAAACTTATTTTGATAATCATTTCACAATATCATAAAGCAAGTCATTACACTCTACACTTCAAATTTATATGGTGTTTTATGTCAATTATGTCTCAACAAATCTGAAAGAGAAGAAGCATCACCCAATTATATCTTCAGAATTCCACAGATGCAATGAAAAATTACCTTTTAAAAGTTGGCAACAAATGGAGTCAGTAAAGAAACAGAAAAATAAGGATCCTCAACAAAATCAATTCTTGGATTTTTCATATAGAGTTATAAAATACATTCATATATTATTAATATTATTTAAATTAAAACATAAAAATGAACAAGAAATAAAACATCAACAAAAGGAATAAAGTAAGTTTTAAAAGTGCAACTCAGTATACTTATAAATAAAAAAGATTACTTAGATTAACAACTTAATAGATTTACATTATTAGGCAAAACAGAAGAATTACTAAGCAAGATAACTTAACTAAAGACATTATGTGAATTTTACTCAGAAATATGAGATGGAAAATAGGAAGTAGATATTTACAGAAGTGGTGAATAGGATAATAAGCAATATACAGTTATTGTAATTACAGAAGTATAAAGAGAGCCATTGAGCTAGAGAAAATATTTGAGAACATGATGATTTACATAAAATGCTATCTTTTATAAAAGTATTTAGATCTCTCAGTAATGCATAAAATTAATATCAAATATTCATGTTACATTTACATTTATCTCTTTATGTGTGTGTATATCTCTGTCTCTTTGTCTCTAACTATATATCTATTTATCCATTCATCTACAAAAGTGATTGACATGAATTGCACAATATTGCAAACTATGTACTTGTGAATTCAATACCAATTCCTACATACTAAAAAGCTCAATCTACTTAGAAAAAACAAAATGTTCAGCACTCTGGAAAACGCCAGTTCCTTCTAGAAGAACATATGCTATTTATGCTAATGTACACATTAATTAAATTGTTTTCCCCTTATCTAAGTGTTTCACTCATTCAAGTTCTCCTCACCCTCAGAAGGAATGTCTATATTCTATTTAAGTGGAAACACATGACAATCAGAGTAGACACCTTCTTTTTCCCTCAAAGATTTTTAAAAAATGATGTGGAGGAGTATCCTTTAACAACGTGAACAACTAGTTACAGGAGTGGATGTTTAGAGTTATGGGTCATACTGTACCATCACTGGGTCCTGAGAGAAAAAGATACTTAATCTTAAAGAATAGATTATTTATGTTAATTGTAATAATGAAGCACTTTCTAACTGTAGAAACCATGGAAATGGCCTTTCCAGACTAGTCTAAGAGTAGTTTATAAATTGCACCTTGGAAGAATAATAAAGAGAGCACTGAAATTAATACCAAGTTGATTTCTGCTAGAGAAGGAGTGTGCACTTCATCTATATCGGTGCCTTAGTTCACTGGGACTGCTGCAACAGCATACTGAAGACTAGGCAGAAATATACAGAAACGTATATATATTTCTTACAGTCCTGGAGACCGAGAAGTCTAAGATCAAGGTGTCTGGTAACTGTCTTCTCACTATAACCTCACATTGAAGAAAAGGGCAAGGAAGCATGTCTATTATTTAAGGACACTAATTCCATTCATGAGGATTCTGTCCTCAAGGCCTAATCATCTACCTAAGGTCCCACCTCCAAATACTATCACATTGGGAATTAGATTTCAACATACAAATTTTGGGGGGAAGACATTCAATCTATAGCAATTGATAACATTCTACTTCATTAATTGTATAATTTATTCACTGTTGTTTCTTTTATCATTATGATTTGTAACTTTCAAAGATACTTGTTTGCCTGAATATCTCTTTTTCCAATGCCCATATCGTCACATGATCTTTGTCCTATGGACACATTATCTTTAACAAAGGAGGCAAAAATAAACAATGGAGAAAAGAAAATCTCTTTAACAAGTGGTACTGGGAAAACTGCTCAACCACTTGTAAAAGAACGAAAGTAGAACACTTTCTAACACCATACACAACGATAAACTCAAAGTGGATTAAAGATGTAAATGAAGACCAGAAACTGTAAAACTCCTAGAGGAAAACATAGGCAAAACACTCTCTGACATAAATCACAGCAAGATCCTCTATGACCCCCCTCCCAGAGTAATGGAAATAAAAGCAAAAATAAACAAATGGGACCTAATTAAAATTAAAAGCTTTTGCACAATGAAGAAAACTATAAAGGAAGTGAAAAGACAGCCTTCAGGATAGGAGAAAATAATAGCAAATGAAGCAACTGGCAAGGAATTAATCTCAAAAATATATAAACAGTTCATGCAGCTCAATACCAGAAAAATAAATGACCCAGTTAAAAAATGGGCCAAAGAACTAAACAGACATTTCTCCAGAGAAGACATACAGATGGCTAACAAGCATGTGAAAAATGCTCATCACTCATTATCAGAGAAATGCAAATCAAAACCACAATGAGGTATCATCTCATGCCAATCTGAATGGCTACTATCAAAAAGTCTACAAATAACAAATGCTACAGAGGGTGTGGAAAAAAGGGAACCCTCTTATACTGTTGGTGGGAATGCAAACTAGTACAGGCACTATGGATGAAGAACAGTGTGGAGATTTCTTTAAAAACAAAAAATAGAAATTTCATATGACCCAGCAATCCCACTGCTGCACATATACACTGAGGAAACCAGAATTGAAAGAGACATGTGTACCCCAATGCTCATTACAACACTGTTTACAATAACTATGACATGTAAGCAACCTAGAAGCCCATTGACAGACGAATGGTTACGAAAGCTGTGGTACATATACACAATGGAATATTATTTAGCTGTTAAAAAGAACACATTTGAATCAGTTCTAATAAGGTGGAAGAAACTGGAGCTTGTTATACAAACTGAAGTAAGTCAGAAAGAAAAATCCCAATACAGTATACTAACGCATATATATGGAATTTAGAAAGATGGCAACAACAACCCTATGTGAGACAGCAAAAGAGACACGGATATAAAGAACAGATTTTTGGACTCTGTTGGAGAAGGTGAGGGTGGGATGATTTCAGAGAATAGCATTGAAACATGTATATTACCATATGTGAAATAGATAACCAGTCCAAGTTTAAAGAATGAAACAGGGCACTCAAAGCTGGTGCACTGGGAAAACCCAGAGGGATGGGATACAGAGGGAGGTTAGAAGGGGGTTCAGGATGGGGAATACATGTACACCCATTGATGATGCATATCAATGTATGGCAAAAACCACCACAATATTGTAAAGTAATTTGCTTCCAAATAAAATAAGTAAATTAATTTTTTTAAAAAGAGTAAATGTAGTAAGCAAAATTAGTGAAAATATAAACATATATATTATTTGCAGTGTTTTTTTATAAATTAAGTTGCATTTTGGATTTATGGAAATATTACTTCAGGAAATTATTCATTTATGTGAAGAGTAAAATTTATATCCATTAAATTAAGTGCATCCACTGAAAACCTTTGAAAGAATTTATGCAGTAACTAGAATATTGCCTGATCTCTATAAAATATATTTGTATATGAATCAAAACTATTTGCATATTCACTAATACTTTTAAAGTTAATTTTAGAAGCTTTATACTTTGTTTTAACACTTTTTCTGATGACTATATTAAAATTAGGCTCCTAAATATAGTTAATTATTGTTATCTCCATCATGAACAATCCCAACTGTTAGCAGTTTCATATGTGAACACTTTTCCCAATATAATACCTCTTTGCTTTGTTATCAAATCCAATAGATTCAGCAACATGCATTTCATGGGAAACAAGAAGATAGTTTGGTGATGGCTTGCAACAGCAGTGTTATTTCACAGCTGAGTAACTTCACACTCTGCTTTTTGTGTTTCAGGTGGGTATGAAGAGGCTTAACGTGATCACATCTTTGAGTTAAAATTTTTGTTTTTCTAGAACTAAGGTTTTCTAAGCAGTGCTGCTAGCTGTCATGGAGTAAGTATATTCTTATCATGCTGTCCTCTGAAGCATGACATCATGACTAAAGATGAGAACCCTATACTGGACTGCAGACACCTGAGCTGAATTTTGATGGACTTTCTGTAGTATGCTGTAATCTGTGGGGACAGAAAACCACACCCACTGACTTATCAAAGGACCGATTGATGTTCTAAAGAGAAAGGAGAATAATTTCCTGAAAGACAAATGCTAAAAATGTCTAATTTTTTAGATTAGTGAGTTCAGTTTTAACAATGATTGACTAATTGCAATATAAGGCACATTCTTTTCTATAGTAATTTTTTATACACTCCAAATAAGCCTTTAGATTAAAATATCACCTTTTATGCAGTAATTACATAAGCAAAAATATTTGTATTGTCTTGCAGTTTTAAAATGTCACTAATCATGTTTTTATAAATAACTGTGTACTGTATAATTATACAGGTAAGGATTCTGAAGTCCTTTAATATCACACAGCTAAAGGTGGTCTCTAGCTAAATAATAATAATTTCTATCCTGGTTCCTAATAGTCATATTTTTATGTCTGTGTAGCTGTAATATTTCAGAGAATATACAAATAGATTTAATGGCATACTATTGCATCATTAGCATCTAAAAAAATTGTCATTTTTTAAGCATGTTGCCTTTTAGTGTTTCAAGGTACATTACAGGCATAAATGTAAAATTGTATAATATGCGTTTTAAGTATGCCAGGAGATTACTATGAGAATTTATCAGTGACAGATTAACCTAATGGGATAAGCTCTATGATTATGAAATATCCTGATTCCTGGTGTTAATCTCAACCTGCTCTGTATACTATAAAAACTTATAATAAATTATTTGATTGGAATGTTTTTTGTCTGTTTTCCAAGATCTTTTTATTAGAATGTTGAGGGGAAGAAAGTCAGCTAGTACAAGATTGATATCATCACTCAAACCTTACTCATCAAAAAATGTTTTATTTGTTTGCTTGATTACTATTTACTGGATACAATGTTATATGTGGTTATAAAATAGTGAGGAAAAAAAGAAACTGAACTTTTACTTACAATTCACTATAGGGGGCAGATATTACACCAATAATTGTATAAACCAATCATTTCAACTTTGACAAATGGAACAAACCACATGTTGATTCGAGTACTAATAATGGGTAATCTAGTTCAGGTGTTAGATAACAATCTCTCTAGAAAGTAACAACCTAGCTGAGTTCTGAAGCATGAGTAGTAATTGTATAAGAAATGAGACATGGGACATGGGAAAAAAGAGGAGAAGGAGCACTCTGATGCAGCATATGCAAGCCTTTGGCTGTTTCATGTTGATGTTTCGCAGAAACCAACACAATTCGGTAAAGCAATGATAATTTAAAAATAAATTGCTATAATAATAATTTTAAAATATTGTTTTTTAAAAAAGAAAGAAGCATAACATGTTTAAACATCTTTTAAAAGCCTAGTCCACTTGAAATAGAAAGGATGTATTTTTGAAAACAGGTCACTATAGTTTACAATAAATTATTTAATTAAAATTAACTCTTATTTATATTACCATTTTACAGAGGAGTTAACTAAGATCCAGTTATATATGTAAATTCACCAAAGTAAATATATAACATACAGCAGAACAGAGACTTGAAAACCAGTTAGTTTGACTCCAAACTTTCTACTCTTTCAAATATTATATCCAGCTTCTCATATGAAAAAGATAAACCCTCTATAGAAAATAAGAATAGAGTGAATCAGCTTATTCAAAAATAAGAAGTTATATGATTTTGGTAGGTAGGATATATAATAGTGCTTCCATGAGCCATGATGAAGCCTGAGACAAAAGGAAAAGTACCATTCCTACATTTATGTATAGTCTGATGTTTTGCTTAAAAACTTATATGCACTAAGGTTTTTTTTAATTACATTAAAATGCTATTATCTTATTTATGAGCTTTCACTGCCACTTCACATGTTGGGCTGAAGGCAAATACTACAACCAACTCCTCCGTTCCATACATATAGAAAGAAAAAAAGGAACAGTGGTTTGAGCCTGTGTGTAAAGGAATGGTAATAGAATGAATAAGAGAGCAAAATGGCTGAAGAGGAAAACATGCAGATAAAAGGAATACTAAAGAAGAAATGGCAGGCAGTCAAAGCTAAAGATCCTGGAGAAGTGACATATATTTTGGAGAAGAGGTGGAGGAAGGAAAACTGGAAGATCAGGAAGTATTGTTCAGAGTTTTGATTCCTTTTCTTTGGGACTGGAATGAAAATTGACCTTTTCCAGTCCTGTGGCCACCAAAGAATGTTCAAACTACCACACAATTGCACTCATCTCACATGCCAGCAAAGTAATGCTCAAAATTCTCCAAGGCAGACTTCAACAGTACATGAACCGTGAACTTCCAGACATTCAAACTGGATTTAGAAAAGGTAGAAAAACCAGAGATCAGATTGCCAACATCCACTGGATCATTGAAAAAACAAGAGAGTTCCAGAAAAGCATCTTCTTTTACTTTCTTAATTCTGCCAAAGCCTTTGACTGTGTGGATCACAACAAACAGTGAGAAACTCTTAAAGAGATGGGAATACCAGACCACCTGACCTGCCTCCTGAGAAATCTGTATGCAGGTCAAGAAACAACAGTTAGAACTGGACATGGAATAACAGACTGGTTCCAAAAGAAGTATGTCAAGGTTGTATACTGTCTCCCTGCTTATTTAACTTATATGCAGAGTATATCATGCAAATTGCTGGGCTAGATAAAGCACAAGCTGGAATCAAGACTGTTGGGAAAAATACTGATAACCTCAGATATACAGATAACACCACCCTTATGGCAGAAAGTGCAGAGGAGCTAAAGAGCCTTTTGATGAGAGTGAAAAAGCTGGCTTAAAACTCAACATTCAGAAAACTAAGATCATGGTATCTGATCCTGTCACTTCATGGCAAATAGATAGGGAAATAATGGAAATGGTGAGAGACTTTATTTTGGGGGGTGTCAAAATTACTGCAAAATCACTGCAGCCATGAAAATAAAATAAGCTTACTCCTTGTTCCTTGGAAGAAAAGCTATGATTAACCTAGACTGCATGTTAAAAAGCAGAGACACTACTTTACCAACAAAAGTCCATATAGTCAAAGCTATGGTTCTTCCAGTAGTCATATATGGATGTGAGAGTTGGACTATAAAGAAAGCTTAGCACTGAAGAATCGATGCTTTTGAACTATGGTGTTGGAGAAGACTCTTGAGAGTCCCCTGGACAACAAGGAGATCCAACCAGTCTATCCTAAAGGAAATCAGTCCTGAATATTCATTGGAAGTACTGATGCTGAAGCTGAAGCTCCAGTACTTTGGTAACAGATGGGAAGAACCAACTCATTGGAAAAGACCCTGAGGCTGGGAAAGATTGAAGGCGGGGGGAGAAAGAGATTTCAGAGCATGAGATGGTTAGATGGCATCACTGACACAATGGAAATGAGTTTGAGTAGACTCCAGGACTTCGTGATGGACAGGGAAGCCTGGCATACTGTGGTCCATGGGGTAAAGAATCAGACACACTGAGCAACTGAACTGAACTTAGATTTACTGAGATAAAGGTTTAGGGGAAAGTGAAGCTACTGGCAATAAAGAAAATGACTGAATAAAAGTCTCCACGATGCCAATTAACTTACATTATCATTTGTAAAACTGATAGCCAAAGGGAATTTGCTGTATGACTCAGGGAACTCAAATAGGGGCTCTGTGTCAAACTAGAGGGATGGGAGGGGAGGGAGATAGGAAGGAGGTTAAAGAGGGAGGGATATATGTATACTTATTACTGATTCATGTTGATGTTTGAGAGAAAACAGCAAAATTCTGTAAAGCAACTATCCTTCAATTAAAAATTTTTTTAAATAGAAGATCTTTTATAAATATTGCTACGCTTGTACTTTAGGCTAATCACCTGCCCCAATAAGTTTTATCATTGTTTATTTAAATAAAAATGTTTATTTATTGAAATAAAATATTCTAATCCTACTTAAGTACTGTATGATATAGAATAATTGTATTATTTGTCAACTGCCAAAATATTTTTGTTGTACTTGATGCCAAAATTTATTAAATTGGATAAAATAAGAACCAGAAAACAGTCCTTACACTCTGCTTCCATATTTGTTCTAAACAAGAACTCATTGCCATGTAATGAATATCTATAAACACTGATTTTTCAAACCTTAAAATATAATTATAAGTGATAATTTACAATTATTGCCCAGGTTTCTTCCACAGTCTTTAACAGCTTCTATGATAAATGACTGTTATGTGCAATATGGTATGTTAACAACTGAATTAAAACATTTTGGCCATATGTCTATCACTGCAGGCAAAGTCCAGGGGGATGATGTGAAGACAAAAACACAGGATAAATTCTCCTCATAATTACATGAAAATAGAAACTGATGGTTGACAGATAATAAATGAGACGTAAAATTATTGCTTCAAATGTTTGGAGATTAATAAATGGGGACAATAATGAAAATGTATTCAATGCCCAGGAGTTAAGGCAAATTTCCATTCAGAAATATATGTACTTAACCAAAATTCTTCTTAATATGAGATAAAATGCAAAATTCACTAATTCAAACACAAGAGCTTCAACCTATAAATCTGGGTGAGGTTACACCTTTTTAAAGCTGCAAATTGAAGTTAACAGATCAAAATCAATTAGGTCTGCTAATCTGTTCACAAAGGTGTAAATTCTTAATCAGAATTTATTACAAGGCTGACAATGTAATTTCACAGCAGTACTTAAATCTTGATCAGACAATTCAACTTTCAGACTCAATTCATTTTCTTTTCCCCTTGAGGGAAATAAAAAGACCATTTTAATGCTAGCATCATAAGCCAATTTTAACATTAAGTATATATAGTATATACCATGTGTTACACATAAATATAAGATACAATTTATATGTTAGAAATGATATCACTTTAGTACTGTGCTGCAGTCCATGGGTTTGCAAAAGCTGGACACAGCTTAGCAACGGAACAGCAACAAAGTATGATTTGGGACATTTTTCGTGAGAGCTGGTATTTATATTATGAACATTCTTTTATGTTGGAATGGATCAGGTGATAGTTTTCCCTAAAACTCCTATTTTGAAACTATATCAAGTATGCTCTCAATTTTCTATTGTAAGGACTGCTCCAGAGCAGTGTAGTGACTTTTGAAATGAAGTCATCTGTACTATCCCCACTGCCACTGGTGACAAGAGATCCCATTAGCTTCAACATGTTTAGCAAAATTGGCCCCCTTAGGTGTTTTGCAAACTATACAATGCCCGATGCCTTCAGAAAATGACATATGGAATATCTCCGGTAGTTGACGCTGGAGATTAAAATTTCATTTTTTGCTTTAACTGAATTGATGTTTATTGAGAGTCTTTTATAAGTATAAAACAAGTTATTTGGAGTGGATATTTATAGATACTATAGAGATATCAAGGGCTCACTTTGTTCTGGTAACTCAGTTCTGCCTTGACTGACATAAGAGCACCTATACTCTATAATGAAAATAAGCTCATGGAAAGTTAATTGTGTTAAATGTCTGAAATCTACTTTTGGAACCTACCTTCAATGGACTTTGGTTACATGTAAATACAGGCATGCCTGAGAGAAATTGCAAGTTTTATCCAGACTTCCACAACAAACAAAATATCACAATAAAGCCAGTTATGCAAATTTTTGGTTTCCTAATGCATATAAAAGCTATGTCTACAGTATACTGAAATCTATTAAATGACAATAGCATTATATCTGTAAAAAAATGTACATATCTTAATTTTAAAATTTGTTGTTGTTCAGCTACTCAGTTGTGTCCAGCTCTGTGTGACTACATGAACTGTAGCGTGGCAGGCTTCCCTGTCCTTCACCATTTCTCGGAGTTTTCCCAAATTCATGTCCATTGAGTCCATGATGCCATCCAACTATCTCATCTTCTGTTGCCCCCTTCTCCTCTTGCCCTCAATCTTTCCCACTATCAGAGTCTTTACAATGAGTCAGTTCTTTGCATCAGGTGGCCAAAACATTGCAGCTTCAGCTTCAGCACCAGTCCTTCCGATGAATATTAAGGGCTGATTTCCTTTAAGACTTACTGGTTTGATCTCTATGCTGTCCAAGGAGCAAGGAAATTTATTTGTTTACATTTATTTTATGTACATAAAAATAATGTACATACCTTAATTTAAAAATACCTCACTGTTAAAAAATGCTAATGATTATCTAACTCTTCAGGAAATCCTAATATTTTTTTCTGGTGGAGAGTTTTACCTAGAAGATAATGGCCACTGATTGATCAAGATGGTGGTTGCTGAAGGTTTAGATGGCTGTTGCAAGACAACAGTGCGGTGTGCTGCACTGATTGATTCTTCCTTTCATGAGCTGCTTTTGTGTGTGTGTGTGTGTGTGTGTGTGTGTGTTTTGTAGCTTGTAATGCTCTTTGATACCATTTTACCCACAGTAGAAATTCTTTCAAAATTGGAGTCAGTCTTCTTTATTGACTTAGCTTTTTTGACTAATAAACATTTTGTTGCCAATTCAACAATCCTCACAGTATCTCCACGAGGAGTAAATTCTATTGCAAAAAACAACTCACTTTGTTCATTCATAAGAAAGAAATTCTCATATGCTAAAGTGTTATCATTGAATGAGTGAGTGTAAGTTGCTCAGTCTTTTCCAGCTCTTTGCAACCACATGGACTGTAGCCCACCAGGCTCCTCAGTACAGGGAAATCTCTAGGAAAGAATACTGGGGTGGGTAGCCATTCACTTCTCCAGGGGCGTCTTTTCAACCCAGTGATAGAACTTGAGTCTCCCACATTGCAGACAGATTCTTTACTGTCCGAGTCACCAGGGAAGTTCCAAACTGTTGCAAAGAGATTGTATCAATTAAGTCATGTCTTCAGGCTCCATTTCTAACTTAAGGTATCTTGCTATTTCCACCACATTTGCAGTTTCTCCATCCACTGAAGCCTTGAATCCTTCAAAGTGCCATCCATGAGGATCAAAACTGAATTCTAAACTTCTGAGATGCAAAAGGCAAAAGAGAATAGGAAAAATATGCCCATCTAAATGCAGAGTTCCAAAGAATAACAAGGAGAGATAAGAAAGCCTTCCTAACTAATCAATGCAAAGAAATAGAGGAAAACAATAGAATGGGAATGATTAGAGATCACTTCAAGAAAATTAGGGATACCAAGGAAGCATTTCATGCAAAAATGGACACAATAAAGGACAAAAACAGTATGGACCTAACAGAAGCAAAAGATATTAAGAAGAGGTGGCAAGAATACCCAGAAGAACTATACAAAAATGATCTTCATGACCCAGCTAACCATGATGGTGTGATCATTCACCTAGAGCCAGACATCCTGAGTGCAAAGCAAAGTGGGCCTTAGGAAGCATTACTATGAACAAAGCTAGTGGAGATGATGGAATTCCAGATGAGCTATCTAAAATCCTAAAAGATGATGCTGTGAAATTGTTGCATTCAATATGCCAGCAAATCTGGAAAACTCAGCAGTGGCCATGGGACTGGAAAAGGTGAGTTTTCATCCCAATCCCAAAGAAAGGCAATGCCAAAAAATGTTCAAACTACCGCACAATTGTCCTCATTTCACATGAGAAATCCCAGGGATGGGGGAGCCTGGTGGGCTGTTGTCTATGGGGTCTCACAGAGTTGGACACGACTGAAGCGACTTAGCAGCAGCAGCAGCAGCAAGTAATGCTTAAAACTCTCCAAGCTAGGCTTCAGCAGTACATGAACTGAGAAATTTGAGATGTTCAACCTGGATTTAGAAAAGGCAGAGGAGCCAGAAATCAAATTGCCAACATATGTTTTTAATAGCAACATCAAATTGCCAAAAAAAGCAAGAGAATTTGAGAACAATATCTACATATGTTTTACTGACTATGTCAAAGTCTTTGACTGTGTGGATCACAAGAAACTGTGGAAAATTCTGAAAGAGATGGGAATATCAGACCACCTTACCTGCCTCCTAAGAAATCTATTTGCAGGTCAAGTAGCAACAGTTAGAACAAGACATATAACAACAGACTGGTTCCAAATTGGGAAAGGAATACATCAAGGCTGTATATTGTCGCCCTGCTTATTTAACTTATAGGTGGAGTACATCATGCGAAATGCCAGGCTGAATGAAACACAAACTGCAATCCAGATTGCTGGGAGAAATCTTAATAACCTCAGATATGCAGATGACACCATCCTTATGACAGAAAGCGAAAAGGAACTGAGAAACTTCTTATTGAAAATGAAAGCGAAAAGTGAAAAAGCTGGCATAAAACTCAACATTCGAAAAACTAAGATCATGGCATCTGGTCCCATCACTTCATGGTAAATAGATGGGGAAACAATGGAAACAGTGACAGACTTTATTTTCTTGGTCTCCAAAATCACTGCACATGGTGACTGCAGCCATTAGATTAAAAGACCCTTGTTCCTTAGAAGAAAAGCAGCATATTAAAAAGCAGAGACATTACTTTGCTGACAAATGTCCATCTAGTCAAAGCTATTGCTTTTCTAGTAGCCATGTATGGATGTGAGACTTGAAACACAAAGAAAGCTGAAGGCCTAAGATTCAATGCTTTTGTACTGTGGTATTAGAGAAGATTCGAGAGTTCCTTGGACGGCAAAGAGATCAAACCAGTCAATCCCAAAGGAAACCAGTCCTGAATATTCATTGACAGGACTGATGCTGAAACTGATGCTCCAATACTTTAGCCATCTGATGGGAAGAACTGACCCATTGGAAAAGACCTGAATCTGGGAAAGATTGAAGGTAGATAGAGAAGGGGGTGACAAAGGATGAGACTGGATGAAATCACTGACCCGATGGACATGAGTTTGTGCAAGGTCTGGAAGTTGGTGATGGACAGAGAAGTCTGATGTGCTGTAGTCCATGTAGTTGCAGAGTCGGACACAACAGAGTGACTGAACTGAACTGAAACTTTCGATTATGTTAATTTCTTCTCATTGGTCGTGAATGTTCTTAGTAGCATCTAGCATGGTGAATCCTTTCCAAAAAGTTTTCAATTTACTTTGCCCAAATTAATCAGTGCCTTCATGTTAAGCAGTTTCAGTCATATACAATTCTCTGTGACCCCAGTGACAGTAGCTTGCCAGGCTCCTCTGTCCATAGGATTCCCCAGTTAAGAATAATGGACTGAGTTGCCATGCCATCCTACAGGGGTTCTTCTGTGGAGGGAAAAATCACTATCTATGTCAGCTATAGCCTTATGAAATATACTTAAGTAATAAATTTTATATTCAAGTGACTCCTTGATCCATATCCTGCAGAATGGATAATGTACCAGCAGACATAAAAGCACCAATAATCTCATTGTATGGGCTACAGTCCATGGGGGTCACAAAGAGTCAGAGATGACTTACTGATTGAACAACAACAAAATACCTCCATTGGAACTTTTGGGTGAGCATGTGCATTGTCAATGAACTGTAATATTTGGGGGGAAAAAAAGGAAGAAAACTTTATTTTCTGAATAGTAAGCCTCAACAATCAACTTCCAATATTCAGTAAACCATGTGGTATACAAACATTCTGTCATGCAGGCTTTGCCTGTCCATCAATAAAGCACAGATGGAGTTAATTAACCCAAGTCCTAATGGTCCTAAGGGCCCTAGCATCTGTAGAATGGTAAGTGAACACTCTCTTCAACTTAAAGTCACCACTTATATTAGCCTTAACAAGAAATTCAGCCTGTCCTTTGAAGTTTTGAAGCCATGCACTGACTTCTCCTCTCTAGCTATCAAAATTTTATATGACACCTTCTTCCAATATAAGGCTGTTTCATCTATATTGAAAGTTTATTTTCACTGTAACCATCTTCATTAATTATCTCAGCTAGATCTGGATAACTTGCTGCAGCTTCTGCATCAGCACTTGATGCTTCACCTTGCATTTTCATACTATGGATACAATTTTTTTCCCCTTAAAACTCATAAACAGACCTCTGCTAGCTTCCAACTTTTCTTTGGTAGCATCCTCACTTCCTTTTGCCTTTAGAGAATTGAAAAGCATTAGGGTCTTCCTCTGGGCTTCTCAGCTGGCTCAGTGGTAAAGAATCTGCCTGCCAGTGCAGTAGACACAGGAAACATGGGTTTGACCCCTCAGTCAGGAAGATCCCCTAGAGGAGGTCATGGCAATCCATTCATTTTCCTGCCTAGAGAATCCAATGGACAGAAGAACTTCATGGGTTACAGTCCATAGGGTTGCAAAGAGTCAGACAAGACTGAAGTGACTGAGAACAAGCATGAGGGCCTTCCTCTGGACTAGGCTTTGGCTTAAGGGAATGTTGTAGCTGGTTTGATGTTTTATTCAGACAAGTAAAACTTTCTCAATAAGAATAAGACTGTCTCACATTTTTTTTTTTTAAACCATTCGTGTGTTCAATGGAGTAGAAGTTTTAATTTCCATCAAGAACTTTTTCTTTGCATTTACAACTTGGCAAACTGGTTGTAACAAGAGGCTGACTTTTGGGTTATCTCTGCTTTCAACATACCTTCCTCACTAAGCTTTATAATTTCTAGATTTCAATTAAAGTGAGAGATGTGCAACTCTTCTTTTGACTTGTATACTTAAGGGCCATGACAGGGTTATTAATTGGCGAAATCTTTAATAGTCTTGTGTCTTATTGAATAAGGGAGGTTCAAAGAGATGAAGAAAAACACAGAAAAGCAGTATGATGGAGTAAGTCAGAAAATACACAATATTTATCAATTAAGTGTGCCATCTTATTAATATATGGTGTCCCAAAAGTCATGCTAGTAATATCAAAGATCACTGACAAATATAATAATGATGGAAAAGTTTGAAGAATTATGTGAATTATCAGAACATGGCACAGAGATACAAATGAGCAAATATTGTTGGAAAAAGGCTTCCTTTATGCAGGCTTGCTTTATTTGATTTGCAAAAACTGCTATGTTTGCAAAGTACAATAGAATAAAGTGCAATAAAATGAGATTTGACTTGATTAATGATGACTCCCTAATATGAAAAAAATATATATCTGCCTGTAGATTTTTGTGTCTATTAGTTTCAGAAAATTTCTACTCAAAACTGAATCAAACTAGTGCAAGAAAAATTGCATCATTTATATATTAACATTTATTGGAAGCCTACTTTTAATGATGGATTCTCAGTATTGGTTAATATGGGTATGAATGAGATAAACACAATACCTGCTTGATAAAAAGTTCACCTAATTCATCATAGAAATAGCCACAAATGTCAAAAATTTATTTTAGTACTATGAAGGTAATAAAAGCCAAATCATTGATTATTTAATGAAGAAACTGCAGTACACAGACTTGAATGGTTTGTCAAAGTTCATAGGTAATTACTATTAGATTGATCTAAGACCCAAATCTTGTAAATGCGCCCAACGTGGCATAATTTTACCCATATGTTAAATTTCCAATTATTATTCACTCCTAGAATTATTGAAGGTAAAGGACTGGCACACATTTTTGTTACTTTGAAGTTTTATTTTTTTTCCTAAAAATATTGAGCTTATATATGTACAGAGAGAGAGAGACCCTAAAAAGATGACCTAAAAATTTTCAAAGAAAAATTCACTGCTAATACTAACCTAACACTAATTTAAAATGTGACTTTTCAGGGAAAAACACAGTTTGGGAAAAACCTGCCATCAAGTATTAATTTTCAGTACTCATTTTGTATGGCTGAGATGATAAAGGTTCACAATGTCAAAGAAGCATTATACAGACATCAGTTTTGTAATAATGCCTGAGCAGAAAATGTTTCAGTTAATCTGATTGATTTTCAAGCCATTTTGAAATCACTGGTGGACTTTAGAAAGCCTCCTAAAGAGGATTTGTTTTCAACAACTCCTCAGGTTAAAACGGTTAACAGCTGGATTAAGTGTTGTATGTTAAGTGACCTGAAAGAGGAAGGGAGAGAGCACAAATTAATAATTTGCAGAAATGTACTTGATCCCCACTAAAAACACAGACCAAAACAAACAAAAAAAAAGAATTAGACAAACTTGACTACTGAATTTTTGGAAATGATCTTAGATAAAATTGGGAATGATCTTGGATAAAATTGGGACAATTTCTATCTGTCAAGCATATTGCTAAGTACTTCATTATTTAACTGTAATTCTCATAATGCATGATAAGTAGAATAGTAATATCTTCATTGACTGATATAGAAATGAGAGTATCCTAATTTCATTTTCTTTTTCAAATAAGAGAGCTAAAATTTGGAAAGAGACTTGACTTCCTCAACACATACAACTATCTCTCTTAAATCCCTTAAATACTTTAAGGCTTCCCTGGTGGCTCAGGTGGTAAAGAATCTGCCTGAAATACAGGAAACCCTGTTTCCATCCCTGGGTTAGGAAGATTCCCTGGAGAAGGAAAGTGCTACTCACTCCAGTATTATTGCCTGGACAATTCCATAAACGGAGGAGCCTGACAGACTACAGCCATGGGATCACAAAGAGTTGAACAGGACTTACTGACAATCATTCACAACAATCTCAACAACAACAGAGTTTATCAGTTTGGTGAATTAGAACCTCTGAGTCTCCTGATCTCCCACTTCTGATTTAGCATTTAACCACCTTCACGAGGGTTTCTATTGTGGCGCAGCTGGTAAAGAATTCGCCTGCAATGCAGGAGACCTGGGTTCAACCCCTGGGTTGGAAAGATCCCAGGGGGAAGGGAAAAGCTACCTTCATGGAACAACAGACTGGTTCCACCTTGGGAAATGAGTATGTCAAGACTGTATATTGTCTCCCTGCTTATTTAATTTATATGCTGAGTACATAATGTGAAATGTTGGGCTAGATGAAGCACAAGCTGGAATCAAGATTCCTGGGAGATATATCAATAACCTCAGATATGCAGATGACGCCACCCTTATGGCAGAAAGTGAAGAGGGACAAAAGAGCCTTTTGATGAAAGTGAAAGAGGAGAGTGAAAAAGTTGACTTAAAGCTCAACATTCAGAAAACTAAGATCATGGCATCAGGTTCCATCACTCCATGGCAAATAGATAGAGAAGCAATGGAAACAGTAACAGACTTAATTTTCTTGGGCTCCAAAATCACTGAAGATGGTGACTGCAGCCACGGAATTCAAAGATGCTTGCTCCTTAAAAGAAAAGCTATGACCAACCTAGACAGCATATTAAAAAGCAGAGACATTACTTTGCTGGCAGAGTCCATCTAGTTAAAGCTATGGGTTTTCCAGTAGTCATGTATGGATGTGACCTGGACTACAAAGAAAGCTGAGCATCAAAGAACTGATGCTTTTTATCTGTGGTGTTGTAGAAGATTCTTGAAAGTTCCTTGGACTGCAAGGATATCAAACCAGTCAGTCCTAAAAGAACTCAGTCCTGAATATTCACTACAAAGACTGATGCTGAAGCTGAAGTTCCAATACTTTGGCCACTTGATATGAAGAACTGAGTCATTGGAAAAGACCTGATCCTGGGAAAGATTGACGGCAAGAGGTGAAGGGGACGACAGAGGATGAGATGGTTTGATGACATCACTGGCTGGATGGACATTAGTTTGAGTAAGCTCTGGGGATTGGTGATGGACAGGGAAGCCTGGTGTGCTGCAGTCCATGGGGTCATAAGTAGTCAGACACGACTGAGAGGCTGAACTGATCTACCTTCACAAATACCATATACATGTGCATGGAAATAGATGGCTAGGTAGGTAGACACTTGGATAGATAGATTTAAGATAGATATGAAAATATGTATCTTGAAAATTTGAGAAGGAAATTTGTAGGATTCTAATAATACTTTATACTAAAGTTAACAATAATAAATTATATAAATGTACTTTGAAGATATTCTGCAGTAGAAATATTAACACTTATTTTTTTATTTCAATAAAATAAGATTTACATAAAATTTCACTTAAAAAACCAAAGTCCATATATTCTTATTGCTGTTTTAAGTATAAATATGCATTTGTGCATATGTGCTAAGTTGCTTCAGTCATGTCTGACTCTTTGTGACCCAATGAACTGTAGCTGGCCAGGTTCCACTGTCCATGAGATTTTCCAGGCAAGAATATTGGAGTGGATTGCCGTGACCTCATCCAGGGGATCTTCCTGACCCAAGAATCAAACCTACATTTCTTATTTCTCCTGCATTGGCAGGCGGGTTCTTTATACAACTAATACAAATATGGTCTTATCCTATTACATAAGGAACATTTTAAAAGACATATAATTAATGTTTCTGTTTGAATTGATTTTTAACTTTCATACACATTTGACTTTTAGTTCAGGGAAACCTTTCATTATGTGCATACTGGTTTAAAAACACAGGAAATTCTCTTTATGTTATTTTCTATAATAAAATATTTCTACATGTAGAAAAGGAATAAAAACACTTTTTGAATAATATTTACATCTGTGTATGAGATTTTTCCCTTCTATGTAAATAAAGATGAAGTTAAAACAAGGTTATTCAACTTTTAATTTCTATACATAATAGTCATTTATGTTTAGCTTGGAAAATATTAAAAAAAAAACAAAGAAGACAGAAATAATCTGTAATTTATTCACTTAGCAATAATTACTGACGTCTTTATTTTGCCACAAAAGTACATATGATTGTGTCTGTGTGAATGTGTGTGTGTAAACATATGGTGTATTTACATCCAGGACATGATTTCCCATAGCATTAGATGAAAAAAAAAAAAAAACTTCTGTGTGAATAAATTTTGAGGAAAGTATTTCCCATATCACTAAATGAAAAAAAAAACTTCTGTGTGAATAAATTTTGAGGAAAGTATAGATAATAATGACTTAATTTTATGAAGTAAAATTTAAACTAGGCTTAGTTCAAACTGAGAAATATTACTTACAGGTATCATTCTAAGTATAAAAGACAGATGGAGAATGTTAATCTCTGCCATTATCTGTTTCACAAATATTTTATATAGTAAATATCTTCCACATTTCATATGCCTTGGTGCTTGTGATATAGAAAATTAGCAGTTTTTAATTCTGGAAATTGGTAATGTACAGGGAGGCCTGGCATGCTGCAGATCATGGAGTCGCAAAGAGTCAGACATGACTGAGTGACTGAACTGAACTGAACCGAATATCAAGTTAAAATATTAGTTTAAAATATTACATGTAAATGAACAACAGAAAATGAAATATGCCCGGGAAGATGCATAATTTTTTATTTCCTGCCTTATACATTTTTCCATCTACCAAATTATTTGGGGCCAACATACAGTACTTTTATAATATGAAAAATAAACATAATGATATTTGAGAAGTTGATGAAATTTAGCTATATCATTAGACAGAGGATGAATTATTTGAATTGACATTTTAGAAAATAAAAATTATTTTAAAAAGTCAAATGACTTAGAGAATTTACAAGCTGTTTCATATAAAAAGTTTTCAATATCTAGCTTTTTAAATAAAATAAAAAGCAAGATAAAAAGTGATTTGCCAGCTTCAGATTCAATATGACAGAAATCAACTGAGGTTAATCATATTAATAGGAGCCAATAGTTTGTATATAAATATTAAAGATATCTTGAAGAAGAGATATACTAAAAATTAAATTGTCACGATGACTCATTACAAAGTGTCTTACAGTAAAAAAGAAACAAATGACCTCTAATTTTGAATGCCAAACACTAGACCAGTTCAGTTCACTTGTTCAGTTCTGTCCAACTCTTTTCAACCCCATAGTCTGTAGCGCGCCAGGCTTCCTTATCCATCACCAACTCCTGGAACTTGATCAAGCTCATATCCATTGAGTCAGTGAGAGCATCCCAACATCTCATCCTCGAAGGGCCCCTACTCCCACCTTCAGTCTTTCCCAGCATCAGGATCATTTCCAATGAGTCAGCTCTTTGCATGAGGTGGCCAAAGTGCTGGAGTTTCAGCTTCAACATCAATCCTTCCAGTGAACAACCAGGACTGATGTCCTTTAGGATGGACTGGTTGGATCTCCTTGCAGTCCAAGGGACTCTCAAGAGTCTTCTCCAACACCAGAGTTCAAAAGCATCAATTCTTTGGTGCTCAGCTTTCTTCACCATCCAACTCTCACATCCATACATGACTACTGGAAAAACCATAGCCTTGATTAGATGTACCATTGTTGGCAAAGTAATGTCTCTGTTTATAAACTTGTTGTCTAGGTTGGTCATAAATTTCCCTCCAAGAAGTAAGTGTCTTTTAATTTAATGGCTGCAATCACCATCTACAGTGATTCTGGAGCCCAGAAAAATAGAGACTGACACTGTTTCCACTGTTTCCCCATCTATCCGACATGAAGTGATGGGACCAGATGCCATGATCTTAGTTTTCTGAATGTTGAGCTTTAAGCCAATTTTTTCACTCTCCTCTTTCACTTTCATCAAGAGGTTCTTTAGTTCCTCTTCACTTTCTGCCATAAAGGTGGTGTCATCTGCATATCTGAGGTTATTGATATTTCTTCTGGCAATCTTGATTTCAGCTTGTGCTTCTTCCAGCCCAGCATTTCTCATGAGGTACTCTGCATACAAGTTAAATAAGCAGGGTGACAATATGCAGCCTTGACCTACTCCTTTTCCTATTTGGAACCAGTCTGTTGTTCCATGTCCAGTTCTTTAACCATATACTTTTACAGAGTTTGATATGTTGAGAATTTAATGGGTGAGTTCCAAAATACATGGCAAAATATAAACATTTATCATATTTACCATTATTCACTATCCACAAATGGAAGTATTTTTTGTATATAAATTGCTAATTGTTTTATTCTAGCTTGTATTACAATACATGTTATATAGTGTATGTTCAAAAATTTATTGACTGAATAAATTTTTCAAGGTCCATTTAAATTGTGTAAGTGCAAATGAAAGTAATAGCAAGAAAACATCCATGACTTTTAGAGGTAGAAATCTTAATATTGTATCATACAATATAAGTGTTTTATAGATAACTAAACAGCTTTCTACATAGCAACATTTCTTCAGCTGAGTATTTGTATACAATCACGTATTTTTCCTGAAGACAATTTCATCAAGCTCTCAAATGGGTCTATCATTCATAAATTTAAAAGTTAATGCTTGGAAGTTAAGTGAATTCCTGCTGAGGACAAGACTATTAATGCAGAACCAAGAAGAGCTCTCAAATCCTCAGACTCAAAGCTCAAGTCTCTATCCCTTTGCACGATGTGGATATCCTGTTATTATATGAAACTGACTACTACACATAGAGTTTATCTCTTCTTCCTTTTGCTCCAATAATATTTGTTGCCTGCCTCTTTTATAGAACTTACTACATTGTATTATAATTTTTACAAAAGTGACTCCCACACAAGTATATATGTTACAGATTTTTTTATTTTGAGATATGTTGGGAAATCAAATTTTAAGCTGAACAAATGAATTTTTAAAAAATGAATGGGAAAAGATCTACACTTGTCTTAATCAAAAGAAAGTTAGATAGTTGTTTTAATTTCAGACAGAAAAAACTCAAAGCAAGAAAAATTATCATGAATAAAGAGCATTTCATTACAGTAAAGGTGTCAATGCTTCAAGAAGACATAGTAATTTTCAGTGTGTGTGTTTTTAACACAAACACCAAAATATGTGAGGCAAAACTGGTAGAAATGTAAGGATAAAGTGATGAATTCATTATTATCATTGGAAGCTTCAGTGTCCCTACAAAAATAGATTCAATGAGGAAAAATCAGTAACAGCATAAGGAAATTTATAGCATTTCCTGCATATAGTAGAAAAAATATAAAAAATCAATCATTTAATTCCTTAGGAAATTAAATTAAAAACGATGACCAAATTAAATTCAAAGTAAGAAGAAAAAATTATAAGAGCAGAAAGCAATAAAAATTACAAACAAATTCAATAGAGAAAATCAACTGTACCTATGTGATGTAAATAATATAGGAGAAAATCTAAGTGGTATTGCATTTGGCTATGACTTTTTAGGTATAACACCAAAAGTATGATCCTTGAAAGAAAAAAAAAAATGATAACCTGGACATCATTTAAAAGGAAAGAAAGAAAGAGAAAGAAAGAAAATGAAAAGACAAAAATGCAGACTGGGAGAAAATTATTGCAAAAACTCATCTGATGAAAGACTACTGTTCAAAACTTAAGTTCATACAAAAGCCAACACATGGATGCTTATAGCATCTTTATGCATACTTGCCGAAACTTGGAAACACACTAGCACATGTGTGTTAGTGTGATTGTCTTAATAAGGCATATCACACTTAATATATGGGAACGCTCCAAGGGGGCATGACTCTTGCTTATTGTGTTGAAATATCTATACCTACAATCTCCAATATATTATATAGTAACTGTTATATATGAGACGTTCAATACAGATTTATTGAGTGGATGAAAGAGCTCTCTGTACTAGTCGAGGTGGGAACTTACTATGTTAATCACTAGAAATTAGCAGTTAACAAAAGACAAATTCTCTGCCCTCGTGGACTTCATATTTCAGTGTTGGAAAGACAATAAACAAATAAGAAAACATATACTATACAAATGGTGGTGAATAATACAAAGAAAAACAGGCAGAAAAAGAAAGCTTAAGAGTCAGGTTGTTAGAGAAATTTTTTTTGACCAAAGGACCAATGTGCTTCACAAGCATATACAACTTGTGTTTGTTTGTTTTTTTAATTCAGACAATCTTGAATAAGAATTTCAGTCTGAATCTGCTAGTACAATCTTTGATATATCATTTTAATACTAGACTTGGCTCCATTCTCTTTGCTTTTTGCATTAAAACAATTTTGTAAAGCCCTTTTAGTTTCAGGATGTCTGCACAATTTTTGGTACAACTTCTATTTGCTTAAGTATTTATTTGAAGAAATGTTACTCCTCAAGTACACTTATTGGAATAATAGAACTGCTCAAACAATAAAATCCAGAAATACAAAAGCTAAAGAAAGTAGTTAAGCTACAGTTCCTAATAATTCATTAGTCTCTGATTAGCATAGTGGACTATCCTGCCACTTACAGCACATGGTCGCCAAAGGTGATTATTCTTATTTACAATTGACATATATTCTTGTGAAAAGAGGGAAAATGGATTTGATTGGACAAATTAATCTCCATCACAGTGAGAAGTATAGAATTTAGCCTTCCCATTTTTCCTTTAGAGGAGGATGAAAATGGATTTGACAGTGTTAAAATATCTGACCTCTCATTCTATGGGAGTGGGAGCAATGGAAATTGCATAATTATGACAAGAAGTTTAGGGGTAGAGTCAAGGCATTACAGAGGATTGTACGTAAAGGCTGAGCAAACTCAAGAAACAAAACAGAGTTTATATAGGTTAAAATTATGGGGGCAGTGCTCTAACTGGCAGAGACTAGTTCAGGAAAGATAGAACATTCTGGTCACAAGATCTCTATGTATTCTTGAAAATTATTAAGGATCCCAAATAGCATTTGCTTAGTGGGTTAGAGCAATTGGCATTTACTACGCTGGACTGCGAAAATGAGAATTAAAAATATCAACTTGGAAACAGCAATAGTAAATACTTATCTTGTTCATATAATTTATTTAAAAATAACTGCTCTTATCAAAACAGAAAGTAAGTGAGGAAAAAGACAATGTTTTAAACTTTAACAAATCTTTTTGGTCTGACTTAACAGAAGATAACTACAGTCTTGTTTCTGCTTCTGCATTCAGTCTCTTAGACTATCACATATTAGTAGCTCTGATTAACTCTACTGCACACTTGTGAGATTAAAAACTCTACTGCACAATTGTGAGATACGAAAGGGAATAAAAGTAAATCATATCTTGCTATTATTTTGAAAAAAAAATTAATCAAGCAGACCAACTTCCTCAAAACTTCTGAACAACACATTAAAGACCACTGTTCTACCCCAAATCTACCAATATCTCAATTTCTTACTGGTAGATTACTAGGAAAACGAAGTAACTGATTTTATTTTTTCACTCTTGCATTACTATATTCTCCTTTGAAAAGCAAGAGAGATCACTTTAAAAATATAAATTAAATAATGCCACTTTCCTGCCTAAATCCTTTCTATGGCCTCCCAATTCTCTTATGATAGGGACCAAAATATTTCCTTGACTCTGCCCCACAACTTTGAAACACATATGGTACTATGATAATTTAAAACATTATATAAATTTTTTTATTTGATAGGCCTTTAATAACTAATCAATAATGACTACAGGTGTTCTATTCATATTCCTCAATTTTTCATATTGGTACTTCACAAATTTACCTAACACTCAAGTCACAAAGTATTTATTTTAGTATAAAACACTCAATGTTGCATTTCCAACAAACTTAACCAACATAAAAATTAATACTTTTATATTACTAAAGAAATAAAAAAATTGTCATTAAAACAATTTAAATATCACTCTAACCATAAATAGCAATTAGGAGTCACTTTCTTTAACATCAATGTGTTACTGTCACAGTTACAGATTGAATAGTATTCCTCAACCACAAAATACAAACTACTAATATATCAATACAAAGTGTTAGTGAAGGGTTAGCAGTAGTGCTCCAAGGAAAGATGTCTAATGATTGGAAGGAAAAGAATGTAGCTCATTGAAGGATGAAAGTGACAATTATGCCTTGATGCCATAGTATACTTAAAAATAAAGGATTGGCATTAACAAATAACCATCTATTTGGTATAATTGCTAAAAGCCATTGATTTCAGCCTAAAGTAGTCAAGCTAACTACCCCATCAAACAGAAATCCCCACGTATATCCTCTATATTCAATTTGCAGAGAATACATTTACAGTGCATGCTTGAATGCTAAGTCTCTTCAGTTGTATCTGACTCTTCCTGACCCTAAGGACCAGGATCTTCTGTTTATGGGATTCTCCAGGCAAGAATACTGGAGTGGGTTGCCATGCCCTCCTCCAGAGGATCTTCCTGACCCAAGAATTGAATGTGCATATCTTATGTCTCCCGCATTGGCAGATGGGTTCTTTACCACTAGTGCCACCACTGAAATAATATTCAAAAGCAGGTTGCTATGCCAAGGAACTAAACATAAAACACTATTTCTATATTTGGTCATAAAGTTGCTTGGGAGTAGTCAAGAATGTTTGGTAAAAAGAATGCATGTCCCAAACAAATGTGATCCCATAAAGCTAATTGCATTGCTAGTTTTGCAAAAATAATATGACAGTGGTCTCATATAATTTTAGTGTATACATATTTTTGCTCTATATTTTTATGTGAAATTTAACATAGTTCTCTAAAACTTGAAAGTACCATCATGAGAAATAATTTCCTTTGAACATGTTAGAAATGTTCCCTATAAAAATTAAGACCATGTAGCATATTTAAATCTACTCACTAGAAATCTTTATTCATGAAGCACAAGTTTATTGATCTCCTATATACCTATCAGCAATATGACACACTCTGTAGAGACTGAACTGAATTAACCAGCTTCTTCTCTTTTTGGTCCAGCAATATAAAACAATGCATATTTTGTTATTGTAGTAATTGTCACCTGTAAATAGTAGTGACAGTAATTTTTCTATATTTTATTAATTGAATTAAAGCAAGTTCTTTACATTTTTTGTAACCTATGAATAAAAAAGTGAAGAATCATTGTTTTTCATAAGAAATGTTACTTAAATCATCCAAGTAACTAGTCACAGTTATTAACAAAAGAAGAGTAATTTAGCAAGTATATTCTGTTGAAATTGATTAACAATTAGATTTATGAATACATAGAGAATCATTTGAAACCAATAAATTATTCATTATAATGTCTATAGAATCTTTAGTGACATTATCTCTATCATTCCTGATATTTAAAATTGTCTTTGTTGTTCTTAGTCAGGGAAGATCTTCATCGATTTTTTTTTGGAGGTAGAAATTTCTAATTTAATTGATTTTTGTTTGTTTTCTATTTAGTAATCTCTACTCTTTATTGTTTCCTTTTCCTCTTTATTTTAGGTTTAATTTGCTTTTTTTTTTTTTTTTTTTTTCATTTCTTAAAATGAAAGCTTTGGTGGCTGATTTAAGACCTTCTTTTAGAATGTAAGGGTAAGCCATGAAGTTCCCTATTAACACTGCTTTAGTAATAACCCATAAATTTGGATGTCTTGCATTGATGCTAAAAGTTAATTTTGCACAGATGCCAAATCAAATCTCAGAGACAGAGTTTTGGGTGAAGTAGAAAGGAATAGATTTATTGCTTTGCGAGGCAAGGGATGCTTTGCTGCTCTCAAACAAAGCATGCTCCTGTGCTCTCAAAAACAAAAACAAAAACAAAACCAAAAAACCTGTGTTCCAACCAAGGAGGAATTGGTGAGTATTATGTTCAAGGGTAGGATTGCTGCTAAGACTAAGGTATGTGGAGGGCCTACATGCATTTAATCTTGTCTCAGATGGTCTCCTAATCTTAATGAGTTTTTCTGGTTCTTTTAATCTTGCCTTAGGTATATCTTGGCTGCTCCTACTTTGTTTATGCATCCCCTCCCTTCCTTGATTAGCAACTGTTTGAATCTGCCCTTTGGAACTCAAGGAAGGTCAGGGAGGCAGAATCTGTTCACTACAAACAAAGAACTGGGCAAAGAAAGAAGTTTCAATTAGAAACCCAGGGTACTGCTAGGTTTTAGTGCTGCAAATCTTTTCACTTAATTTAAACTACAGTACTTTTTAATTTCACTTGATGATTTAATTTCTTTAATAGAGTTATGCAGTTTATTCCATAATGAATGACCTTTCATAGTTTGCAGCTTTCAAGTAAATTGTCTCTTTGGTCTATGTTTAAAATGCATTGTCATTTATTAGCTACTATCACTGTATAGCAACTTCCCTCTATACTTAACAACTGAAAAACAACAAATGTTCATTATCTCTCAGAATTCCTAAGGATCAGGAATCCAGCAGCAGCTTAACTGGGTTGTTGTGTCTTAGGATCTCATGTAGTTGCAATTAAGATGTCAGTTCAATTCAGTGGCTAGGCCAGGTATGACTTTTTGTGATCCCATGGACTGCAGCACACCAGAATTTCCTGTCCATCACCAATTCCCAGAGCTTGCTCAAACTCATGTCCATTGAGTCAGTGATGCCATCCAACCATCTTATCCTCTCTTATCCCCTTCTCTTCCTGCCTTCAATCTTTCCCAGCATCAAAGTCTTTTCCAATGAGTTAGTTCTTCTCATCAGGAGGCCAAAGTATTGGAGTTTCAGTTTCAGCATCACTCCTTCCAATGAATATTCAAGACTGATTTCCTCTAGGATTGACTGGTTTGATCTCCTAGTAGTCCAAAGGACTCTCAAGAGTGTTCTCCAACACCAGTGTTCAAAAGCATCAATTCTTCAACGCTCAGCTTTCTTTATAATCTAACTCTCATGTCCATACTTGACTACTGGAAAAACACAGAATGGACTAGACGGACATTTCACAGCAAAGCAATGTCCATTTTTTAATATGCTCTGTAGGTTGGTCATAGATTTCTTCCAAGGAGCAAGCATCTTTTAACCTCATGGCTTCAGTTACTGACTCTCTGCAGTGATTTTCGAGCCCCCCAAAATAAAGTCTCTTAATGTTTCCATTACACAGGAGGGCACAACAAAACGTTGTGCACCAGGATCCAGGAGAAAGGAACAGTGACCCCACAGGAGGCTGTCTCGGACTTGCCTGTGGGTGTCTGGGAGTCTCCGGTGAAGGTGTGGGTCTGTGGTGGCATACTGCAGGGTTGGGGGTACAGACTGTAGCAGTACATGCCTGGGATCTTTTATGGAAGGTCACCATTATCTTCATTACCTCCACCATAGTTTGGCCCCAGGAAAATAACAGGGAGGGAATACAACTCCACTTATCAACAGAAAATTGCATTAATGATTTACAGAGCATGGCCCATCAGAACAAAACCCATTTTCCCCCTCAGTCAGTCTATCTCATAAGGAAGCTTTCATAAGCCTCCTATCCTTCACCATCAGAGGGCAGAAAGACTGAAAACCACTATCACAGAAAACTAACAAATCTAATCACATGGACAAAAGCCTTGTCTAATTCAATGAAACTATGAGCCATGCCATGTAGGACCATCCAGATGGACTGGTCTTGATGGAGAATTGTGACAAAATGTGGACCACTGGACAACAGAATGGCAAACCACTTCAGTATTCCTGCCTTGAGAACCCCATGTATGATATGAAAAAGCAAACAGATAGGACACTGAAAGATGAACTCCTCAGGTCAGTAGGTTCCTAATATGCTATTGGAGATCAGTGGAGAAATAACTCCAGAAAGAATGAAAAGACAGAGCCAAAGCAAAAATAACATGCAGTTGTGGATGTGACTGGTGATGGAAGCAAGGTTCGATACTATAAAGAGCAATACTGCATAGGAACCTGGAATGTTAGGTCCATGAATGAAGGCAATTTGGAACTGCTTGAACAAGAGATGGCAGGAGTTAACGTTGACATTATAGGAATCAGTGAACTAAAATGGACTGGAATGAATGAATTTAACTCAAATGACCATTATATCTACTAATGTTGGCAAGAATTCCTTAGAAGAAATGGATTAACCATCGTAGTCAAAGAAAGAGTCTGAAATGCAGTTCTTGGATGCGATCTCAAAAATGGCAGAATGATCTCTGTTCATTTCAAAGACAAACCATTCAATATCACAGGAATCCAAGTCTATGCTTCAACCAGTAATGCTGAAAAAGCTGAAGTTGAATGGTTCTATGAAGACCTACAAGATCTTTTAGAACTAACACTCAAAAAAGATGTCCTTTTCATTAGAGGGACTGGGATGCAAAAATAGGCCATCAAGAAACACCTGGAGCAACAGGCAAATTTGGCCTTGGAGTACAGAATGAAGCAGGGCAAAGGCTAATAGAGTTCTGCCAAGAGAATACACTGGTCATAGCAAACACTCTTGCAAAACACAAGAGAAGACTCTACACATGGACATCACCAGATGGTCAACACTGAAATCAAACTGATTATATTCTTTGAAGCCAAATATGTATAAGCTCTTACAGGCAGCAAAAACAAGATGAGACACTGACTATGGCTCAGATCATGAACTCCTTATTGCCAAATTTAGACTCAAATTGAAGAAAGTAGAGAAAACCACTAGACAATTCAGGTATGACCTAAATCAAATCCTTAACGATTATACAATGGAAGTGAAAAACAGAATTAAGGGAATAGATGTGATAGAGTGTCTGATGACCTATGGCTGGTGGTTTGTAACACTGTACAGGAGATAGGGGTCAAGACCATTCCAAAGAAAAAAGAAATGCAAAAGACCATTCCAAAGAAAAAAGAAATGCAAAAAGGCAAAAAGGCTGTCTGTGGAGGCCATACAAACAGCCGTGAAAAGAAGAGAACACAAAAGCAAACAAGAAAAGGAAAGATATATGCATCTGAATGCAGAGTTCCAAAGAATAGCAAGGGGAGATAAGAAAGCCTTCCTCAGTGATCAGTACAAAGAAATAGAGTAAAACAACAGATGGGAAAGATTAGAGATCTCTTCAAGAAAATTAGAGATACCAAGGGAACATTTCATGAAATGATGGGCTCAATAAAGGACAGAAATTGTATGGACTAACAGAAACAGAAGATATTAAGAAGAGGTGGCAAGAATATACAGAGGAATTGTACAAAAATGATCTTGAAGACCCAGATAATCATGATGGTGTGATCACACACCTAGAGCCAAACATCCTGGAAAGTGAAGTCAAATGGGCCTTAGGAAGCATCACTATGGACAAAGCTAGTGGAGGAGATGGAATTCCAGTTGAGCTATTTCAAATTCTAAAAGATGATGCTGTGAAAGTGCTGCACTCAATATGTCTGCAAATTTGGAAAACTCAGCAGCAGCCACAAGACTGGAAAAGTTCAGTTTTCATCCCAATCCGTAAGGAAGGCAATGCCAAGGAATGTTCAAACTTCTTCACAACTGCACTCATCTCACATGCTAGTGAAGTATTGCTCAAAATCTCCAAAGAAGCTTCAACAGTACATGAACCATGAACATCCAGATGTTCAAGCTGGTTTTAGAAAAGGCAGAGGAATCAGAGATCAACTTACCAACATCCATTGGATCATAAAGAAAGCAAGAGAGTTCCAGAAAAACATCTACTTCTGCTTTGTTGACTATGCCAAAGCCTTTGAACGTGTGGAACACAATAAGCTGTGGAAAATTCTGAATAAATGGGAATATCAGACCACCTGACTTGCCTCTTACGAAACCTGTATGTAGATTAGGTAGGAAGAGTTAGAACTGGACATGGAACAACAGACTGGTTCCAAATAGGAAAAGGAGCATGTCAAGACTATATATTATCACCCTACTTATTTAACTTATATGCAGAGTACATCATGAGAAACACTGGGCTGGAGGAAGCACAAGCTGGAATCAAGATTGCTGGGAGAATATATAAATAACCTCAGATATGCAGATGACACTACCCTTATGGCAGAAAGTGAAGAACTAAAGCCTCTTGGTGAAAGTGAAAGAGGAGAGTGAAAAAGTTGGCTTAAAGTTTAACATTGAGATAACAAAGGTCATGGCATCTGGTCTCATCACTACATGGCAAATAGATGGAGAAACAGTGGCAGGCTTAATTTTGGGAGGCTCCAAAATCACTGTAGTTGGTGGTTGCAGCCATAAAATTAAAAGACACTTACTCCTTGTAGAAAAGTTATGACCAACCTAGACAGCATATTAAAAAGCAGAGACATTACTTCTCCAACAAAGTACTGTCTAGTCAAGGCTGTGGTCTCTTTCTAGTAGCCATGTATGGATATGAGAGTTGGACTATAAAGAAAGCTACACACTGATGAATTGATGCTTTTGAACCGTGGTGTTGGAGAAAATTCTTGAGAATCCCTTGGACTGCAAGGAGATTCAACCAATCGATCCTAAAGGAAATCAGCCCTGAATATTCATTGGAAGGACTCATGTTGAAGCTGAAACTCCAATACTTTGGACACGTGATGCCAAGAACTGACTCATTTGAAAAGACTCTGATGCTGGGAAAGATTGAGGGCGACAGGAGAAGGGGACGACAGAGGGTGAGATGGTTGGATGGCATCACTGACTCAATGGACCTTAGTTTGGGTAAACTCTGGAAGTTGGTGATGGACATGGAATCCTGGGGTCCTGCAGTCCAAGGGGTCTCAAAGAGTCAGACACGACTGAGTGACTGAACTCAACTGAATGTTTCCATTGTTTCCCATCTATTTGACATGAAATGATGGGAACAGATGCCATGATATTTTTTTTTTTTGAATGTTGAGCTTTAAGCCAGCTTTTTCATTCTCCTGTTTCACTTTTATCAAGAGGCTCTTCAGTTTTTCTTCATTTTCTGCCATATGAATGCTGTCATCTGCAAATCTGAGGTTATTGATATTTTCCCATCAATCTTGATTCCAACTTGTGATTCATCCAGCCTGGCATTTCACATGATGCACTCTGCATATAAGTTAAATAAACAGGGTGGTAATACACAGCCTTGACATACTCCTTTCCCAATTTGGATCCAGTCTGTTCCATGTCCAATTCTAACCATTGCTTCTTGACCTGCAATATCTCAAGTGGCAGGTAAGGTGGTTTGTTATTCCCATATCTTGAAGAATTTTCCAATTTGTTTTGAACTACACAGTCAAAGGCTATGGTGTAGCAATACAGCAGAAGTAGATGTTTTACTGGAACTCTTTCACTTTTTTGATGATCCAACAGATGTTGGCAATTTGATTCCTGGTTCCTCTGCTTTTTCTAAATCCAGCTTGAACATCAGGAAAGTTCATAGTTCACATACTGTTGAAGCCTTGCTTGGAGAATTTTGAGCATTACTTTGCTAGTGTGTGCAATGAGTGCAATTGTATAGTAGCTTGAACATTCTTTTGCTTTGCCTTTCTTAAGGACTGGAAGGAAAATTGACCTTTTCCAGTCCTGTGACCACTGCTGAGTAGTTGTTATCAAGGTGTCAGACAGGACCACAATAACCAGAAGGCTTTAAATGGGGTTGAATAATCTGCTTTCAAGTTCAATTGTAAGACTGTTAGCAGACTTCAGTTTCTCACTGGCCAGTGTTTTCTGTCAGACAGAAGCCTAGCTCTCTCCAAAAGCTGCCTAAGTGTGGTGATTGGTCTCTCCCAGAAGATAGAGGTTGCAGGAGATAGACATCTCAAAAGATATAATCTGCATAGTTTTATAATCCATTCCTGGAAGTGATATATGTCACTTCTGCAGTTTATAAGATTAATCCTGGAACACAATATCAATAACTTACTAATATTGCTTAATATTAAATTTTGTTCACTTCACTTAAATTGATAAATTGTAAGAATAGACAATATTTTCTTCAGACCGAAGATTTCATTTGTGTTTTTCTTTACGTTAAGTCTAAAATATTCATGCTAGGTAATGACTTCTAGGTTAACTGTGATTTTGTTACTTTTTATTTTCCTTTTGCCAGTTTAAAAATGCCCCATCTTCTGGACTCTGTTGTTTCTGACTATACCTCATATCACTTGCATTTTTCTCTCTTGGTGACTTTTTTCCCTAGATATTTAAACTTCTCTCTTTATGCCTTTTTTGTAACGTATCAATAATATATGATTTTATTTGTTTGTATCCTACTTGGATTTCACTGAGTTTCATAAAAATGCATTGATTTTCTTTGCCAGTTTAGGAAATGTTCAGCTATCATTTTGCAAAAGTTAGTATTTGCTGTTTTTCACCTTTTTCTTCAACTTACATTCTGTTACTACTTTACCATATATATAGTTCTTTTTATTTTGTATTTACTTCTTGGATTTACATGTGTTTCTTATATATATTTTTTTATTTTCTTTTCTGAAATTTTATATCTGTTCACTCTCTTTATCCATCTTTTCATTAAGAATTTTGGATATATTTAAAATGCCTAAAGTTCCTGATGGACAGAGAAGCCTGGCGTGCTGCAGTCCATGGGGTCACAAAGAGTCAGACATGACTGAGTGACTGAATTGACCTGAACTCAAAGTTTCTGATCACTAATATGAACATCTAGGTCATTGTACTGTCTGCATCAATTGAATTTGGAAAAAAAAAAAAAAAACATCATTTTTATTTCACATTTTTCTGCTTCTTCACATGACTTACAATTTTTTTATGCTGTATGTTTGCATGATACCCTGAAGAGATCTGTAATTTCATTTAACAGCTTTGAGTTTTGTTTTGGTATAAAGCTATATTTATGGCATACTATTTTGACCCTTTAAGACTTGATTTATTATTTGTTAGAGCTGATAGAGTTTCGATTTTACCTTAGTCCCAGAGTGTATTATTTACTCTAGAGTAATAATTCTTACTGTTTTTTCTGAGTTCTCAAGTAAATTACTGAACTCCTCAATGAAATATACCCACCCTGATCAGGCCAGAATTTCAACATCTCCCAGTCCTGCTTAATGTGTAGAATCTCTATTCTGCTCTCTGCTAGGTTTTATGAAAATTCATCTTGCATAAGCACAGTCCTCCCTTCTGACCAGCTCTTTCCCTTATACTCCATAAATTCAAGTAGCATAAGAAACACAGAGTTCTTATTTCTACTTCCCTTACTCAGACTACTACTTCTTGGTCTACTTGCTCCCCACTTTCATGTGCCACAGTCAAGTGCATGACTGCAGGCAAGAAAGCAGAGAAAATGCAAAACTGGCATTGAATGTTTCCTTTTTGTCAAGAACTGTAGTTTTTCACTGTCATTTGCTTAATCCCTAAAAATATTTGAAAATATTTGCCTTTTATGTTTTTATTATGTTATAACTGTTTATGGTGAAGGGTTGATCCAATACTAATTATTTTGCCATAGACTGAAGGATTCTTAAAGTATTCTTTGTCAAATGAATATATTAATGAAAATTTAGGATTTACAAATGGATATAATACAACTTCAATGCATATCTGTTGACTGAATGAACATATCAATCATATATTGGCATAATCTATTGCTGAAATAGGGTACAAAGGTCCTGAAGCAATTAGTTTAATGAACTTTTAGCCCACAATGTGACTATTTTTCCTACAGAATCTTCCTTTCCAAAGAGTTCACATAATCAAACTTATCTCCAAAGTAAGTTATTCAAATCTGGTAGCTATGGAACAACTTTCAATCACAAAGTATAAGTTCCAAATATTAATTCCATCTTAAAACCCTAGTGGAAGATGGATTTTTGCTTTAAAATATTATGTAAAAGCAAAATAAAACAAATCCTATGTAACTCCTTATAGTTTTTCTCATAAGAAATGTACGGAAAGTGAACAATAACTGCATTTAGACATTCCAGTCATTTTAAAAGCACCAAACTTCTTTTCTTTAAAGAGTATGAAAAGAATTTAATTTTGTATTCCATTTAAAAAAAAAAAGTACCAAGATTTTAGTGTATCTTAGGCCACAAAAACTGCAGTTCAACTAATTTAAAACAGCTATTTCTTGGTAAACAAGACATAATATGGTGGCTTTATGATCAATTGATTTAATCACATTATTTGAAATTAATTGCTTTGTTTTTCCAATTAATTCTATTTTACTTTAGTAAGCTTTATATGTCATGATAACTGAGACCTAGGAAAAAGCAGAAGAAACAATAAATGTTGAGCCCCAATTAATTATTAAGATACACCTGGGGAAACAAGACCAATTATTCTGACAGGCTATATTACCTGCCTCCCAGATTACCTTGTCCTGTCACAAGAACCTTAGTCCCAATGAGTTTATTTCAAACATATTGCTTTTGAAATAACAGCAGGGACTTCTGGCCTTCTCAGCATCTCTTGTTTACCATATACTGTCACGCTTAATGATCAACATTAAAGTTATTGCTTTCGAATCACCTTAATTGGGGTTGCAAAGACTTTTAAAAGTTGCTTTCAAAAGCTCAGATCATCAAGTTTGACTGCTTCAATATATTGTGACTATATAAGATTCTTGTAGTGAAACATCATCATAACAGTTCCAGACAGATATCTTATAGTTACTTTTTAAGGTAAATTTTCCTCCCTATAGTTCTTCCTGTGAGTACACTGTGTCCTCCACTTAGTTTGTAGCTGACTGAACCAGAACAGGGCAACTGAACCAAGAATAGCTAGCCTATTCTTGGGTTTCCCTTGTGGCTCAGCTGGTAAAGAATCCGCCTGCAATGCAGGATACCTGGGTTTGATCCCTGTGTTGGGAAGATCCCCAAGAGAAGGGAAAGGCTACCCACTCCAGTATTCTGGCCTGGAGAATTCCACTGACTGTATTCTCCATGAGGTTGCAAAGAGTCAGACACGACTGAGCGACTTTCATGTGGCTATGGAACAGCCTGCTACATAATGCTGTGCCCAAAGTGAGACAGTCTGGTTTAATTGCATTCTTCTTCAAATTTTTTAATCAAGGATTAGAGGGTGCCATTTTGTATAAGTACTCTTACATTTTTTTTTGTTTTAAATAAGCTCCCTACTAAAGTGTAATGTATACAGAAAATGACATGAATCATATGTTTGCAGCTTGTTAAATTTCCAGAGTAAACTAATTTATGTTACTATCACCCAAATTATAAAATGGAATATTCTCAACACATAAGAAGTTCCTTTATAATTTTTCCTTATCACTAATAACTTACTAAAGAAGCCATTATCCTTGCCTCTAATACCACTGATTATTTTTGTTTCTAAAGTTGTATTTTAAATAAATGCAATCATACATTATTCACCTTGCTCTGACATCTTTTATTGTGGTGTTTGTAAGAATCATCCGTGTTGTTGAATGTATCAGTAATATAGTTTTTCTCTTTGATTTGTAGCACTTCATTTCATGCATATTCCTGTGTTAACTCATGATCTCTTGATGGACCTACAATGGATCTATAGTTTTGATATTTACATATTACTGATATAAAATTTCTAATACATGTTTTTTTGGCAAAAAGTCTGGTGGATATATAAACGTGAGTAGAATTTCTAGTCCATAGGTTATATATATGTTCAGCAAGAGTTGTTGCTGCTTATTATTAGTTTCCTGTTCTTGTGGTAACAAGTTACTTTAAACCTAGTGGTATAAGATAACACAAAATTGTTCTTTTAGAGCTCTGGAAATCAAAACTCTAAAATCAAGGTGTTTTAAGACTATATTACCTCTAAAGGCTTCAAGGAAGAATTATGTCCTGATCTCTTCCAGCTTCTGGAAGAGAGGCTGCCTGCATTCCTTGACTCATGACCCCTTCTTCATACAACACCAACTTCTTTTATCCATCACATCATAGTCTATTACTCATTTTGACCCCCTAATCAACTTCCCTCATATGAGAATATGTTGACATTGGACCTCTCCAGATTAAGCCCTTAACCACATCTGCAAAGTCTCAGTTTCTACACAATAAACATATCAAAGTTCCTGAGGAGTAGGATATGGACATTACTCTATCAACTACAATGATTAAAAAAAAGATGAATAGGAGCCCTAAGTTTTAGGTCAAAACCCAATGGTTCTGAGGACTGTTAGGATATGAGCATCATAAGCAGTTATTTATTGTGGCCTGGACTGCCATTGTTCCTGTTTTGGAACACAAAAATGTAGGGATCATTGAGAAACATCTCAGAATTTTTCTGCCATTGTGTGTATGTGTGTGTTTGTGCATCAATAATATGTGTGTTAGTTATACAATGTTATAGTTGTCTATAACAAATTTATTAGGATAAATTTCTTAAGACAGCTGACTAACTTAATATCCCATGAACTAAAAGAGGTAAATTGAAGCCAAGTAGCATAGATAAGGACTATCACTTTTATTAAGGCACTTTCAGAAATAAAGTATTAGTAGATGTTAAACTCCAGAATGTAAACATATCCCTTCATGGCTACATTTAATTCTTAAGTTGTGAATATATACTATAAAACATTCTTTTGTGAATAGTTTACAGCTACAATAAAATTATATTTCAAAACAATAATCAATACATATTGACCCTGGGAAACCTGGGAAAAAAAGAAGGTGATTTAAAATATAAGAAATCTTATGTTTATTTTTTTAAATGCAAATTTGATCTCTGTAATAAAAAAGTATTCCTTTCCCTATAAATATGTTTGCTGTGCTGTGTATTTAGTCACCCGGTCATGTCCAACTCTTTGCAACCCCATGGATTGTAGCCCCTCAGGCTCCACTGTCCATGGGGATTCTCCAGGCAAGAATACTAGAGTGGGTTGCCATGCCCTCTTCCAGGGGATTTTTACAACCAAGGTATCAAAGCCAGGTCTCCCATATTGCAGGCATATTTTTTTTTATCATCTGACCTACCAGGGAAGCCCATAAATATGTTTAATATCCTTAAAAACTTAACTTTTAGATTCAATAAATACTGAAATTCTCTATAGCGAGTATGTCGTTTTACTTTGTCTCCCAATTTGATTTACTTTAGCATTTTTCAGTGAATTATCTTCCCATTAAGGGTATTCTATAGAGGTTTTAGTATAAACAAAAAAAAAAAATTTGTTTTGTCAGAACAAACAAATTGAGGCAACTTTGAAGGTATTTGATATGTTAAGTCACACTTATTTCATTTTTAATAAGAAGTTAATTTTCCTTTTTTATCACCTCATGAAATATTACTTCATGATCAACTTAATTTCCACAAAACAAATTCTTTATATATTTAGCAAAAATTTGTGATTATCTACTTAATCAGTTATATTTGAGTAAAATTCCTTGTCTCTGAGAAATTTTTATGTCTTCAGGAAAATATTTCTTACTATTTCATTCCAAGAGGTGTCATGTTTTCTTAGAGCTCTGGCTTACTACCAGAAAGATCTATTCATATTCTTTCAGTTCTAAATCTGCAGTAAAAGACATCAAAATGAGCTCTCAAGCAATTACATAGTAAAGTTATCTCATATTTTAGTACATTAATTGCCACATTAAAATGTGATATTGATCTAATATTTTAGATACTTATACTTAGTGAATTCAATTAGAAAATTCAAGAAATATCTGTCAGTTTTTAGATAAAAATTACTAGGCTTTATTCAGTCCTTATGGAGTACTAATATAACAAGGGTTTCTTTAATTTCTATTTCTGTGCACTTCACCAAATGTTAGTTAAGTGGGAAAAAAAAAACTATTTTATCTTGCAATTTATCTTAAATAGGAATGCCCACTATTGTTCTTCTACTAAAAGATTTTGGGGTAAACAGAATCAAGTTTTGGAAGAGTGTCACCAATATTCAGTTTACATCAATATTTTACCTTCCTTTCTGTGCACAAAGAAGTCTATGCTGGTTTCCACTTTAAATGTGGCCAAGTTCCTAACAGGCCAAAAGTCTTGCAAATAACAAGACTTTAATAACACTATGAACTATGTGCCATGTACACTAAACCACTTAAAGGTTTTGAAATCTAAATAAAAGTAGGCAGATTATGGAAGGAAGGAAAATCTTGGATGACCAGCAATGTGGAATGTGGCATACTCTGCCACCAGCCCCATTCTCCATCCATCTTTTATTTTTTCCCCTATATCTGTAGGCTTGCTGCAGTCGTCTTTTATTAGTTGGTTATAACTTTGACAACTCACAGTATTTGGGGATTTAAAGGCAAGAGGACAAAGATTAGAGCAACTACTGCTATTGAGAGCCAAAGAAGAGTCAAACTTTATATACACGTAGTGTGCAAATCTCTTGCTGACCCCAGTGCCGTTATGCATGGGCAGACTATTAAAAAAGACTCACCTAAAAGGAAAAAGCAGACTTAAATGAGATGTGAGCTCCGCACAACACAGAATTTTCAGTTCTGCACAACCAAGTTAATAGCCAGATAAAACCATAATAGAAACACTCATGGGAGACATTGAGTAGGATCAAAGCTTACACAACACAGCATTTTGTATACAATCCAGAGATATATGAAGAACTAGGTAAATTTACCCCTCTTAAGATAAAATAAAATCAACCAAAACCAATCCTGATATTTTAAGTTATCAGAGAAAGATTTGTAAAACCAGCTATTATAACTATGCTCATTGAGATGAAACAAAATCTACTTATAGTGAATAAGAAGATAGGAAGTATTGGCACAAAAGTTACACTTAAAATGAACAAGAAAGGAATTCTAGAACATAATACTTGAAATTTAAACATCGTTATATAGGTTTAATAGCAGAATGGGGGCTTCCCTGGTGACTCAGATGGTAAAGTGTCTGCCCAATGCAGGTTTGAGGCCTGTGTTGGGAAGATCCCTGGAGAAGGAAATGGCAACCCACTCCAGTATTGTTGCCTGGAGAATCCTATGAACAGAGGAGCCTGACCAGCTACAGTCCATGGGGTTGCAAAGAGTCGGACACGACTGAGCGACTTCACTTTCACTTTCAATAGCAGAATGGAGTTGTCAGTAAAAAGAATCCACAAACTTCAGGATAATTCAATATAAGTTATTCTATGCAAAAATAGAGACAAAAAGATACTAAAAACAATGAAAACTCACAGCAATCTATGGGACAATATTAATAAATCCAACATACATGTAATTAGAGTTCTGTAGAGAGAAAGGGACAGATTGAAGGCAGAGGGAGAAGGGGACAGCAGAGGATGAGATAGTTGATGGAATCACTCACTCAGCAAACATGAATTGGAGCAAACTCCAGGAGACAGTGTAGGAAAGAGGAGCTTGGTGTGCTGCAGTCCATGAGGTCACAAAGAGTCACAACAACTGAACAACAATAAGAGAGAAAAAGAGCATGTCAGAATTGATGACCCTAAATTGTCACAAGTTTGTGAAAGAAATTAATCTATATATTGAACAAGTTCAGCAGATATCAAGAAAGATAAATATTAAAAAAAAAAACCATGTGTAGGCCCATCGCAGAAAAATACTGGAAACCAAAGATAATGCCTTGAAATTAGTTGAGGAAAATAATTTTATATACTGGGGAACCACAATCCTAATGACCACTATTTCTCATATAACAAGAGAGTCCAGAAAACAAATAGCATCTTTAAGCATTAAAGAAAAACACTGTAAATTTAAAATTTTAAATCCAGCAAAAAGATATATATATAAAAATAAAAATATATATATATTCTTCAGGAATGGACAAATAAATAAACATATTTTCAGGTAAACAAAATAAAGAGGATGTGTAACCAGAATACCTACTATGCAGGAAACACAAAAGACAGTTTTTCAAGTTGAAAACAAATGATACCAATGAGAGATTTTGATATTCATGAAGGAGTATCAGCTCTGACCAGCTGACTAGTATATGGTAAATTTTAAAATAACTTTTCCTCTGGATTTCATTATCACACCTATTATGCTACAAAATGAAACTTTTTTATAAAGTTTATTTCCATCATGTCTAAAGCATAAAGGATGAAATGGGGTAGGGTTAGGGATGCCAAAACGGCCTATGTGGTTTCCAGTTTTTCTGAGAAGACTGGGACAATGTAAGAATACAAAAACCTCTGGAAAAGAATTTAAAGAGATACAGTTGTAAAGCCAATAAATGAGGTATACCTTCAAAAACTATTCAAATAATTAAAAAGGAGGGGGAATAAGATAGGAAACAAATGAACTGGCAGATATAAATCTAGCGATTTCTGATTATATTAATTTTATTAGATTCCACATTCTAATTGAAAACTAGTTTCCCAAAACAAGTGAAAAAACAAAATAGCTCTATTTTCAGCCTTACTATAAGCTGTACAAAATTATGGGAAATACTGACCAATAAAAGGTCACCAAATGCAGATCAGTGAAGGTGAGAAATGTAGATCGTTGTAAGATAAGGCAGTAAAAGGCTCAATTATTGAGGTTGGAAATGTTAGTTTGGAGAGTTGTAACTAAATATTTGAGAAAACTAGAAAAACTCAGGATCTAGTCTAGCTTACAAATAAAAACAATACTTCAGAGATAATTAACAGCACTAAAATCTGTTATTTATAAAAATGTGCTAATGAAATGCAATGCTTTCTCTACAATCACCCCCATGATTCCATGGGCGGAGAAGCCTGGTGGGTTACCATCAATGGGATCAGAATCAGACATGACTTAAGTCTATTAAATAAAATATACGTTTGTAAACAAAGATGAAACATTTTTATCACTGTCTTGTCCCTCCAGATTTCAGAAATTCCCAGTGAATGTTTTTATTTTCATGGCATTATCTATTTTCATGAGTTCAATAAGAGTCTGTTCATATAAAGGACACAGGTGGTAATCATTGGTCATATTACCAAAGCTTTGACTGGAATGTCTTACTTGAGAAAGATATGTGTAGACACAGATATGACTAGTCAGGGACTAAGATTGACTTTTTGGAAACAAAACCTCTTGAAGAAATAGCTTACTACCTTGCTTATAGGGTTCCTGACAACCTTACCAGGTGAGTAAGAAAAGTCATTTCTTGGAAGGTGCAAGAACCTCAGGATATTTTAAGAACCTTAGAAAGAGAAAAATTTACCAAACTATATTGGTATTGCAGTGAAGTACTTGGCTCAGCTTCCTAGCCTCAAGAGGCTTTAAAAACTACAATTTATCATTCCTTATGAAAAGCTCCAGCAAAGATTAGAAGATTCTGTATGGTCAGTCACTATTCTTGTTGCTCTTATGTAAATAATCCAGGCATGTTTATTGAAACTAAATTTTATTTGCAAACAAATCTTATTATGGTTATCTTTATATATGTGTGTGTATCTATGTGTATATATAATTATATTAATTCATCCTCCTTGTCTAGTCTTTGTTTCCTCTATTTTGTTCTTTTTCTATTTGGGACTCTTCTTCACATTGAATAATGTTATGAAACATCGAAAATTATTTGTAACTGTTGGTTCATGATTTTAAGTAAATTTTGTAGTCCCTAAACACGGCACCCATCCACCTCTCATTTAATTAGATTTTTACTTAACCTCATGAATAGTTTAGCATTTTCTCTGTAGAGGTCTTGCATGTGCTTTGTGTTAGTCAGACAGTTATGTCTGACTCTACGACCCAATGGATGGTAACCCCCCAGACTCCTCTGTCCATGGAATTCTCCAGGTAAGAATATTAGAGTGGGAAGCCATTTCCTTCTCCAGGGGATCTTCTCAACCCAGAGTTCAAACCCAGGTCTCCAGCATTGCAGGCAGATTCTTAACCCTCTGAGCCACCAGAGAATTTTGGAGATATTTGGTGTTAATTTGCTTTAGAATATAGTTATGTAAAAAGATTTTTTTATAATTGTTTTTGCAAGTGTATAAGAATATAATTCATGTATATTGACTCAACTTGACATTTTAGAAAAAAGCAGAACTCTGAAAGCAACTCAAAATCCACTCAGACTCTTACCTATCTGCCTTCAGACATTTGCAGACAATGCTAAAACAACAACAACAAAAAAAAAAACCCAAAAAACTCAGGATGTTGGAAGTACAGTTGTCCTTCATGTAAGAAAAAGGACAAATTTAAATAATAATCACCCTAGACTTCTGATTTGAACTAGGTAAGAATTTATAGAACTCTAATGAAAAAAGCCAATGTCTTCATTTAACTTCTAACACAAAGCAAAAATAAACAAGAATTAATCATAGGACTAAATAAACTGAGAAGTGTGATTATGTTTTTAAGAGTTTTACTTGAAGCATTAGTGATATTTTAAACAAGTTTTGATTTTCCAGATTTAAGAGACTTTTTCTCTGAATGTGTGTGTGTGTGTGTGTGTGTGTGTATGTATATAATATGTATATCAGAAGTAAGAAAACACACTGCAGCCATGAAACAAAATATATAAAAAAGGAAAATATCACAGCTTACCAGAGCCAAGATGCAGGAGCAGAAACAGCTAAAACCTAAAACTGATGTGACTGGGAGTAGAAGTAAGACAAACTAAACTGGAAATGACTGATTCCTAGAATAAAGACAACTCTGAGAGTTCAGAACTCAGGACACCTTGTCATGGAGACTTCCACATTTTCTTTGAGTTTTACCTCCAGGAGTTCATCCACAGATAATTGTAAATAATGGAGAAAAATCTCCTAGAGCTTCCATCAAGGAGAGAGGAAAGGAAACCATTTTGAAACCTGCCTCAATGCTCTCTTCTCAACAAGGTTTGCCCTCTGGATAAACTAATTAATCAGATCCAAACCCTACTGTACTCAGAACCTAATTGGAGGAAAGGGTGGATACTTAACTCCAGTCACCTATCTGAAGCCAGTCTGTCCTAAAAAATGGAGAAAAAAGCCCTGAGAAACTCTTGAAGTTTCTAGACAAGAGGTGCAGGCTCACCACAAAGGAATATGTAAAAAATAGAAGGAAGGTGTTCTTGTGTACTAAAAGGGTGGTAGAAGAAATAAAATGCCCAGTTGAAGGTTTAAATGATAAAGATGTGGAAAACTTCCAGAAGGTACAGCAAAAGACAACATAATATCACTAGAAAAGAAATGAGAAATTAGCTAATTGGCCCATTAAAAATACATCCAAAAATGTATAACAATCAAAAGAGAAGGAAGGAAATAGCCAAAGATATTTCCTTGGGTTAGCAAATTAATGAAGTAACAAAGTTTGTTCATAGAGCATTTTTGGCCATGATTTCCCTGTCTCTGGTGATAAGGATGCCCCCTATTCTGGTATAGGGAGGATGTCTTCACATGGAGATTTATTTCCTGCTTTGAGAGAGAGAGAGAATGGTTACCGGCTGTGGCTGTTTCTTAAGTAACCTTAAATCAAAATAATCAATATGTCAAAGTGGTGTAAATTGAACTGAACCCTACCAATGCTCTACTGAAGAAAACAGAACTATGCAGAAAGAATTAAAGTACACCAGTTTTAGAGTGAGACATGACTTGGAACATGTTGCTCTGTCAAAAAAAAGAAATCATTTTTGTTTAATCTGCATCGTGGCTATAGCCTATGTTAGATCTAAGCAAATACTTATAACAAGATTATGATCCCTTGATATTGCTGTTCAGTCACTCAGTTGTGTCTGAGTCTGCAATGCCATGGACTGCAGCACGCCAGTCTTCCCTGTCCCTCACTATCTCCCTGAGTTTGCTCAAATTCACGTCCATTATTGGTATTCAACATCAAATACTGTTCCAGGAGTAAAAAAGAAAAACAAACATCTTTTGGTAAAGTTTCATGTTTCTACATTTCTCCTTCTATTCTTTTATATATTTCAATTAGAATGATTACAGGCATTAACACATAAAAATAAGAATAATGTTAATGCATGCACTAGAATTAACTGGAGACCATACATCTCAAGTTACTTATAAAAATAACACGTAGGAGTATTTTGTCTATTGGTACCATCAAACTGCCTCAAAAATTAGAAACACTGATTACCTCTCAACTAGTTCTTCCACTTGAAAATCACCTAAAATATGTAGGTAATTAATGTGTCCTAATTTTGTTGATTGGAAGTAAAAGTTATTAAAGACCCATTTAAACATGTAATTATATTTTGCTTCCCAAGTTTAGGCAAATATCTCTATACTTTCTCCCTTTTAACTTCCATTATTACAGAACAAACTTACTCTGTATTAAAGCTGGTGTCAATTACTCTATGAGTAGTTACTGATTCTATTAGGACCATCAATGACAGAAGAAGTAAGAGGGAAATTTGATCTATGTAAAAATTGTACATGTGATTAGGAAGGGCACACATTCCCTAGAAGAAAACCTGAAATAATCAGCAGTACTCAGTGAAGTTATACAATAGTAATAAATGAAATGATTCACTTCACTAAAATATTTATGGGAAACAAATATCGTGAAAGTATAGTATAGATAAGAGATAATGAAACTAGCTTTGCTTTTTAAAAGTCTCTTTGGTTTACACTTTGGTTGTAAAATTTTGGAAGCCACCCAAATAGAAATATTTGGAAAGGGAATAAGTTTGATGGTGTGTCATTAATGTCAAAAATTAAAAACAAAAATTGGTCAATAGTGCCATCACTGTGGGTTTACATTTCTACATGGAAAATCTGGAGCTGAGTGATGGCTTCCCCATCACACTGGACAGGTTCTCTTCCATTTTCAGTCTCAGCCAGGTCTGATTCACTTACTTGTGTGCCCTCTTTTGCACAGACCCTCAGGGTTGGCTACTACTAGACTAAACAGTAGAATTTCAAATAAATTTTGATTCTCAAAGGTCTATAAAAAAACCAAGATTGACTTGCTCAAGAAAATATACATATTTTTCATGTATATATATATTTTATATGTATATATATATATGTTTTCTAGATCTTTGAGAATAATATATATATATATATATATTGGACCTATCTCTGGAAATTAAAAAAAGAGTTGTTCAAACAGAGCTTCTGAAAGAAGAAACTAGATTTTAACATCAGGATAGTAAGATAATTAGCCACAAGAAAACAGACATTAATGTGACTTGACTCTGAAGTCAGATTTTAATCTCTCCCTGTTTTAAAATTCTTCAAAGAGAGAATTTTATCTGTCCACTCTGTGTCAACTGTCCATGCCAGAATCATTCTGTTATGCAATTTTCTGGGACACATGTAATAAAGAAACAACCACAAAAGGCTTCCTTTTTCATTTTAGGGCCTTTTCCAGAGAACAAGCCCCCCTGGAAGTCAGGCATTCAACTGAGGAATATTTAGTGAAGATAATTGTTCCTGCCTGCTTTTTAACCCACACATATCTGGAGAGTTTTGAGGGAGTGGAGACACAACAAAAAATAAATTTAAGATTATTTTCAGTAAATGGTCGATAGAGTTAAATGGTAAGGCTTTATGCGATTGCTGTATTCTCAGTCTCAAAACTATGTCATACACTTAAAATACAAATGTGTTATCTGGAAAAACTTGCCAATCAATTTTCCCCCCAAATTTCCACAAATAAAATTTCAAATAAGTGAAATTATTCATTCACTAAAATCAATATAAAATTAAGTCATATCCTTCATTTATGCTGAATTCTTGTTTTATAAATATGGAAAAAAAGCTAAGGGGGTGTGTGTGTCCATGGATGTGTAGGGGTGTGTGTGTGTGTACACAAGTGCATGTATGATGTGTGTATATTTGCAGCTGTTTGATGTAGTGGACCAGTGACTTCAAGTTCTGATTTTCCATCTCAGTTGTCAACCAAAATTGACTGCCTTAAGTATCCAAACTTAACTGTTTTCATGGAGCATATAGTTTTTCCAAACATGCTTGCTCTGAGAGGCCAAACTTCTCCTGAAAATAATTAATTATCCCTCTCAGTTTTATTCATTCATTAAAGATGGTACATAGGTTACGACTTTTCCACCTTAAATCATGGAATTATTTCATAAACTAAGTTTATTTCATGTCATTCAATAAAATATTCTGTGATGATGAAAATTCTTTTAAATTCACAAGTTCTAATAAAGTAGCCATGGGCCACATGTGGCTATTAAATATTTATGAAGTGGTTAGTGTGACTAAGGGCCTGAATTTTTCACTTTAATTTATTTTACTCATTTTAAATTAAGTAAGCACTGTGGCTCGTGGTTATACTATGGGACAATGCACATCTATTATTCACTTCCTCAAAACTCTTTGACCTCCTCAAATCTAATTTCTTTGTTTCTTTTTCACATCAGCTACTAATTCAAAGGATTATGTTCTGGCTCTTAGGGTCAGACATAATGGTACCTCAGAAATCTTAGAGGAGTGTGGAAGGGTTTTCTAACTGCCCTTCCATCCATTATTTAAGATTGACATGCAAATAAGACATATCCAAAATTACACACATTTATCTTTTCCCCAGAGTCAAGCTATAAGAAAATGGCACTGTAAGGACAACTTTAAAATGTAAATTCAGAGATATATTTAGCATTACAATAGGAATATAAATCTAGAGATTGGTTCTGTGGAGCTGAAAGGAGAAAAATGTACCTTTGCTGTCCTAAACATGTGTTGGAGTAAGAAAGATTTTTATTTCAAAATCCTGAGACAAGGGACAGGGTAGTCCATTCTCATTCCATTTCTGGAGAAACCCAGAAGACTGACCCAGCTAATGTTTTCAGTCCCCAGAATTGTGAAAGCTGGAGGAGATTCAGGTCTTCAGCCTTGGTGGTGATGTGTATGAGAAATGAGAGTTGGAAGTATACCTCCAAAAATCTCATCTTAATAGTCATTGGCCAGGACTTCTCTGGTGGTCCAGTGATTAAGAATCTGCCTTCCAATGCAGGGGATGTGGCTTTGACCCCTGGTTGAGGACTAATATCCCACATGCCTCGGGCAACTAAGCTCTTGTCCCCAACTACTGAGCCCATGGGCTCTGGAGCCCAAGCACTGCAACTGGAGAGAAGCCTGCACACCACAACAAAAAATCAGAGTGCTGCACTGAGACCTGACAGCTAAATAAATGCATATTTGTATTTTTTTAATTAAACAAAAAAAATGAACTATGATGACCTGAAATTTTAAAAAATAAGTATACCTTAATCTCCTTCCAAAGAACTAATTGGTCTATGTGTGCTCCTACGTATGGAGTCCCACAACAGAGAATTTGTTTGGATCTCGAAATGCTGACGTCAGCTTTATAGATAGGCACTAGAGTAGTAATGCCAACTGTAAAGAATAAAGCTTTTTAAAATGTTGCCCTCTTCTCCCTGGCAAAAGAGATAATTCTCTGGATGCTTTGGACCTTTAGTAGCATCCTCAGATCACTGCTCTAGAGCTCTATATGCTGTGTATTTTCACTTTTCATTTTGGTGAAATCTTTCCTCATCCATCTTCTCCAATAAATTTTAAGTCATTAGTAGCTGTCCTGAGACAGATTCCCTAAAATAGTCTCAGAGACTGAGATTTGCAAGCAGGGATTTTACTGAAGAGTGTTTGCATAGAAAAAAAACAGGAAGACAAAAGCAAATAAGAAACACCTAAGAAAATGAGGGAAGTAGAATAAAGCAGGGAAGTTAAAGTGCTACAGCTTTTGCAATCAGCTAAACTGATCCCATGGGGAAGTTTTGAACCAGAATGCCTTTTGGAGAAATGTCAGATTGAAACAAGAAGTTTGGATTTTGCATTATAAAAGAAAGGACCAGTTGCCTGGTGTTGGCTGCCCCTGAAGAGAAGCTATTATTTTGGACAAGATATCTCCCTTCAGCTGAGGACCGCATTGGGAATGAACTCATTGAGTAGTCAGTTGGCAACACTCAACAGGTAGGAAATATGTCGCTCTTTCCTCATGGGTATCTGGCATTTCACTGAAGCTTGCAAAGTAAATTCTTTGCACTGTTCAGATCAACTTCCTGTGATGATTTTATCCAATCTGAGCACAGGTCTATCCAACTTCCTGTGTTTCCTGCCCCCTTCCCCCCCTCACACCCCATGGTACCTTCCTTCACCTATTGATATATAGAATGAACTATAAACACTACCTTTGCAGTTGGTAGAGCCACAAATAAACCTGTCACATTGCTTCATTTCTAACCTTATCAAATCATTCTAGAGTTTCCTCATGCTCAACAAACACCTCAGATGGACTAAGAGGATTATTTTGTATGGTCACCTAGACCCTCATTTCTGAGTGGTCCGAACCATAGCTCATCACCGCCTTTTCATATCAGAGCTGATACATTTGTTGATTTATTATCAAAATTAATCAAGAGAAGACAAAGAGATGCCCCAATAATCACCAAGGTACAAAGGAATTCTGTCTTGCCCCCAGTATACAACATCCTCATCTCAGTGATCAGGATTGTTACTGCTGCCATACTGATCTCTTGCCAGTAAGAACACACAATGATAAGGTGGCAGCTGGTGTCCTCTGGTGACAGCTCATCTTTCTGGGAACCTGAATATTTAGGTCTTTAGTACTCAGGGTTGTGGAGACAGGAAGTACAACTTCCCCAAGGGTATTACAGGGAGTAATGGTAGGTAGTTACTGCTACATTTACCCCTTGGTCCCAAGACCTATGTATTTTATCTTTTGGTAATCAGTTTATCAACAGAGAATGGTTATAAGTTTAGTTTGCTCTGAAGGAGAGCACTCTACACTCACACAAAAACGTCTCTGAGTTATTTCCTCTGGTATTCTTTTTTTTTTGTATTTAATAATTTATTTTATTTTATTTTTTATTAATTTTTTTATTAGTTTTGCCATACAATGACATGTTATCGCCATGGGTTTACATATGCTCCCCCTCCAGAACCCCCCTCCCTCCTCCCTCTCTCCTCCCTCCCCCCGGGAAATCTCGATGCACCAGCCTCGAGCATCAATCCTGGGCTGGCGATTGATTACACATATGATAATTAACATGTTTCAATGCTATTCTCCCTTATCATCCCACCCTTGCCCTCATCCACAGAGTCCACGAGTCTGTTCTATACGTCTGCGTTCCTTTTGGTGTCTCGCATGCTGGGTTCTCGTTACCGTCTTTCTAAATTCCATATATATGCGTTCGTATACTGTCTTGTTGTTTTTCCTTCTGGCTTACTTCACTCTGGATAATGGGCTCCAGTTCCGTCCATCTGAGTAGAACTGATTCAAATGAATTTTTTTTTTTTAATGCAGAGTAATATTCCATTGTGTATATGTACCACAGCTTTCTTATCCATTCGTCAGTTGATGGGCATCTAGGTTGATTCCATGTCCTGGCCATTGTAAACAATGCAGCGATGAACATTGGGGTACATGTGGCTCTTTCAATTCTGGTTTCCTCAGTGTATATGCCCAGCAGTGGGATTGCTGGGTCATATGGCAGGTCTATTTGCAGTTTTTTAAGGAACCTCCACACTGTTTTCCATAGTGGCTGTACTAGTTTTCATTCCCACCAACAGTGTAAGACAGTTCCCTTTTCTCCACATCCTCTCCAGCATTTATTGCTTGTAGATTTTTGGACTGCAGCCATTCTGACTGGTGTAAAGTGGTACCTCATTGTGGTTTTGATTTGCATTTCTCTGATAATGAGTGATACACAAAGATAAACTCAAAATGAATCAAAGATCTAAGCATAAGACCAGAAACTATAAAACTCCTAGAGAATAACATAGGCATAGAGAATAACATAGGCAAAACACTCTCCAACATAAACCAAAGCGGGATCCTCCATGACCCACCTCCCAGAATATTGGAAATAAAAGCACGAATAAACAAATGGGACCTAATTAAAATTAAAAGCTTCTGCACAACAAAGGAAACTATAAGCAAGGTGAAAAGACAGCCTTCAGAATGGGAGAAAATAATAGCCAATGAAGCAACGGACAAACATTAATCTCAAAAATATACAAGCAACTCCTGCAGCTCCATTCTAGAAAAATAAACGACCCAATCAAAAAGTGGGCCAAAGAACTTAACAGACATTTCTCCAAAGAAGACATAAAAATGGCTAACAAACACATGAAAAGATGCTCAACATCACTCATTATCAGAGAAACGCAAATCTGGTATTCTTTTAAAATGTCATTCCATCATTCTTCCAGGTGGAAAGTTTTTGGGTAGTGCAGTAATAATATAATCAATAGAGCCTATGGTTTTGTGTCTCCTGATATACCTCCTTTCCTGTGAAATGGATCATTTGGTCAAGTGTAACATCATATCAGATCCCGTATCAGTGGATCAAGTACTATAAGTCTGTAGGTAAAAGTAATGACTGAGGTCCTGCAAATAGAAAACAAAACTATACCTGAAACATACAGTACTGTCAAGACAGATAGCTGCCTCTTCTGGGACATACAGAAGTCGTGTGAAACCAAATGGCTGGCTGGTCTCCAAGAGAGTTAAAATAACTATCCTGATGACAATGTAAAGATTAGGCTGGGGCAGAACCTAAATCTGTCTATGCTGATATGTATGTTGTTAGGGTCTTGGATACCTCCATCTCTGACACCATAAATACTCTATTCACATTAAACATGTGCCAGCATTGTGTGGCCAATGACATGATCTAATAAATGTCACCTCACTAGCATACGTATTGTCTGTTTAGTGCCTCTGTAGCTGGTGTTAATATACAAGAAGTAATCTCTATACATTGTATCCTATTCTGTAGGTTATCCACATGCTTCTTCCCCTAGATTTCTTTTTCGCTGACTTTCCAGTCTGTTGCTTTCTAGGGTCCTCAACAACCAGTTACATCATTCACTATTTCCTATGAACCTGTAAACAGTCTTACCTCAGACTACTTCTTTTTCACTCAGAAGGTAATGAGGCATACCACTTGGTGGTCTGCCTTTGGGTAGGATTTTTACCCAGTATTATCTTTCAGTTAGGTATGATTAAATTTCAGTTTTTAAAAAGTTCATTTTTTAGCCAAGATATAGAAACAACCATGTACTCACCAAAAATGATTGGTTTAAGAAGATATATAAATGTATATATAGATAGATATGCATAGTAGAATATTACTAGCTATAAAAATTAATAAAATAATGCCATTTTGTAGCAATATGTATGGACCTAGAGAACATCACACAAAGTGAAGTAAGTTAAACAGAGAAAGACAATATTATGTGGTATCACTTATACATGGAATCTGAAAAATAATACAAATGAATCTGTATAAAAAACAGACTCATAGACATAGAAACCAAACTTATGATTACCAAAGAGGAAAGGGAAAGGGAGGGATAAATTAGGAGCACTGGATTAGCAGATAAAAACTACTGTATATAAAATAGAAAATCACCAAGAATTTACTGTATAGCACAGGGAGCTATATTCAATATCTTATAATAACTTTAATGGAAAGGAATCTGGAAAATATGTATATATATTAACACATATATATCTGAATCACTCTGCTGTATACCTGCAAATAACACAATATACTCTAAATAAACTATATTTCAATTTAAAACATGAATTCATCTCTGACCTTCCCAAATTACCAAATTTACTCACATATGGGCCAACATTCATTTTCTTTCTCCTCCTTTTCCTCAACAGGCTGTAAAGAATTCCAAGCACCCATAACTTTGAACAGAATTATAACAGGGTTGATGACATTAGATTGGAATGATTTTTCATGCAGCTTTCTTGTGTCCTTTGCACTGCTTGTGCCTAAATTTGAACATATTAATTCCAAACTTCTGATGAATTACTCCTGGTACCTTAGGTTTTGTCACATAGTCACTGTTAAAAGGACAAGTTCTCCATCTCTATCACAGTCCAGTATGATGATAGGAGTATGTCTTCTAACTTTCTAAAATTCTCTGGCATACACAAACAATGTAACATTTTCAGTCTTAAAAGGGAGTTAAATTTTAACTAATGCACTTGAAGATATTATGGGTGTAAATTGAAGATATTATGGGTGTAAATTGAAGATATTATGCTAAGTGAAATAAACCAGACACAAAAGGACAAATGCAGGATCCCACTTGTATGAGGTTGTAGTAGGATGGTGGTTTTCAGTGATGGGAGGAAGTAATACTAGGAAAGTGTTGTTTAATGGGTATGGTTTATGATAATAATTGCATAACAAGGTAAAGATATTTACTGACACTAAATTGCATATTTAAAAATGGTGAAAACGGTAAATTCTACGTATTCTTTACAACAAACAAGAATTTTCAGGTATAAAATAAGTCACGGGGATGGGATGAACAGCATGGTGAAAATAATAATACTATACTACCTATTTGAAAGCTGATAAGCATGTAAAACTTAAGTTCTCATTACAGAAAATACTGTAAAAATTATATTATTCTATTGATGGGTTTGTAGCAAAGGAGAAGTGGGGCATGCTAGTTATTATACCACTGATTACTTCTATATATCTTCCTTGCCCAATAGATTATAAGATGATACATTCATCATTTAAAATTAAACACTATTTGACCTGATATTCACTGGTGGCTCAGATAGTAAAGAATCCACCTGCAATGTGGGAAACTTGGGTTTGATCCTTGGATTGCAAAGACCTCTGGAGGAGGACATGGCACCCCACTCCAGTATTCTTTCCTGGAGAATCCCATAGACAGAGGAGCCTGGCAGGCTACAGTCCGTGTGTCACAGAGAGTTGTACATGACTGAATGACTAAGCACAGCACATTATTTGATTTACCATCCCCAAATGGAGAAAAAGAGAAAGAAAGAGGAAGTGCTGCTTATATAGGGCTGCTCTTTTTCTAAAGAATATGTATACCCCATACCCAGCTGAAAAAATAAACCAATACCACTACACAAGAAGTCACCCATGGGTCACTTCTCAGATCAGTTTTTCTCCAAAATTAATGACTAACCTGACTTTTATCACCATGTATTTATAACACTTGCTTTATCAACTTTATATACATGGAGTCATACAGTAGGTTTTTGCCTGTTTCTCCTTTTTCTTCATTCACCATTATGCAGGTTTAACTTTTTCATTTCTCTGAATACTTTTCTAAATTGCCAGGACACTGATACATTTTGAGAAAGAGAATAGCAATCTGTGACAGCCAAGCACTGATCTATGTGTCAGGGTTGCTACCAGCTAACTAGTCTCTCACAAATAGGCCCAGGTATTTTTCTGTGAAGCATAAACTATTTCACATAATACCTTCAGACAGGGTCTCTAAATAACATAATGGACCCACATGAACATGAAAACATGTTCATTCTTAATAATTGATAAACTCACATAAGGAAGAAACAGACATCTACCAATTCACAAAAAAATGATCAAACTTTTTAATATTCTGGCTAATACAAGTGACTTGCTGCTTCTTTATGAATTATAGCTTTAGACTTGTCTCATTTCCTCCCACTAGATAAGATCTATTAAGATGCCGAATTGTAGAATTATCGTCATATTCTGAAAGCACACAATTTAGAACAAAATCCCCAAATCCTCTAAGCATTTTTTATTGCTCTATTACTAAGACACCTTAGCTTTCCATCATGTGCTTTCTCCTCTGTTGCAAAGTAGAAAACAAACCAACACAATTTTGTTCATCTAATGATCACAAGAAAGCACTGACAATTTCAAAATATTAAAATGTTAAAATATTTGAAATTTGGTCATTTGGATGCTGCCAAAAACTGTATGATATCGCCTTCTACCTTATCCTAAAGCTGTTTATCAATGTCTCATCTTTAATAAAATTGAGTCTTTCAAAAGTTTTAAAAATAATGTCATTTTTATATCTTCCACTTATATGCTTGTAGATGTTTTCATTCATTCATCAAAATCATTGAGTACTTTTATGTTTAAGGCTATCATGCCATCAATATTTGATAAAATAAAAGGCGTCATGAGCAAATTAATGCTTAGGTTATTAGGGAGACATGAGGTCTATCATTTGTCTCTTTTTCTTAATTCTTCCAGAGCCCAGTGACACATGGAAGTGATGAGACAGTGACCTGGAAATAAGCTTTTTCTTTGTGCAAAGCTATTGTCATGTGTCATATTCAAACTCTTAAACTTCAGCATAATTAAAGCTTTTTCTAACCAAATTTACCATGCTGATCTAGTGTGGATGATCTGTTTTAAAGAGGATGTCACAATGCATTTACATTCAGAAGCCATAGCTCTAAATCCCTCCCCACTTTCACATGGAAGACATGCTATGTGACAGTCACCTGTCACATAGTCGACTCCACAATTAGAGCTCCTGTGTGACTTGCTAGTCTGTAGCATGAGAAGATCTGTATCTAGACTTGGCACAAATAGATTGTGTGATGGGAGTCCTGGGGAACATTTATGATGCTTGTGCTATTGCAACCGCTGTTCTGGGTCTTCTTTTTCCTGTTTCAAAGGCTGGCCATGACAGCGACAGAGACAGCCAATGATTTAAAAGTGAAGGATAGTGCTGCTGTTATAGTTGTGGTGTCTGTGATGAATGGAGGCATACCAAGCAAGAAGGAAACAAGATGTGAAATAAGAGAAGAAGGATAGAAAATGACAGATTTAAAGCCACTCTCTAAAACATCTGCCGGTTTACCCTGTGTGGTAAAATACCCAATTTTAATTTTGAGAGCTTTTATAGAATATCATGCTAAATTTGAATCATGGCTTTAAATATAAATCATCATCTATTTAACAATTACACTAGCCTGGGAGGAAATTCTATTTATTCTCTGTTATTGGACTTCTTGAAATTTCAATTTTTTGCTGAAATGGTGCATACAGTACTATTGTAAATAAAATGAAAGGTGAAATAGAAAAACATTGCAAATGTTAGCTTTATTGCTCAGTTAAATATTTTTGTACCATATTTTGCTCTCATTTGGAAAAACATTATAGAATATTGATAAGATCACCATGAATTTTCTAAAATTTGGTTATGTAAATAAACATTTACAAAGTACATTCTATGTTTACAAAGTATATTCCACAGTGGTGGTTGCTGTAAGAAACAAGTAAACAAGAAGAAGGATATGATACAGTTTCACTCCCTTAAAACTTTCAGATATTGAATCAAATCTAATATTTGCATACACAAAATAATTATTGAATAAAGTCAATATATAATATAAGCCAATAGGGAACATCCCTTTGAGATTATGGTATAATTGGAAAGGGAAAGATCAGTGTTAAGCAGCTTTACCGTGATGCTTTTATAAAATGTGGATCATCAGATGGCCCAAGAAGTTTAAGGATTCCAATTTTTACTCTAAGCTGTGTTTACTTAGAATTTAGTCATCTCACCATGTCTGTAGGATTGGTGGAATGAATTTCAGGGAATGCAGTTTGCATGATATGAAGAATTTCCTAAGAAACTCATTCTAGGAAGAGGCTCTAAAAGCACTACTGCAAATAGAGGAAAAGAGACTGTTAGGAAAAGAGCCAAGATACCATGGATCTGTACTTGTCCATAAAAGAACCAATCTCCCTGGGAAACAATAATAAAGTCTGTCATCAGAAAAATCTCTGTGATATGCTGGGATTAAAAGCAGTGCTCTTTGGGCTGAATGTAACAGGATGAATTGTTCCAAAAAGGTTTGTGTAGGTGATTCTCTGTTGCTCCCTCAGAGAACATAGAGCATTAACTAAATCTGCAACTTGGACTACATCTGTAGTGTGCGTGTTCCAGAGGGAGCAGTTTCTGCACAGCATGAGGCTTCAGCAGGAGATGGTACATAAGCCACTGCTGTGAGTGTGTCACATCAACCCCCAGTGGTGTGTCAGCACATAGCTGCAGTGAACTTGTGTACCTGCACAGTATTCATAGGTACTGGATGATAATAAGACAGTTAAGAACTTAAGTGGCTAAGGAAAGAGATGGTGAATGGCATGTTGCAGCTGAAAGTGCTATTTTTGGAAACATACATACCTCCATCCACCCCCCACACATATGTTTTGGGATAATTGCAGAAATAATTTGGGGGAAATATTAAAAGATCAGGGCATGGAAGTACCACACTGGTAGATTTATTTATTTGTTTGGGCTGCTATAACAAAATATCATAAGCTGGGGGGCTTATAAGCAGCAGATATTTATTTTTTCACAGTTCTGGAAACTGGCAAGTTTAAGATCACAGTGCTGGCAACCTCAGTGTCTAGTGAAGGCCTTTTTCCTGGTTCATAGATGGCTGTCTTTTTACCTGTGCCCTCACAAGACAGATAGTTTACCTGGAGTTTCTTTTATAAGATTACTGAGACCTCTTTATGAGGATTCTGCCCTCATGACTTAATCTGTTTCCCAAAGGCCTGATTTCCTAATACCATCACATTGGGTGTTATGTTTTAACATAGGAATTTGGGGGTCGGGGAAAGAAAAATATATTCTGTCTATAGTAGAAAGTGGAAAAACAGAAATACTGTTTTAATTGTCATGGAGAGAGAATGGGACCTTGGAATCAAGTCCACTGAAGGGCTGTATAGGCAGAAGAGAGTCTTTTTTTTTTTTGGATGGGTCAGGAAAACACTGTGCTTACTGTGTTGAGGAAAATATTGTGTTATATACAAAATCACAGAGACAGTACATATACCAGGTTATTATGAGTCCCATGAAGTATTCTTTTTAATCCATACATTGAATTAAGTTTTTCCAGGAAAGGTTGGCCTGCAGTTCATGGATTGCTAGTTCAAGTGTAATGTGTCCAGATATAATGCCACCTGATAACATGCTAAATTTTAGAATTGTCTTTAATTGTTTTGTTTCACACACTGTCTTGTGAAACAGGTGATGAGCTTGGTGAGAACAAGTATTTGTAGCAATAGATTGTTTAGTGCTAAAGAGAATGTACTTTAGAACTGAAGCTTGGTTTGTCAACTTAAAAACTATGTAACTTCAGACGAAATAGTTGATCTGTAAGAATCTCAGTTCCCACATGTAAAAAAAAAAGCAATAAATAATAACAGTAATAGTAATAATACCATCTATTTCATGTTATTGCTAGAGGAGTAAATGTTTAATATTTATAAAGAACTTGGAAGAGTGTTTCATTAACTATTCACTAAGTGCTAACTCCATTGATGTGCACTTGGAGCTGTTTGATTTATTTTTTCTGCTTATGATGACAGAGCAATTTTCAATGTAACTCTACAACTTAACATCATTTATAATTAAAATTTACCCACAAGCAATATTTATATTTTAGTTCAGTTAATGAAAATAACTTAAAAACAAATCTAGTTAAAAAATAAAACATTTGTACATAATTGAGAAGTTCAATAGTACTAATGAGTCTCTACTCTGAAATTAAAAATGTCAAAAAATTTCATATATTATTTATTTAATGTATCAACATAAAATATAGCAGAAAAAAAAAGTACAATAAACCTCGACATAAGCTTTAAAACCCAAAGCTATATGGTTTTGTTTGGAACATAAAATCTCGAGTTTAGTCTGAAAATCTTCTTGTGGATGTCAATTATTTACCAAAAAAGATTATTCAGATATTCTTGGAATTAATCCAGGACCGGCCAGAAAATCTAAGAAGATAATTCCATATTTGATCATTTTTGCTACACTTGCATAGATACTTAAGGGATTTATAATTGTTAGGGTTCGTTACTCAGTTATGTCCGACCTTTAGTGACACTGTGGACTGCAGCCCGCCAGGCTCCTCTGTCCATGGAATTCTCCAAGCAAGAATATTCGAGTGGGTTGCCATTTCCTTCTCCAGGGGATTTTCCTGACCCTGGGATCCAACCCGAGTCTCCTGCACTGCAGGCAAGTTCTTTACCACTAAGCCACCAGGGAAGCCCAAATGAGCTTAATAATAATTGTCGAATACTACTTGGAGAAAAGCAAATTAAATTTCTCTTTTAAGATGCCAGAACCAGCCGGCAAAATCGCATGGTCGAGAACGCAACGACCAAGCACCTGAGAAAAATGAAGACACTCAAAAGATGGGGTTGAGAGGAGCAGAGGGAAACTCCAAAGAGCTTCTCACTACTGCCCCTTTATTATAGCTGATTAACAGTATATATACATTTTTCTAGTTACTAGCAAGCTTGAGGGAGCAGTTAACGATAAACTTTAAGAATGCCTTTGATATGGTCAGCACATTATTAAGCAGGGGAAAAACAGACCCGCATGTGTCAGGTGTCCAAGGAAACAGAGTAAATGGGAAAAAGGTCATCAGGCTGTTTTTCCCGTCACGGCGCTTGATCTTAGTCAATGAAAAGGCGTCAGGGTGGCGGGACAAAGAGGTTTTCAGGTCCTCTCTTAGGGCCGATTGGGGGATGGAAAACATCCCGGCTCCCCGCATTAAGATACTTGAGTAAAGAAAAGCTTATATAAAATTAATATTATAAGCGTAGAGAGCTATATTAGACAGCTTCTTTTGAAAACACTGGTACTTAAGCATTTATTATTCCAATAAATCAGTTAATTTTAATTTGACTACAATAGGCAAACTAGTCTGGAAGGTGAAGTGGAAGTATATATAAAGATCATGCAGTAGTTTTAGAATAGCCTAGAAGAAATTTACTATAGACTGAACTATGTCCCTCTGAAATTAATATGTTAAAACCCTAGACACCAGTATTTCAGGATACATATTTGGAGATAAGGTCTTTTAAATAGCTAATTGATGGAGCTAGTGATAAAGAACCCACCTGCCAATGCAGGAGACATAAGAGACACAGTTTCAATCTGTGGGTTGGCAAGATCCCCTGGAGGAGGGCACAGCAACCAACTCTAGCATTCTTGCCTGGAGAATCCCATGGACAGAGGAGTCTGGCAGGCTACAGTCTATAGGGTCACAAACAGGTAGACACAACTGAAGTGATTTAGCACACTCGCATGCAGGTTAAAAACGTCGCTGTTAGAGTGGACCTCATTTCAATCTGACTGGTTTTTTTATAAGACGAGGAAAAGAAGACACCAGGGACATGTTTGCATTACAGGATAAGACACAGGATAAGGACCTGTGTAAGGACAAAGGGTAAAACGGCCATCTGCAAGCCAAGGAGAGAGGCCTCGAAAGAAACCAAACCTACCAATCTTGGACTCCCAGTCTCCAGAACTGGGGGAAAATAAACTTTTGTTGTCTAAGCAAACAAGTTCATGATATTTTGTTTCAGCAACCCTAGGAAACTAATACTAACCTTGAGCTAATACTAACCTTGAGCTAAAATGATTTGGGGACTAAAATGAACAGTCTTTTAACCTCTGAGTTCTCATCAGAAACTACAGTTCATATTTGTAAACCATCTCATAATATGTTGTCTTTTTAAGTATTATAATTATTTAATCTGTCTTTCCATGTAGATTATAAACCACTCAAGGGAAAAAATCATGTATCATTTATTTATGTATTTGATAAATATAGCATGGATTTATTGTAGGTAATAAACATCTGCCTGTTAAGTGAATGTTTGATTTGGTTTTAAAATTACCAAGTATTTTATTTGCCAGACCTGCCAAAGGCTTATGTCAGTTTTGTCCTTGAGCTGTTGGGCCCATTGTGCACAGAAGACATAAGAACAATTGTGCTTTTATTTTTTCTTTTTTTAAAGGAAAGAGAGATGTGAACCATTTAAAAAAGGAAGATATTATTTAATGATTATGTAAAATAGAAGTAACCAAATAATATATAGAATAACTCTCCAATATGTATCAAGCTTCAAAGTGTTTTTGATGTTTTCTGCTAATTAAAAGGACATGTTCCAGCTACAGTTACAAAAAACATTTCAGTATGGTCCTACTACAACTTTTGATGTTTTACCTTAATGCTTATCTTTAAAGTTATAATCATCTTTATGATGCTACTCTGAATCTGCTCCAAATTTATTATACTAACTTATTTTGTGATGCTCAACTTTTAGCACAGTGTTCTAAGCAATTCTGAGGGATGACTAATGTAATCACTTTCAATAACTACTGAAGTGACAAAATTCTGCCAAATATTTGCTTAAGAAAACTTCCAAAATAAGCTCAATTACATTATGAGAAATGTTTTTACTTAGTTAATTACGATTATAGTTGTTTCTTTATTTTTAATTTCACACTAACTTGGAACTAATTTAACCATCATTCATTTCCCACCTGTATTCCTATAACATTTTCTTTACCCCTTCATTATAGCAATTGTCTCACTGTTGTGATTATTCTATCTCCTTCAAGAAGCTCTGCAAGGGGAAGGATTATTTTTTAATCTCAGTAACTATATTTAATAATATTTCAAAACATTTTGTTTGAACAAATTTTTTATCCAGTACAATAAATGGCAAATTAATTTTCAAAGATGCTAAGCAGCTTAAGTTGAAATACTAGTCAAAAAAAGCCTATAGCCACTGGTTACATTTAAATATTTCTGGAAAAAAGTGATAAAATTTCCTCTGTCAATATGGGGTATAATTTTGAGAAATTATCTTGAATTTAGGGCACATATTGTATTAGATAAGATGAAGATATACTACTAAAATATTGTATATGTAAGGAACTTTTATAGCATACATATACACATGTTTGATTATTGAAATATCCATATATAAGAGGTAGGACTGGAAATATTATCTTTCTGTTTCAGAGTAGAAAAGGAAAAGACTAAAATCTTGTCATTTTTAAAATGCCCAACTTCTAAAGACATTTGGACATTATCCAGGTTTACTAGATCTGAGTTTGTATTCTGTCTACTAAATCATTATACAAATTAAACAGGCAAAGAATTATCAAAGAAAAATATCTGTATTAAAGTAATCAAACCATAGAGGATAAGGATAAAACTGTATATTAGACTCTCTAAGGAGAATTTAAACATGAAGTGAAATTTTAAAGGTGTCATTCCTAACAAGTCTGTAATATGGAATAAAATTCTACTTGTATCACTATGAATTAAAATTAAAGTAACTAATTACAAAATTAAATTTATCTAAACCACAAAATATGAAAAGTATCCTAAATTTACAGTAATTAAATAAAAACTTATGCTCATTTTGTTTAAAATTATGACCAAGGGGGAAGAGGAAAACAGTAACAGAGTCTATTGTTATGAAATACACACCTACTCTCTTTCAAGGTCTAAATCTTCTTTAGAACAAAATGCAATATAGAGGTCAAACATTGAGGGGTCAAAAATAATAGAAAAGATAAACACCATTTATATCCCTATGAAGAAAATTTGTAGCTAGGCTAGTGATGCAATTCTTATATTATGCTTACATACAGGCTCTTAAGACTTATGTTGAAAGCTGGGTACAGAAAATAATATTGCACAATTGTGCATTGTTTTGAAAGAGGTGGTAGTATCTGTGTTACATTGTCCTTGCTAACTAAATCACTCTTGTTTATTGGAATCTACTTTAGGGCCAAAATTTTTGCAGAATGCTATAGTTCAATCTAATGGATAAAGATTTGACATTGCCTTTGGAATGCTGTTCTACAGAGGCATCAGTTGAAGTCTCACATTTGTATCAAATTAACGTCAAGGTTGTTTTCAAAAGTTCATGCTGTTCTGAAAAAAATTCTGTTAACCAAAGCCAGAGAATTTCTCTATAATTAACTTTCTTTTCCTCTTTCACTATCATTTTTCTCATATTAAAGTGACAAAATAAAATAGATGCATCTTTGTGTATAACAAAAAGGCATTGATTTGGAAAAAGTATACTTCAAATCTGAATATTTCTACTTACTAGCTAAATGTACATAGGCAAGTTACTTATAATACTCTATTAGTTTTCTAATTTTTTTTCTTTTTAAAAAAAATTTATTTAAGTATAGTTGATTCAGGTGCACAGTAAAGAATCCACCTGCTGATGTATAAAATGCAAGAGAAAAGCGTTCAGTCCCTGGGTCGGGAAGATCCTATGAGGAAAGACATGGCAGCCCACTCTAGTATCCTTCCCTGGAAAAGCTCCAAGGAGCCTAGGACAGAGGAGCCTAGGAGACTATAGTCTATGAGGTCTCAAAAGAATCAGACACAACTTAGCAACTAAACAATAATATTTATACACAGCCTTTTCAATTATAGTTATTGCAAGATAGTGACTACAGTTCCCTGTGCTATACAGTAGGCCCTTACTAGTTTTATTAAACAAGAAAAACTATATGAAAATATATGAAATCAAAAGCTACTACTTTTGGATGAATATTAAAGAGCATAATACTTATCCAAGAATACAAAGCTATACCTTTTATACATTAGGTACTGATTATATATTTGTAAAAGATTCTGCTGTTTACTTCTCCACAGAATATACTTTCCTCCTCCATACCATCAGAACCTTTGATGCTACATGAACTAGGATTGGAGTTGATTATCAGTTCCATCTCTTTGTAGCCCAGGATGATGGATTAAATGAGTCATATCAGAAGTTATTGTGCTTTCCTTATTATAGGCCATATCCCTCTCCACTGGATGCCATTTTCATTCAGACTGGAAAGCAGGTGCAGTGACTGGCTAATGCAGCAACCATCTTGAGATGAAAAGGAGAGAATACACCCTTAAGATATGAGAATGCCCACATGATAATTAGAAAATGTTTGATTCCTTGATGTCATCATGTTTTGGTCCCGTTCTAAAATGCTATCTTGTTCTTCGGGATGGTCTTGATTCCTGTTTCCTGTATAATGTCAGGAACCTCCATTCAGAGATCATCAGCCATTCTGTCTATCAGATCTAGTCCTTTAAATCTATTTCTCACTTAAAGTGTATAGTCATAAGGGATTCTATTTAGGTCATACCTGAATGGTCTAGTGATTTTCTCCACTTTCTTTAATTTCAGTCTGAATTTGGCAATAAGGAGTTCATGATCTGAGCCACAGTAAGCTCCTGGTCTTGTTTTTGCTGACTCTATAGAGCTTCTCTATCTTTGGCTGCAAAGAATATAATCAATCTTATATCAGTGTCAACCATCTGGTGATGTCCATGTGTAGAGTCTTCTCTTGTGTTGTTGCAAGAGTGTTTGCTATGACCAGTGCATTCTCTTGGCAGAACTCTATTAGCCTTTGCCCTGCTTCATTCTGTACTCCAAGGCCAAATTTGCCTGTTGCTCCAGGTGTTTCTTGACTTCCTACTTTTGCACTCCAGTCCCCTCTAATGAAAAGGACATCTTTTTTGGGTGTTAGTTCTGGAAGATCTCATAGGTATCCATAGACCTGTTCAAGTTCAGCTTCTTCAGCATTACTGGTAGGGGCAAAGACTTGAATTACCATGATATTGAAAGGTTTGCCTTGGAAATGAACAGAGATCATTCTGTCATTTTTGAGACTGTATGCAAGTACTGCATTTCAGACTCTTTTGTTGACCATGATGGCTACTCCATTTCTTCTAAGGGAGTCCTGCCCACAGTAGTAGATATAATGGTAATGGGATTTAAATTCACCACTCCAGTCCATCTTAGTTCACTGATTGCTAGAATGTCATTGTTCTCTCCTGTCATCTCCTGTTTGACCACTTCCAATTTGCCTTGAGTCATGGACCTAACATTCCAGGTTGCTATGCAATACTGCTCTTCACAGCATTGAATCTTGCTTCTATCACCAGTCCCATTCACAACTGGGTGTTGTTTTTGCTTTGGCTCCATCCCTTCATTCTTTCTGGAGTTATTTTTCCATTGATCTCCAGTATCATATTGGGCACCTACTAAACTGGGGAGTCTGTCTTTCAATGTCCTATCTTTTTGCATTTTCATACTGTTCCTGGGGTTCTCAAGGCAAGAATATTGAAGTTGTTTGCCATTCCCTTATCCTGTGGACCACAGCAGAAGATATTAAGAAGAAGTGGCAAGAATACACAGAACAATTGTACAAATAGATCTTCATGACCCAGATAATCATGATGGGGTGATCACTCACCTAGAGCCAGACATCCTGGAATGTGAAGTCAATGGGCCTTAGGAAGCATCACTATGAACAAAGCTAGTGGAGGTGATGGAATTCCAGTTGAGCTATTTCAATTACTGAAAGGTGACATTGTGAAAGTGCTGCACTCAATATTCCAGAAAATATGGAAAACTCAGCAATGGCCACAGGACTGGAAAAGGTCAGTTTTCATTCCAATCCCAAAGAAAGGCAATGCCAAAAAATGCTCAAACTACCACACAATTGCACTCATCACACACACTAGTAAAATAATGCTTAAAATTCTCCAAGCCAAGTTTCAGCAATACGTGAACTGTGAACTTCCAGATGTTCACGTTGGTTTTAGAAAAGGCAGAGGAACCAGAGATCAAGTTGCCAACATCTGATTGATCATTGAAAAAGCAAGAGATTTCCAGAAAAAATATGTTTCTGCTTTATTGACTATGCCAAAGCCATTGACGCTGTGGATTATAATAAACTGTGGAAAATTCTTACAAAGATGGGAATACCAGAATATCTGATCTGCCTCTGGAGAAACCTGTATTCAGGTCAGGAAGCAACAGGTAGAACTGGACATGGAACAACATACTGGTTCCAAATAGGAAAAGGAGTACATCAAGGCTGTATATTGTCACCCTGCTTATTTAACTTATATTCAGAGTACATCATGAGAAACGCTGGCTGGAAGAAGCACAAGATGGAATCAGGATTTCCGGGAGAAATATCAATAACCTCAGATATGCAGATAATACCACCTTTATGGCAGAAAGTGAAGAAGAACTAAAGAGTCTCTTGATGAAAGTGAAAGAAGAGAGTGAAAAAGTTGGCTTAAAGCTCAAATGGCTGACTTTATTTTTCTGGGCTCCAAAATCACTGCAGATGGTGATCGTAGCCATGAAATTAAAAGATGCTTATTTCATTAAGGCATTCTGTTAGGTACTTCATAGACTGTATATAAACATTATCCTCACTGAATTAAGGTTTGATGGATCTCATAGTGCATTTTCTTGGAGTCATTTCTGATAGGCAAGTTCTTATCTTATATGATGTTATGACTGTTATATTCTAATTAGGTAAAGAGAGTTCATTTAAAATTATTCTTGAAATGATTTATAAACTTTATAAAAAATAATAAAAGCAATATGGTAAAGAAAATAGAAGCTATAATGGCTGCCCATTATGCTGAAGGTGCACTGCACTCTAAATCAATGTCAGTACAGATTTACATAAACCTCATAACACAAAGCAAAAATTTGTAGCAGATTTACAAAAGATAGAGAAAAGAGAATTAGAATATACCAGTACAGAAAACCAGCACTTCACAAAGGAAGGCATCAAGAACATCAAAAATAAAATAGGAGCCAAAAAAAAAAGCCAGAAAAAAATAAAACATAGCATTAGTAAGATTTTGTGCATGTGTGCACACTAAGTAGCTTCAGGCATGTCTTTCTTTGCAACCCTATGGACTGTAGCCCATCAGGATCTTATGTCCATGGGATTCTCCAGGCAAGAATACTGGAGTGGACTGTTGTGCCCTCCTCCAGAGGATCTTCCTGACCTAGGGATTGAACCTGTGTATTCTGCAGTTCCTGCATTGCAGGTGTATTCTTTCCTGCTGAGCCATCGGGGAAGCCCTAGTAAGATCTTACCCAATACATATATAAATGAATTGAAATTTCTAATAAAAAGGCATATAGAATGGAAACATAGATTGAATAAAAAAACTCAATAATGTGCTGCCTACAAGAGACTAATTTCAGTTTTAATGATGCACAGGCTCAAAATAAAGTGATGAAAAAAGATATTTCATACTAGAGGAATAAAAAAGAGCAAGGGTAGCTTACATTATATAAAATAGTCTTTAAGCAAAAAACAGGTACAAAGGACAAAGAAGGTTATTATATGATAATAAAGTGTTCAATTAATCAAAAAATATAAATAAATATGCACACAACATTGGAACAGCTAAATTTATTAAGCAAATACTAACAGATGTAAAGAGAAAAATAGACAGCAATGCAAAAATAAAGGACTTCAATACCCTACTTTCAGTAGTGGATAGATTATCCAAGTAGAAGATGAATAAAGAAATGCTGGACTTGAATGATACTTTAGAACAAATGGACCTAACAGACAATTATGAAACATCCCATCCAACACATTCCTCTCAAGTATGCACAGAACATTCTTCAGAACAGTTTATAGGATATGCTGCAAAGCAAATCTTAGGAAATGTAAGAAGATTGAAATTGTACCAGTATCTGTTACATATAATATAAAGCTATATATATGTACATATATATATATAATATATATTATATATATATATATGTAATATATATAATATATAATATAATAATATATAGCTAGTCAAGCTAGCTAAATATATATAATATAATATAAAGCTATATATGTACATATATATACATATAATATAAAGCTATAAATCAATAATGGAAGGAAAATTGAACAATTTACAAATATATACAAATCAAACAACATACTCCTGGGTCAAATAGGTCAAAAAAGAAGTAAAAAAGGAAATCAAGGCATATCTTAATGCAAATAAAAATGGATGAAAACAACAAAACAGACCTATAGGATGTTACAAAAGCAGTCCTAAGAGGAAAAGTATATAGCATTACATTACTATATTAAGAAAAAAAAAAGAAGATTGCAAATAAACAACTTAAGTTTCACTTTAGACAACTAGAAAAAGAACAACAAAATAAGCTTAAAGTCAGCAGAAGAAAGGAAATAACAAAAATCAATTCAGAAATATGTGAAAGAGACCAGAAAAACAATGGAAAAGATCAATAAAACTAAAAGTTGATATTCTGAAAAGAAAACAAAATCGACAAACATTTAGCTAGATTGACTAAGTATAAATAGAGAAAACTCAGATAAATAAAATCACAAATGAAAGTAGAGGCACTCCAATTGATAACTAGAGAAATACAAAGGATTACGATTACTATGAAAATTAGAAATTCAACAAACTTTATAATCTAGAGAAACTGGATAAATTCTTAGATCAGAGAACTTAACAAGGCTGAATCATGAAGAAATACAAAAAAGAGGCCAATAATGAATGCATGTATGCTAAGTCTCCTCAGTCATGTGTGACTCTTTGCAACAGGAATACTGGAGTGGGTTGCCGTGCTGCCCTCCATGGAATCTTTCTGATCCAGGGATCAAACACATGTCTCTTATGTCTCCTGCAATTGAAGGAGTATTCTTTACTGCTAGCTCCACTTGGGAAGGCCCCAATAATGAATAAGGAGATTTAATTAGTAATCAAAAACCTCTCCAAAAGAAAAGCCCAGGGCCATCATGGTTTTACTGGTAAACTCTAACAAACATTAAAAAAGAATTATCATCCAACCTTCTTAATATCTTCCAAAAACTGAAGATGAAGGAAAGTCCCAAAGTCATTTTATGAGACCAGCATTATTCTGATATCAAAGACAGATAAGGAGACTATGAAAAAAAGAATACACCACAGACAAATATCACCATGAATATGGATGCAAAGATTCTCAATGTAATGTTAACAAAATAAACTGAAAGGCACATTAAAGGATTGTACTTCATGATCAAGTGTAAATTATCACTAGGATGCAAGGACAATTACCCAAATAAATAACTGTAATATACCAATATAATGAAATAAAAGATAAAGATTATATGATCATCTTAAAATGTACAGAAAAAGCATTTAATAAAATGCATTTATTCATGATAAAAAAAATTGTCAAATTGGATATACAAGAAATGTACCTCAATATATGACATAATGTGTTAGCCACTCAGTCATGGCTGACTCTTTGCAACCCCATGGACTGTAGCCTACCAGGCTCCTCTGTCCATGCAATTATCCAGGCAAGAATACTGGAGTGCATTGATATTTCCTACTCCAGCTAGTATTCCTGACCCAGGGATCCAACTCAGGCCTCCTGCATTACAATCAGATTCTTTACCATCTGAGCCACCAGGGAAGCAAACCCACAAACTCACAGCTAAACGAAACTCAGCAGTGAAAGGTTGAAAATTTTTCCTTTAAGGTCAGAAAAAAGACAAAAGTGCCCACTCTCATCACTCTCAACATAGTGCTGGAAGTGCTATCAACAGAACAATCAGAAAGAAGTAATATTGTATTTGGAGGTGATATGACATTATGTATTGAAAACTCTAAATACTTAGCCCAAAAATGCTAGAATTAATCAACACATTTAACAAAATTGTGAGATACAAATTGACTCTGATTAAGTCAGCTGTGTTTCTAGACATGAGAAACAAGCAAACAAAAAAAAAAATCTGAAAAAGAAATAAAATAATCCCGTTTACAATAGCATCAAAAGCAAAATACTTGGGAATGAATTTGACCAAGGAGGTGAAAATCTGAAATGTGAAAGTATAAGATATTGATGAAAGAAACTGAAGACAATATAAATGAAAATATATTTGTGTTCATTAATTAAAGAATTAATATTGTTAAAATTTTCATGTCACTAAAAACCATCTGTAGATTCAGTGAAATTTCTATCAATATTCTAAAGGTATTTTTCATAGTAAGAGAAAAAAATCCTTAATTTGTATGAAATTACAAAAGACCCTATATATCTAAAGCAATTCTGAGAAAGAAAGAAGAAAAAGAAAGTCTGTGGCATCACACTTCAAAATACATTATAAAGATACAATAAATAAAACATTTCAGTAGTGATATAAAAGCAAACACATAAATTGATACAATAGAACAGAGAGTTAAGAAGTAAAAACTTATATGTATGGTCAAATAATATTAAACACAGAAGCCAAGAGTACTCAATGGGGAAAGGATGGTCTCCTCAGTAAATGATGCTTGGAAAACTAGAAAAGCATATGCAGAAAAATAAAATTGAAACCTTATTTTACAACACTCAGAAAAATTAGTTTGAAATGGATTAAAGAATTGAGCATAACTAAAAATTATGCTCAGTAACTAAAAATTAAAATTTCCTAGAAAAAAATAGAGGAAAACCTCCTTGTCAAGAGTTTTAAAAACAATTTTTTGAATATGACATCAAAAGTATAACAATAAAAGCAAATCAAAGAGGACTATATTGATTAAAAATCTCCACAGCAAAAGAAACCATCAAAAAAATGAAATGGCAATCTACAAAATAGGATAAAATGTTTGCAAACCATATATCTAATATAGGATTAGGATTATATATAAATAATTTATAAAACTCAATAACAGAAAAACAAAAAAATCTAAAAATAGGTGGAGGAACTAAGCATTTTTCTAAAGAAAATATAAAGATACCCAATAACACAAAAAGGTTTACAACATTGCTTATCATAAGGGAAATACAAATCAAAACTGCTATGAGATATCATCTTATACATGTTAGAATGACTTTCATCAAAACACAAGACATAAAAAATGTTCTCAAGGATTTGGAGAAAAGAGAACTCATTCACTCTTGGTGTAAATGTAAAGTGATGAAGTTATTATGGAAATCAATATAAAGTTCCATCAATAAATTAAAATAAACTACCATATGATCAAGCATTTTCAAAGCAGTTTAAACTTCTAAAGGAAATGAAAATAGAATACTGAAGAGATTTACACACTCCTATGTAGTTACAGGTGACTTCCCTGGTGGCTCAGATGGTAAAAGCATCTCCCTACAATGCAGGAGACCCAAGTTCCAACCTTTGTTTGGGAAGATACTCTGGAAAAGGAAATGTCAACCCACTCTACTACTCTTGCTTGGAAAATTCCATGAACGGATGGAGGAGCCTGGTAGGTTACAGTCCATAGGGTCATTAAGAGTCAGACATGATTGAGCTACTTCACGTTCTTTCTAAGTTGTGGTAACATTACTCACAATAGTCAAGATACAGAAACAACCTAAGCTACCATCAATTAAAGGATAAAGAAAATGTCACCCATATGTGACTCTAGATAGAAAGGGATTTTCATCACTGAGTGGTATTTCGAGTCATCTGAGGAATTTCTCCTTAAAATATTGATTTTTCAATTATATCATATCATAACCTCTAGAGATTTAGCATGAACGACAAATATGATTTATTTTGGGAAACACTGCCCTTAGAACTAAACAATCCTAAGTTCAGTTCAGTCGCTCACTCATGTCCAACTCCTGCAACCCCATGAATCGCAGCACGCCAGGCCTCCCTGTCCATCACCAACTCCCAGAGTTTACCCAAACTCCTGTCCATTGAGTTGGTGATGCCATCCAGTCATCTCATCCTCTGTTGTCCCCTTTTCCTCCTGCCCGCAATCCTTCCCAGCATCAGGGTCTTCTCCAGTGAGTCAACTTTTCACATGAGGTGGCCAAAGTATTGGAGGTTAAGCTTCAACATCAGTCCTTCCAATGAACACCCAGGACTGATTTCCTTTAGGATGGACTGACTGGAACTTCTTGCAATCCAAGGGACTCTGAAGAGTCTTCTCCAACACCACAGTTCAAAAGCATCAATTCTTCAGCACTCAGCTTTCTTTATAGTCCAACTCTCACATCCATACATAACTACTGGAAAAACCATGGCCTTGACTAGATAGATGGATCTTTGCTGGCAAAGTAATGTCTCTGCTTTGTAATATGCTGTCTAGGTTGGTCATAACTTTCCTTCCAAGGAGTAAGCGGCTTTTAATTTAATGGCTGCAATCACCATCTGCAATGATTTTAGAGCCCCAAAAAATAAAGTCTGACACTTTTCCCACTGTTTCCCAGCCTATTTCCCATGAAATGATGGGACCAGATGCTGTGATCTTAGTTTTCTGAATGTCAAGCTTTAAACCCATTTTTTACTCGCCTCTTTCACTTTCATCAAGTGGCTTTTTAGTTCCTCTTCACTTTCTGCCATAAGGGTGGTGTCATCTGCATATCTCAGGATATTGATATTTCTCCTTGCAATCTTGATTCCAGCTTGTGCTTCTTCCAGCCCAGCATTTCTCATGATATACTCTGCATGTAAGTTAAATAAGCAGGATGACAATATACAGCCTTGACATACTCCTTTTTCTACTTGAAACCAGTCTGTTGTTCCATGTCCAGTTCTAACTGTTGCTTCCTGACCTGCATACAGGTTTCTCAAAGGACAGGTCAGATGGTCTGTTATTCCTATCTCTTTCAGAATTTTTTACAGTTTATTGTGATCCACAGAGTCAAAGGCTTTGGTATAGTCAATAAGCAGAAATAAATGTTTTTCTGGAACTCTCTCGATTTTTCGATGATCCAGTGGATGTTGGCAATTTGATCTCTAGTTCCTCTGCTCTTTCTAAAACCAGCTTGAACATCTGGAAGTTCACAGTTCATGTATTGCTGAAGTCTAACTTGGAGAATTTTGAGCAATACTTTATTAGCATGTGAGATGAGTGCATTTGTGTGGCGATTTGAGCATTCTTTGGCTTTGCCTTTCTTTGGGATTGGAATGAAAACTGACCTTTTCCAAGTCTTGTGGCTACTGCTGGGTTTTCCAAATTTGTTGGCATATTGAGTGCAGCACTTCCACAGCATCATCTCTCAGGATTTGAAATAGCTCAACTGAAATTTCATTACCTCCACTAGCTTTGATTGTAGTGATGCTTTCTAAGGTCCACTTGACTTCACATTCCAGGATGTCGGCTCTAGGTGAGTGATCACACAATCGTGGTTAACTGGGTCGTGAAGATCTTTTTTGTACAGTTCTTCTGTGTATTCTTGCCACCTCTTCTTAATATCTTCTGCTTCTATTAGGTTCCTACCATTTCTGTCCTTTATTGAACCCATCTTTACATGAAATGTTCCCTTGGTATCTCTAATTTTCTTGAAGAGATCTCTAGTCTTTTGCTTTCTGTTGTTTTCCTCTGTTTCTTTGCATTGATCACTGAGGAAGGTTTTCTTATCTCTCCTTGCTATCCTTTGGAACTCTGCATTCAAATGGGAATCTATTTTCTTTGCTCCTTTGCTTTTCACTTCTCTTCCTTTCACAGCTATTTGTAAGGCCTCCTCAGTTAGCTATTTTGATTTTTGTATTTCTTTTCCATCAGGATGGTCTTGATCCCTGTCTCCTTTACAATGTCACAAATCTCTGTCCATAGTTCATCAGGCACTCTGTCATCATCAAATGTTAAATAGGGAAACATATTATGCTAAGGTGGAACTTACCAAAAATGTGAAGTTCAAATCTGCTAATTACAAAAATTTTTATATTTCTGTAAAACATTTTAATTTTCAAAATTTTCCAAAGCATTTTAATTCATTCAGTGGATAATTACTTTATCTTGTTGATCTGTACTGCTAACAAAATTATTTCATCATCTTATGAGTTTTGGTTATTTTTTTTTCTATTAGAGGACAAATGTGTGCATATGTGTGGCGTGTATGTGGGTGGGTGTTCTAGCAGTTTGCGTGTTTTGATTCTAATAAATATGAAATCTACTCTGTATATCAACGTAAGTCTGGCTAATGGCAATTGCTTTTGTGTTTCTGTTTTAAATGCTACATTACTTACATAGTACAAAATATCTTTTTTTAAGCTAAATAAACATAACCAGATAAATTCTACAAGGAAAATTTCTACAAACTTGGAGTATTACTTGGTCCTCCTGGTGCCTCAGATGGCAAGGCATCTGCCTGTTATGTGGGAAATCTGGATTCAATGCATGGGTTGGGATGTATCATATTACTGAAGGTTCTTTGAAAAGTTTTGAAGAATGGAATGGCAGAGTGAAATCTGTAATTTAGCAAGATTAATTTGGCAGTTTTATATTAAATGGATTGGCAGAATTAACAGTTTAAGGACAAAACATCAGTTAGGAAGCCATATCTATGATTTGAGTTAACTGTGGTGGTAAAGCGATAGAGGAATAACAATAGAAATATTACAACTAAAGAAACACATGAGTTTTCAATATATCTCGGGGATAAAACAGGGACATCAAAGTTACTCAGGTTCTATTTACATGTAATCTAAAGCAGGGGTCCCCAACCTCTGAACTGTAGAGTGGTAACTCCTGTCAGACCAGCAGCAGCATAGATCAGAAATAAAGTAAATGTAAAGCATTTGAATCATCTCAAAACCATCCTTCTGCCTCCAGGTCTGTGGAAAAACTGCCTTCCACAAAACTGGTCCCTGGTGCCAAAATGGTTACGGACTGTTGGTCTAAAGAATGTTGAAGAACGTAATTAAAAAAGAAATAGGAAAAAGATAAAACACCTGAACATATATCATAATATGAGCCACTGAATATGTATAGCAGAACTAGAATAAGCATGGTGCCTAGATATTAAATTTATCTAAACAATCCTAAATTCCTCCTTACAGACAGTGTTCAAAGGAAGCTTTCCTAGAATAACACTGATTGCCATTGTTATAAAGAGCCTTTCTTAGTTGAAGGAAATCTGAAACCATCTCCCCTGCCACACAATTTGCCAGGTTCAATTTATTGCCTTTGTATCCAAGATAGATCTTTTGATGCATCATCAGTGTCCTCTTCCTAATCCCCTTCTGGTTCTCTTGTTAATTTGGGATGATGATCAAGTGAATCAAAAAATACTAAGATTTTTCTATAAACTGTATCATACTTTGGGCCTGAAAAAATCCTTTTATAAAAAAACAAAAGGCTAGATCAATTCTCCCTCATTTCCCCCTGATATTAACCTACATAGATATGATGCTTCAGTGTTATGTTTTCTATGAGATTACTTTCTGTAAGTGGTTTGTTAATCTGTCCCTTATACTAAACTGTTAAGTTTTTTAATGAATGGACAAGAGGAATTTAAAATATAAATGTGAATCATTCACTACAGTTATTTTGGTTCAACAGTGTTGTAAAATCTAGACCTCTTGAATTCATGAATTCCAAATATAATTATTCCAGTTTTAGATGAGTCTATTGATACACATACAAGTTAAATCATTTACTCACAATCCATAGACAGATTTCAGCATAACTAGAATTAGATTGCAATAATTCAGTCTTCCCTTTCATTGTTCTTTCCCTTATTCCCAATGCCCTTCAACAGTTACTTTAATTATTGTTATAGACAGGAAATACTATGTTTTGGATCTATAATGTTAAGAGAGAATGATCAACATAAGGGATGCAAATTGAATAATAATGAAAAATTAGTCTTGTGTCCTTGGCAAGAAGCACCAAAAGCACACTATAATTAATTGCAGCTGTTTTCACACTGCAATTGTGTAGTTTCCCTTTCTTCCCAGGAGTTGCTGATTCAGGCGATGCAGCAAAGTTGATGTATAACTTCTGTGGAAATGAGATGTTTTAGATGCACTGTTCTCGGATGCCAGGATGGATGACAGTGTGAGATATAATCCTTTCCTGTTTAATGCAACCCAAACCAATCTACATTCTAGAAGTCATTTGATTTCTCCCCTCTATAGTGCTATCAGATAGCAACTAGCTCTCTGGGGACTCCATTCATGCTGAGATTGCACTAGCTAGTGATTAGACTGCTGAATCAGTCTGTAATCAATCTTGCATCCTACGGATCTTCTCTGGAGTTTTGCTTTTGATCACCAAGTAATGGGAAACACAGCATGCTAAAGAATAATATAGTTTCATCTAATTGTAGCTCCATTGAAAAGGCCTCTGGGTACTCTTGTAGTCACCTTTCAATAAAAGTGTTCATAATGTAGCCAATTTCTAAAGTCAAAACAGATAAGTGTTACAGAGTTAGCTTAATTTATCTTGAGTATAAATGCATCATTTTAAAAAGTATGAATTCTCAAAACAAATACAGTTTTCTAAGGTTAAAATGAGCTTTTCTTCTCTGTTATGTTTTTCCTATTTATGGTCAATCCAGTCACAGCCACTGAAACTTGGATAACTATCCAGATAGGCTTCATAATTAGGAGATGCCCTCTCCAACTTGTAGATATAAATAACAAGAATTTAAAGGACAATGAAATTTATTTTACTGTGCACAGTATATTTCCTAATATTCAGGGTGTGTGAGGAAAACATGATCAGAAATCTCAGCTTTCAGTTATTGCCAATATAAGAATACACACACACACACACATGTGCATACATACATATATGAAGTAATCATTCAGAATACACAGAAACTGAAAAGATAGGTATTGGAAAGAAGATGGAGGTAAACACAAGACAAAAATTGGTATTCTTACAATGTCACCAATATTCAAGAAGGCAAGTTGATTATGCCAAATATTTAAATTACTCATATCTTAGTTTGTGTTTCACAGAAAACCAGAACCTGATAAAGTTACTCAAGTATACAACTTTGCTATAAGGAGCTAGTGTGAAGACTAGAGAACATGAAGAGTAGAACATGGAATGAAGAAAAGAAAATAACTCAACAACCACAATCAATTAATCAACTCTAAAAAAATGAATAAAAACTGTATGATTATCTCAGTAGTTGCAGAAAAAGCATTTGACAAGTTCAACATCCATTTATGACAAACTCTCAACAAAGTGAGTATACAGTTCAGTTCAGTTCAGTAGCTCAGTTGTATCCGACTCTTGTAGTCACACCAGGCCTCCCTGTCCATCACTGACTCCCAGAGTTTACCCAGACTCAAGTCCATTGAGTTGGTGATACCATCCAACTATCTCATCCTCTGTCATCCCCTTCTTCTCCTGCCCTCAATCTTTCTCAGCATCATGGTCTTTTCAAATGAGTCAGTTCTTCACATCAGGTGGCCAAAGTATTGGAGTTTCAGCTTCAAAAAGACCCTCCAACAAACACCCAGGACTAATTTCCTTTAAGAAGGACTGGCTGGACCTCCTTGCTGTTCAAGGGATTCTCAAGAGTCTTCTCTAACACCACAGTTTAAAAGCATCAATTCTTCAGTGCTCAGCTTTCTTTATTGTCCAACTCTCACATCCATACATGACTACTGGAAAAACCATAGCCTTGACTAGATGGACCTTTGTTGACAAAGTAATGTCTCTGTGTTGTAATATGCTATCTAGGTTGATCATACTTTCCTTCCAAGGAATAAAAGTCTTTTAATTTCATAGCTTCAATCACCATCTGCAGTGATTTTGTGCCACCCGCCCCCCCCCCCCCCCGAAAAAATAGTCTTTCACTGCTTCCACTATTTCCCCATCTATTTGCCATGAGGTGATGGGATTAGATGCCATGATGTTAGTTTTATGAATGTTGAGCTTTAAGCCAACTTTTTTACTCTCCTCTTTTACTTTCATCAAGAGACTCTTTAGTTCCATTTCACTTTCTGCCATAAGGGTGGTGTCATCTGCATATCTCAGGATATTGATATTTCTCCTGACAATCTTGATTGCAGCTTGTGTTTCCTCTAGCCTAATGTTTCTCATGATGTACTCTGCATATAAGTTAAATAAACAGGATGACAATATACAGCCTTGATGTACTCCATTTCCTATTTGAAACCAGTCTGTTGTTCCATGTCCAGATCTAACTGTTGCTTCCTGACCTGAATACAGGTTTTTCAAGAGGCAGGTCAGATGTTCCAATATTCCCATCACTTTCAGAATTTTCCACAATTTACTGTGATCCACACAGTCAAAGGCTTTGGCATAGTCAATAAAGCAGAAATAGATGTTTTTCTGGAACTCTCTCGATTTTTCAATGATCCAGCAGATGTTGGCAATTTGATCTCTGGCTCCTCTCCCTTTTCTAAAACCATCTTAAACATCTGGAAGTTCACAGTCCATGGATTGCTGAGGCCTGGCTTGGAGAATTTAGAGCATTACTTTACTAGCGTGTGAAATGAGTGCAATTGTGTGGTAGGGGCATTCTTTGGTATTGCCTTTCTTTGGAATAGGAATGAAAACTGGCCTTATCCAGTCCTGTGGCCACTACTGAGTTTTCCAAATTTTCTGGCATATTGAGTGCAGCACTTTAACAGTGTCATCTTTCAGTGTTTGAAATAGCCCTACTGGAATTCCATCACCTCCACTAGCTTTGTTTGTAGTGATGCTTCCTAAGGCCCATTTGACTTCACATTCTGGGATGTCTGGCTCTAGGTGAGTAATCACACAATCGTGAATAACTGGGTCGTGAACATATTTTTTGTACAGTTCTTCTGTGTATTCTTGCAACCACTTCTTAATATCTTCTGCTTCTGTCAGGTCCATATCATTTCTGACCTTTATTGGGCCCATCTTTGCATGAAACATTCCCTTGGTATCTCTAATTTTCTTGAAGAGATCTCTAGTCTTTCCCATTCTACTGTTTTCCTATATTTTTTGCACTGATTACTGAGAAATGCTTTCTTATTTCTCCTTGCTATTCTTTGGAACTCTGCATTCAAATGGGAATATATTTTCTTTTTCTCCTTTGCTTTGTTTCACAGCTATTTTTAAGGCCTTCTCAGACAGCCATTTTGCTTTTTTGCATTTTTTTTTCCTGGGGATGGTCTTGATCCTTGTCTCCTGTACAATGTCACAAACCTCTGTCCATAGTTCATCAGGCATTCTGTCCATCAGATCTAGTCCCTTCTATCTATTTCTCAATTCCACTGTATACTCATAAGGGATTTGATTTAGGTCATACCTCAATGGTTTAGTGGCTTTCCCCACTTTCCTCAATTTAAGTTTGAATCTGGCAATAAGGAGTTCATAATCTGAGCCACAGTCAGCTCCTGGTCTTGTTTTTGCTGACTCTGTAGAGGTTCTCCATCTTTGACTGAAAAGAACATAATCAATCTGATTTTGGTATTGGTCATCTGGTGATGTCCATGTATAGAATCCTCTGTTGTGTTGTTGGAAGAAGGTGTTTGCTATGACCAGTGCATTCTCTTGGCAAAACTCTGTTAGCCTTTGTTCTGCTTCATTCTATACTCCAAGGCCAAATTTGCCTGTTAATCCAGGTGTTTCCTGACTTCATACTTTTGCATTCCCATCCTCTATAATGAAAAAGACATCTTTTTTGGGGTGTTAGTTCTCTTGTAGGTCTTCATAGAAGGACTCAACTTCAGATTCTTCTGCATTACTGGTCAGGACATTGATTTGGATTGCTGTGATCTTGAATGGTTTGCCTTGGAAAGAAACAGAGATCATTCTGTCATTTTTGAGATTGCATCCAAGTACTGCATTTTGGACTCTTTTGTTGACTATGATGGCTACTCTATTTCTTCTAAGGGATTCCTGCCCACAGTAGGTCATCTGAGTTAAATTCACCCATTCCAGTCCAGTTTAGTTCACTGATTCCTAGAATGTCAACATTCAATCTTGCCATCTCCTGTTTGACCACTTTCAATTTTCCTTGATTTATGGACCTAACATTTCAGGTTCCTATACAATATTACTATTTATAGCATTGGACCTTGCTTCTGCAACCAGTCACATCCACAACCGGGTGTTGTTTTTGCTTTGGCACTGTCCCTTCATTCTTTTTTACGTGAGTATACAGGAATATACATAATAAAGGCCATATATGATACAAACACAACTACTCTCAAGGGTGAATGCTAAAGGCTTTTCATCAGAGATCAGGAACAAGAGAACTCTTGGCACTTACAGTCAATGTATTATTGGACATCCCAGCTAGAATATTAGGCGAGAAAAATAAATAGTATCCAAATTAGAAAGGAAGAAGTAAAACTGTCACTCTTTGTAAATTACATGATTATTATATATGTGCACAGACAACCCTAAAGCACATACCACCTGTGTGCCATATTTTAATAGTTTATCTTGCTAAACAGCAATGAATTTTGATTGAAATATACATAGTTACAGACAGGCTAATAGCCCAAACTTCTCTGCTGGTAGTTGATAGATTGCCTGTGATTCTCCTCATAGCCTTATTGTCATTGGAATGTCCTACAATTTTTAAAGATTCTTGTTTTATTACCTTTTACTTGGTTTTTGTGTTACTCATATCGACTTACCATGAATTAATTAAGAAAGCAAATAGTTATTAAGTACCAATTTTTTGCCAGAGAAGTTCTGGGAAACAATAGAATACTTTTTAGTCATGACAGACCTTAATCCTTTAATTCAAACATATGTACACTCAAGCAAGATTATTTTTCAGTTAAAAACCCCATTCTTTCAACTCTTCTTATAAAAGACTGTCTTCAGCCAGCTCATAAGACTTTTTACTTTAAATTCTGTTCATCAAAGTCTCTCTTTAATTGAGGTAAGCATCACATCTTAACTTACAGAGACTGCACTGTCATACACTGAATTTGTTTTCAAACAGTTTTATTTTTGTTTTGTTTAGCCTATATTTGAAGGGAGATTTTGTCAAAGAATTGTATTTTAAAGATGAGGCTTTACAATCAGTTTTCCTTGGTTTAATCCAATGTCTGTCATTTACTAGTCCTATAACCTTGGAAAGGTTACTTTACTGTTTGAGCAATTCTTTGGGGAACAGAACTCAGAGAGATACAAAGGCAAAGAAATCAGTTATGATATTATGGCAAGAGTCTATGGAGATAAGATGGGTGCTTTAATGAATGTAATGCTTTATTAAGCAAATACTAATAGCCACATTTTCTCCTAGGAGCCAATGACATAAAATTAGATAAGTCATGGTCCTTGCATGCATGTAATTCACAGTAGATGGTAAAAAGTACATAGAAAAAACTATAAACCAAGTTATTAATTGCCATAATATGGGTGTAAGTTAAGTCCAAGAGAACACAAAACTGATTCTATTATTCCATATGTGTCCTGACCAGCACAGTCCAATGGGGATATTATTTCTCATTATCTGGGCAATTAACTTCTATTATGCATCTTAAGATTGTATTACCTTTGTTCACTACACCCCACTGAAAGCTCAAATTAAGCAAGAGGAAAGGCATTGGTTGATTTGTGTTCTTTACATTTTTTACTATTTAATCTGATAGTATTTAATGATTCTTAATAATTTAATTCTTAATACTGTAAACAATCATACAGTACTTATCATAACTATACATTGTTTTACAATATATTATAGATTTTGTAAGCTTTGGGATAGGTAGAAAATGTATTCTGATAATTTTTGGCTTTCAACGTTATCTACTGTCCTGCAATAAAAATATTCCATGTCTCGTGATCTGCGCTTTGATGTTAGGGTTAAATAAATGCTTAGAACAAATTTAAGAAAACATACATGTTAATTCAGGATTTCTGAAAATTGAGACCCTTTGGACTTCAATTATTCTGATAAAAATGTGGAAATTTTTGTTATATTAATACAAGTTGAAAGAAAACCAAGATTTGAAGTTGAATATAAATTTGAATTTCAGTCTGACATTCATTATAAGCTGGTAATAACTTACTTCTTAGGGTGCGAGTCTCTTCATGTATAATATGGGGTAATGCTACATTCATAAAGTTATCTATTGCAATAATTTAAAAATCATGGTTTCTGACTTTTGACAATTGATCAACAACTGTATATTATTAGTATAACTTCGGTTAGTTCAATTCAGTTGTTCAGTCATGTCTGACTTTTTGCAACTCCATGAGCTGCAGCACGCCAGGCTTCCCTGTCCATCACCAACTCCCAGAGTCCACCCAAACTCATGTCCATTGAGTCGGTGATGCCATCCAACCATCTCATCCTCAGTTGTGTCCGACTTTGCAATCCCATGAACTGCAGCACCCCAGGCCTCCCTGTCCATCACCAATTCCTGGAGTTTACTCAAATTAATGTCCATTGAGTTGGTGATGCCATTTAACCATCTCATCCTCTGCCATCCCCTTCTCCTCCTGCCCTCAGTCATTCCCAGAATCAGAGTCTTCTCAAATGAGTCAGCTCTTTGCATCAGGTGGCCAAAGTATTGGAGTTGGAGTTTCAACATCAGTCCTTCCAATGAACACCCAGGACTGATCTCCTTTAGGATGGACTGACTGGAACTCCTTGCAGTCCAAGGGACTCTCAAGAGTCTTCTCCAACACCACAGTTCAAAAGCATCAATTCTTTGGCACTCAGCTTTCTTTATAGTCCAACTCTCACATCCATACATGACCACTGGAAAAACCATAGCCTTGACTAGATGGACCTCTGTTGGCAAAGTGATGTCTCTGCTTTTTAATATGCTGTCTAGGTTGGTCATAACTTTCCTTCCAAGGAGTAAGTGTCTTTTAATTTCATGGCTTCAATCACCATCTGCAGTGATTTTGGAGCCCCCAAAAAAGAATCTCTCACTGTTTCCCCATCTATTTGCCATGAAATGATGTTATATACAGTATTATTTATTAATTCACAATTGGTTTTAATATACAAATATTACTATTATTCATTTTAAATTGTATGATTTCCAACATTATAAAACTCAAATTTAAAAACAGAATATAAAACAAAATAGAGGACATTAGTCATATACCACAGAACATATTTAAAATGCTATTTCTCTCACTGAAATTTGGATAAGGCTTTCTCATTTTCAGAAAAATAAATTTTGATTGGCAAATTTATTGAAAGACAAATAAATTGTAAGTTCAATGTAAATTATTTTTGAAATTCTAAATTCAAAGTTGTAACTATGAAGCAATTCTATAGGAAAAAGTATGTAGAAATGAAGATAAATGGCTTACCATTTGGTGGTTTTAATTTCTTCATTTCATTGGTTAATGCCAGCTTAATTAATGGATCAAAATAAATTAATCATGTTAAGTCTCTACAAATATTAGTCATTATATCTGAACTCTTACTATAGGGAAACTTAGAAAAAAGGAAATCAGTTCATGATATAACTTACTCCTTAATAATTCTTTGCTTTTTAACTCAAATGTCATATATTAAAGACCCATAAGTTACAGCATTTGCAGGGTATACGTCTTGTTTTATTCACCTCCTAGACACCTTCTAGCATCTGCACTTTTAGTTCTATTATTCTGAAACTGTCTACACAACCAGCATCCACGTGATTATAAGGACTGTTTCCATTTTAGGACAATGGGACCACCACTCACAGTCGATTGATCAAGGCCAGAGTTTCTAGTGTAAATTGGCCCAGTGAAAGTAGATCCACAATAGTTATAAGTGTGAAACTGTTTTTTGGGAACTTAGTCAATTTAATGATGATATTCTCAAAGGAGAATCCAACAACACTTTTACTTAGCTTGTGATACTCCTCCTTGTATGCCATGATAGAGTTCAGTATTCCTTTAACAATTTTGCCTACTCTCACCTTATCCTCCACCTTTATTATTTGTTTTACTATTTAAGCAAACTGGAGAAAACTCCTGCTATTAGATATATTGGTGGATATATTGGCAGATCATCTCCTTTGACTCCCCATTCCACAAGTAATGTTGTTATCATATGCAAGGACAGGTAGAATACATTAGCGTGGGTTCCCTTTGCAATCTCTATTTGTAGCAGAAGTTTCAAAATTTCAAGTCACCATCAAAGGCATGAATTAGGCAGGTATGTTGATTCCTATCAATATCCCCAATCAACCTTCAATAGTGTCAAAAGAATGATAGATAGTGAAGCCTGATGAGTGATTGATCAGTCTAACTTTAATTAGACACTAAGTTCAATGCTAGCTAACAATCATGTATGTGTTCCATACCTTACTAGAATAATGCAGTGAATTAATTTGTTATACAAACACTTTAATCTGTCAAAAAGTTTTTCTCAGCATCCATTACTCTACCAAAAGTAGTTTGCCTTCACTCACAACTTTCAAGTCCAAGGGATTTCTATTCTCAGGTTTATGACACTATCACTGTGTTACCTTCTTCTCATGGATTTACAGGAGTGTTTGCTATTGTGAGGGTGCACACATCTATGTCATAATGAACCTGTTCTTGCTTAAGTACCTCTTTAGAGTATAATTTTTATAATTCTGAAACAAGTAAGAGTGATTGTGTCACCTCTAAAATTCCCAAAGTGAGTTCACAAAACAAAAGACAAATTTTGACTGTGCCACAATGGCTAATCTGTGTGTCAAGTCTCTCCCAAAATATTTATAAGGGCTAATACATATTAACTTTCATTTATTGAGCTTCAGATATGTGAAAGGCATGATCCAAGGTGATTATTAATAACATATATCATTTTATCCAATCATAATAACATTTTTAATGGAAATAGTATTCTTCTCATTTTACATTCATGGACAGTAAGGCATAGAGAAGCTAAGTCAATTCTCTCCGTTTCTCACATCTAATCAGTTGTTGAACATGGATTCAAGTTTAAACTTTACAGAATCTACAGTGTATAATTAGAATGTCTTTCTGAAAAAGTAATATAAACTTCAAATAAAGCAGCTCAAAATACAGAAACTTTTTAAAGAAAAACAAAGATGTTTAGAGTCTAGGGTAGTGCAAGGCCTACCAGCACCACCAGGGTCTGAAGTACTTTTCATACCTCTGCTCACTAACTTTTGAAAGCAGTTTTGTTAGAGCATTAGAGCACAGATATGGGGTCAGATCTCTTGGGCTCATTGACAAAATTGCCATATGACCTTGGTCAACTTACTTTATCTCTTTATTTGCTTTATTTTCCTCATCTCAATAATAAATATAATAATGGTACCTAACTAATAAGATTATTGTGAGAAATAGAATGCAGTGTAATTTCTGAGGACAGCCTATAGAAACAGGATGAACTCCTCAATCCCATATTTGTTTCTAATGTTGAGACTGATGTCATACATATATCAAGAGAGTATGAAAATATTTATTTTTCACTTAATAGTTCTTTCTGGGAGAACCAAGAAGTATCCAAAGTGAGTCCAAAGAGAGTTTGAGAGAGCAGGAAAAGGAGATGGCTTGGATTTGATTGTAGTTAGGGTGTTGAACTGAGGTAAGAGTTTCCATGCCAAAGAGGTAATGCCTTGCATGTTTTGAATTTCTTGTCAGAACCAAAGAAGGAGACATTTGGCTTTCTTATCATCTTTCCTAACATTTGAGGCAGAAGTAGAAGAGGAATTTGTAAAGTTTGAAAGCTATCATTAGTCAGATATCAAAAAAATAAATTCAGATTCTTCATAGCAACTCACTGCTTATGTTTATCCAAAGACTGAAATATATTGTGTTTTATTTAATTGAATTGGTTTTCCCAGATGGCGTTAGTGGTAAAAGAACCTGCCTGACAATGCAGGAGACTTATGAGACATGAGTTCCATCCCTGGGTCAGGAAGATCCTTTGGAGAAGGGCATGGCAACCCACTCCAGTATTCTTGCCTGGAGAATTCCATGGACAGAGGAGCCTGGAAACTACGGTCCATGGGCTCACAAAGAGTAGGATAGGTTGCTAAGTATGAAGCAACTTAGCATGCATCCCTGCAAAGTCATTTAAGTAACCACCCTGTGAGGCAAGTAACTTGAATCCACTAAAAGATGAAAATTCTCTTAAATGCTCTGTTCAACAGAACCACATGCATTGTATATTTTTTAAGGCAAGAAATACACAATGTGCCTTGGTCACTATAAATGTGACTGGATTTCTGAAGTCAACAAGGAATGTCTTGATGAGATTTTGTAATGTGTCTTCAGTGTACAGAGATATGTATGACCTTAATTTATAATTTGAGTAACTATTTATCCCAAAGCGGACAGCCTTGGATATATAATTGTTGTCACCATTGGCTAGATCAGACAACCAGACCAATGGCAATGTACCAAGTCTAAAAATGTGCAGGTGGAGCTGATTGTTGGTGAAGGCATCCAGTGATAAAATGACTGAAGTTGGCCCAGTTTTGTTTATCCTTGAGTCTTGTCACAACTCAGGGACACCTAGTTAAGGGATGAAAATCAGCATCTCTCTGGCAAGCTTTATTACACACCATAGTGGCTCTACTGCCTGTAAAGCATAGTAACTCATTTTGCTGTTCACTCACTTGATCCCCTGAAGCTTCCCAGGTAGTACAGATGTCCAGGAGAAGTGTGACCCCTTCCAACCCTGTGGTATCTAGTTAGGGACTGAGAACAGGGAAGGCCAATCCCTCCTGCAGGTAGGATATGCTAGGGGATCTGGTTTTGGCTCTATTATGTAGATTCTATTTCTGTCTTAGCAAGGAGACTTCGGTGGCTATGCCAAGCTTGAAGGCACTTCTGCTGTAAGCCAAGACATAATAGGAAACTATGTAACAAGGGTCATGGATTCAGGACCAATGAGATACTTTATTTCCAGGAGAATCCAGGGTGCAGCCAACAATCAATATAATGGTATGTAATGTGGTATTAAGGAGGACAGTTTCTTGTATCAGAAGTTCATGGGCATTTATTACTATCATGGGTAGCTGAGACACTCCAGGAGGAATGGCAGTAGGTTGCTAAAGCCTCTGTTGTGAAAGAATCTCCGGTATTATTAATGGGAGTGCTTGTTGTACTGTGATTTGGACAGACTGTATGGACTTTTGTCATTGGGGTCCCATCCAGTGTGGCTAATTTGCACGTAACATCATAAAGTGTACGCTAAGGACCTTCAGTTGTTCCCAACTCTTTACGACCCTATGGATGATATCTCGCCAGGCTCCTCTCTTCTTGGGATTATCCAGGCAAGAATACTGGAGTGTGTTGCCATACCCTTCTCCAGGGGATCTTCCCAACCCAGAGATTAAACCTGGGTCTCCAACTTGGCAGGCAGATTCTTTACCATCTAAGCCACCCATAACAGCCTTAAGTAAAATTTGTAAGCAAGGACTTTGTTACCTTTAGAACCCAAAGAATCCTAAGATGTGTTGGCCTTGCTTTCATGTGGTGAGCATTGAGAAGGTCAATAGCTGTGCCTTTATTGTGTCAGAGATGCAGTGGTCCTCTGTGGAGTAAACAATTTTTACAAATTTAACTGGAGTGATGGGACCTTTTACCATGTGAACTGTGTATTGGACAATGAACCATCTCCTTTATGTGAATGCTTGTAAGTATCTGAATGTTCTTAATGAGTAAGTCAAGTGAATCTCCTTGGAGGACTATATCATCACATAGTATTATACCAGTGGTCTAGGAGAAACTGGATGCAATTAATATTTTGCCTGCAAACATTATAGGTGAGGTAGGACTATGGAGATAACCTAGCAGAGTAAAGGCATACTGTGCTTTTTAAAGATAAAGGCAAATGGAAGCTGAGAGGCTATTAAAATAGGCACTGAACAAAATATATTCACTAAAACTATGACTGCAAATAATTTAGTTTGATGATTGGATGAAGGTAGTAATTTGAATAATATTGGGTATGAGGGCTTTAATGGTTAGGGCCTTAGCATTAAGGTTGTGGTAATTTTTCTTTCCAAATTTATGAGCAAGTCAAATATACTTGTTATAGGGGGAAGAAGTGTGTATAACATCTCTTCTTTATATAGATCTTGTGTTAAAATCACTGAATATTCTGTTTTAATTTATATTCAACTATATTAACCATCTTAATCAGGAAGAGAGGTTTATGAGGGAATTTATTTTCAGGCTAATTATAAGTACAAACAACATTAATGATGATTTATTGTCCCTTGAGTAAGAGTAGTCATGCCTACTATGGAATATTTTAGGGTAATAGGTGCTATGGTATGGAGAATTTAGATAAAGCAATAGTTCTCATGAATAAGGTAAAGCATACCTGTTTTTGTACTGTATTTTATGTTTGCTAAATCTCCTAAGAGTATAGGAAATAGCTAGTTTAAATATAATGGAATTCTCAAGCTTAACTCTGAATTGAGATTTAGTATTGGTTAAGCCTATTAAATTTTTCTAATTGGTGCTTTTTGGCAAATGTTAAAGTTAATTTAGAACCTATGTTCTAGATCTCTGGTTCCTCTGCCTTTTCTAAAACCAGCTTGAACATCTGGAAGTTTACTGTTCATGTAAGGCTGAAGCCTGGCTTGGAGAATTTAGAGCATTACTTTACTAGCATGTGAAATGAGTGTGATTGTGCTCTAGTTTGAGCATTCTTTGGCATTGCCTTTCTTTGGAATAGGAATGAAAACTGATCTTTTCCAGTTCTGTGGCCATTGCTGAGTTTTCCAAATTTTCTGGCATATTGAGTGCAGCACTTTCACAGCATCATCTTTTAGGGTTTGAAATACCTCAACTGGAATTCCATCACCTCCACTAGCTTTGTTTGTAGTGATGGTTTCTGAGACCCACATGACATCACATTGCAGGATATCTGGCTCTAGCTGAGTGTGAGTGATCACAACATCATGATTATCTAAGTTGTGAAGATCTTTTTGGTACAATTCTTCTGTGTATTCTTGCCACCTCTTCTTAATATCTTCTGCTTCTGTTAGGTCCATACCATTTCTGTCCTTTATCACGTCCATCTTTGCATGAAATGTTCCCTTGGTATCTCTAATTTTCTTGAAGAGATCTCTAGTCTTTCCCATTCTGTTATTTTCCTCTATTTCTTTGCATTGATCACTAAGGAAGGCTTTCTTATCTCTCCTTGCTATTCTTTGGAATTCTGCATTCAGATGGGAATATCTTTGCTTTTCTACTTTGCTTTTCACTTCTCTTCCTTTCAAAGCTATTTGTAAGGCCTCCTCATACAGCTATTTTGCTTTTTTGCATTTCTTTTTCTTGGGGATGGTGTGAATCCCTGTCTCCTGTACAATGTCACGAACCTAAGTCCATAGTTCATCAGGCACTCTGTCTATCAGATCTAGTCCCTTAAATCTATTTCTCACTTCCACTGTATAATTACAAGGGATTTGATTAGGGTCATATCTGAATGGTTTAGTGGTTTTCCCTACTTTCTTAAATTTCAGTCTGAATTTGGCAATAAGGAGTTTATGATCTGAGCCACAGTCAGCTCCCAGTCTTGTTTTTGCTGACTATATAGAGCTTCTCCATCTTTGGCTGCAAATATAATCAATCTGATTTCAGTGTTGGCCATTTGGTAATGTCCATGTAGAGTCTTCTCTTATGTTGTTGGAAGAGGGTGGTGGCTATAACCAGTGCGTTCTCTCAGTAAAACTCTATTAGCCTTTGTTCTGATTCATTCTGTACTCCAAGACCAAATTTTCCTGTTACTCCAGGTGTTTCCTGAACTCCTACTTTTGCATTCCAGTCCCTTATAATGAAAAGGACATCTTTTTTGGGTGTTAGTTCTAAAAGATCTTGTAGGTCTTCATAGAATCATTCAACTTCAGCATTACTGGTTGGGGCATAGGCTTGGATCACCGTGGTCTTGAATGGTTTGCCTTCGAAATGAAAAGAGATCATTTTGTCGTTTTTGAGATTGTATCCAAGTACTGCATTTTGTTGACCATGGTGGCTACTCCATTTCTTCTAAGGGATTCTTTCCCACAGTAATAGATATAATGGTCATCGGATTTAAATTTACCCATTCCAGTACATCTTAGTTCACTGATTCCTAGAATGTCGATGTTCACTCTTGCTATCTCCTGTTTGACCACTTCCAATTTTCCTTGATTCATGGACCTAACGTTCCAGGTTGCTATGAAATATTGCTCTTTATAACATTGGACCTTGGTTCTATCACCAGTCACATCCACAACTGGACACTGATTTTGCTTTGGCTCCATCCCTTCATTTTTTCTGAAATTATTTCTCCACTGATCTCAATTAGCATGTTGGGCACCTACCGACCTGGGGAGTTCATCTTTTAGTTTCCTTTCTTCTTTGCCTTTTCATAATGTTCATGGGGTTCTCAAGGCAAGAATACTAAAGTGGTTTGCCATTCCCTTCTCCAGTGGACCACATTCTGTCAGATCTCTCCACCATGACCCTTCCGTCTTGGGTGGCCACACATGGCATGGCTTAGTTTCATTGAGTTAGACAAAGCTGTGGTCTGTGTGATCAGATTGACTAGTTTTCTGTGATTATGGTTCTAGTATGTCTATCCTCTGATGCCCTTTCACAACACTTACCCTCTTACTTGGGTTTCTCCTACCTCTGGTATGGGGAATCTCTTCATGGTTGCTCCAGCAAAGTGCAGCTGTTGCTCCTTACCTTGGACAATGGGTATCTTCTCACAGCCATCCCAACATCCACTGGATTATCGAAAAAGCAAGATAGTTCCAGAAAAATATCTACTTTTGCTTTATTGACTATGCCAAAGCCTTTGACTGTGTGGATCACAATAAACTGTAGAAAATTCTGAAAGAGATGGGAATACCAGACCATCTGACCTGTCTCTTGAGAAACTTGTATGCAAGTCAGGAAACAACAGTGAGAACTAGACATGGAACAACAGACTGGTTCCAAATAGGAAAAGGAGTACGTCAAGGCTGTATATTGTCATCCTACTTATTTAACTTATATGCAGAGTACATCATGAGAGACACTGGGCTGGAAGAATCACATGCTGGATTCAAGATTTCCAGGAGATATATCAATAACCTCAGCTATAGAGACGACATCACCCTTATAGCTGAAAGTGAAGAGCAACTAAAAAGCCTCTTGCTGAAAGTGAAAGAGGAGAGTGAAAAAGTTGGCTTAAGGCTCCACATTAAGAAAACTAAGATCATGGCATCTGGTCCCATCACTTCATGAGAAATAGATGGAGAAACAGTGGAAAAAGTTTCAGACTTTACTTTTCTGGGCTCCAAAATCACTGCAGATGGTGACTGCAGCCATGAAATCAAAAGACACCTACTTCATGGAAGGAAAGTTATGGCCAACCTGGATAGCATACTGAAAAGCAAAGACATTAGTTTGCTAACAAAGGTCCATCTAGTCAAAGCTATGGTTTTTCCAGTAGTCATGTATGGATGTGAGAGTTGGACAGTGAAAAAGGCTGAGCACCAAAGAATTGATGCTTTTGAAGTGTGGTGTTGGAGAAAACTTTTGTGAGTCCCTTGGACTGCAAGGAGATCTAACAAGTCCATCCTAAAGGAGATCAGTCCTGGGTGTTCATTGGAAGGACTGATGTTGAATCTGAAACTCCAATACTTTGGCCACCTCATGCGAAGAGTTGACTCATTAGAAAAGACCCTGATCCTGGGAAGGATTGGTGGCAGGAGGAGAAGGGGACAACAAAGGATGAGATTGCTGGATGGCATCACCGACTGGATGTACATGGGTTTGGGTGGACTCCGGGAGTTGGTGATGGACAGGGAGGCCCGGCATGCTGCGGTTCATGGGGTGGCAAAGAGTCGAACACGACTGAGTGACCGAACTGAACTGACTATGTTCTAGAGGTGCAAGTCAACAATCTCACTTTTAATCTTTTTCATAAATTATTTTTGCAAATATTTGGATTTCCAATTGGATCAAATCATGCACCTGTTTCAGGATTTGTTTCTGCCCTTATACCCATGCTTTTTGTTTGTTTGTTTGTTTGTTCATTTGTTTTGGTGGTTTATGGATATACCTCAAGGCAGTCCTCTCTATCTTATCCATGCTTGTGAGTTTCTTCCTCTAGACCACTTCAAATCCATATCATTAAGATTTGGGGCCTCCTCTGTGACAACAGTCATTTTATAGGGTTTACGTTAAAAGCTTGAACTCTAGGCTTAAGCTCAGTTTGAATTAACCCCTTGACTGTGCACTGGGAGTGCATTTTATTTTCCCATAAAATTCTTAAAAATCAGATGGTTTTCATGGCAAAGTTATAGGCAGCTGCAGATAAAGTATTTTGTAGAATCCTACTGAGCCATCTGCTTTTAGGGACCATTCAATGGGCCTTTATATCATACAGGCATTAGGCTTTCTTCTGTACTTGCTATAGGTCAGGGCCAAGACCTGACCAAGAAAGAAGTCTTTCATGGTCACTGGGTGGGAGTTGTTACCCTGTGCCTAGTATGCCTGGTGGTTTTTGCTAGAATTAAGTCACATCATTCAAACATACATAGATAAGTTGAGGAAGAGACACAAGACCTTAAAATAGTTCATTGTTGCTGTTGTTTAGTCAGTAAGTTGTATCCAGCTCTTTGTAACTCCATGGACTGTAGCCCACCAGGCTCCTCTGTCCACAGGATTCTCCAGGCAAGAATACTGGAGTGGGTTCTCATTTCATTCTCCAGGGGATCTTCCCAATCCAGGAACTGAACCCAGGTCTCTTGCTTGGCAGGCAGATTGTTTGCCACTGAGCCACCTGGGATGCCCAAAGACACTTTAAGAGGGCCTAACCCATACCTCTGTTATTATAACCAACCTAACTCAGTTAAATCTACAACAGAGGTTCAGTAGAACCAAGTAAACACAGCACAGAGCAGTAAAAGCAGGATTTCCAGCAGGCAGCAGCTCAAAGCTCAAGCTGGCCAGCACACAGGAACACAGCTCAAAGAGCATGGAAGACAGCATGCAGCAGAGAAAATTAGAAAGCTAAAGCAAGAGAAGAAAGACCCCTGGTTGTTGTGATCAACTGGATACCCTGCTCACAGTGCCAGTGGTTAAGGTTTCCCCCTTCTAGAAGTGAAATGGACATCTCATCCAAAATTTGGACTGGATTTTGAGACTGATGACATCTTACATGTGTCAAGAAAGTATATAACGCTTTACAAGGCTTTCTGATGACAGCAAGGCAGGCTCCAGGGTAATCTAGAGAGAATAGGGTAATAGTGGATTGTATTTCTTACGGCTGAAGAATGGGGCTAGGGTGAGATTTCCTGTGTATGCGTGTGTTGTGGCTTAAGTGATCTTAACTGCTCTTTAGCGGCAAAGTGGGGAACATTTCGGATTTCCTATCGTCTTTCCCAGACTTAGGCTGAAGAGGAAGAAGGAAATGAGGGACTCAAAGGCTATCAGTAGTCAAATATTAAAATCAGACACAGATCCTATTAAACTAATTTTTTTTCAACAATTACGTTTTTATCATCCTTAGAGTTTTAAATTGCATATCATACTTGTCACTCCACAAGTATCACACAAACATTCCTAGAATGAAGAAGGGGAAAAGATTTAAGCTGGCATGCATTGCACCTACCTCTTTCATCAAGTAAGAACAAACTTTCCCCAAAACATATCATTTCCTTTTCCCTCACATACCATTGAATCCTTCAGTGCCATGGCCATCCCTACCGCAAGGAAAACTGAGAAAATCAGTTTTTGTAATTTGGAACACAGTGAGGGATCCTCTTAGCAAAGAGGGGTTAATGACAGTTGGCAGGTAGTTAACTGACCCTGGTAGTAATTTTTTTTAACATCTTTCTGGAAAGCATTTGCACAATAGTTACCAGCAGTTAAAAATGCTGTTATTGTTTACTGCATCAACACACATCCTATCACCTGCCGTTAAAAGTTGACAACATTCATCACATACAAATAACTAAACAATCTGCAGTGATTGCTACTTTGACAATATTGTTTCCTGTCTGAGACATAAGAAACAAAAGGAGGGATCAGGAGAAGAAACACTCATCACACTGGAAACACTGACATTTCTTACTATTCTGTTTGAATTAGTGATGATGAAAATGCAATTTTTAGATCATTGTATGGTCACCTAGGTAGCTTGTCTTTATAAAAAGATAGAAATGAAAAGGCTTGACCCTGAATGCTAAGTGTTATCTTATTTCTGACTCTATGTTAGACATAAATTATCTTTCCCACCCATTCCTAAAGGTCAAATAATCAGTCATAGGAAATTTTTTTAAAAGTACATTTCCATTCAGTCACATAAGCAAATAATGAAAAGGGAAGAATAACATATATTTTAAAGAGCCAGAATAAAAGCTGTCCACATTTAGATATCACAATTGTATATCTCAGGGCCTTTCCTTTCATACTTAGGAAACATAATGCCCCTGAAAAGGAAAAGAAGAAATTCAAGCTATTAAACACATGTTCTTTTCTCTGTGCATCTGCATTGATTAATGTCCTGAGCTCACACAGCTGTAAAGTTATACTGATGTCCTCTTTAGACTGTGCCTCCCATGACTTTTCTCAGAAAATAAGAGAAAGGCTTGTCAAGTCAGAAGTAAATGAGATATCTCATTTGCATTGAAATATAGAGAACAGGAAAAAAAAAAAAAGGCTGTTTCTCCTTTACCAAGTGCATTTCTTTCTTCATAATATATGGATGATAACATGGAGCAGGATGTACCACGGTCATTTGCTTTTGCATTTGCTTCCTATAATGTCTTCTTATGCCTCATTTCAAAATACAAATGAAACACTGAATTCTTATCTACTCAGGAAGCTATTAGACTCCCATGCAATTTTCTTTCCGTATGCCAAGAAAAGGATCTGGTTTCCTGCTTTGGGTTATTTTATCCTGTTAGAGTAGCCACATGATTGAAAACAACCTTGTAAATAAAATACCCCAAATTTACTATATGATAAAAATGTTTTATAACCCATTCTCCTAACAGAAAGTACAGAAGTAGTCAAATACTTTATATCAGACATGCTTTACTACATGACTTAAAGCGTTATTCACCAGAGGCTAGTGGTTGTGAACAATTATTTAAAATTTGTCTTGCTTTCAGACCATATGAAATAATCTGATGCTTTAATAAAAAAATGTTTGGTTTAGTTGAACCATTACTCATTATGAAAACTCATTCCAATAACAGCTATGTTTGTCTTCATTTTTCCATTGTACTCTTAAAAAAGAAACAAAGCCAAACCTTTAACCATACATTTCCCTGTTCAAGGAGAATAATATTATGTCACTTAATGACTAAATGCATAAAACTAACGATTTTCCCCATCAACTAGATACCTAATGAATGGCACCAAAAGGGATGTTGAATATTTCCAGAATCCACAGACAGCATTCCTTAGACCAGGTTAGCATAAGCACAGCACTCTAAGGAAAGCACAACACTACATCTGAAAAGCAGGCAGTGTCCTTTCTCACCTGGCTCTCTGGCACTGTTGGATTCCCTCCTGCTTGCTGAGATTGGAGCAAGCTAATTCCCATCCTGCTGTTTCTAGGTCAGGCTAGTCTGCCCTTGCCTGGCTTCTACACACATAGACATTTCACCAGTTAATTACTTCTCCTCCTGAGTATTGTTCAAGAAGCTGCACCATTGCATGTTACACTAGTAGGTTACTATGATAAAGGAAGTGCTAATTTAATTTATTGTTGGAGGATATTGACTTAAACACAAGAAATGTCATAAGGAAGAATTTTTTAGTGAGAAAGTCATTTAGATTTTAAGCTTTTAATTCAAGTCAACCAATAAATAACATTAACTACACGGGACTATTTGACCTTGGCATACAAAGTAAAAACTTGTTATTATTAAACATTTAAAATTAGCCTACAATTAATTTCCAATATTAACTATTTTTTTTAAACTTCTTACTGCTTGTTGAAATTTTCAAAGAGCTCATTTACATATTTTATAGTGAATTTTATTTTATTCTTTTTCTTAGCTTGATTCATTCATGTACAAATGACTAATCTTTAATTTCTGCATAAATAAACTTTGTGAAAAATCATCTAAACTCACTGTCTTCTCTTCTTTAGCTTTTATCCCTTCCTTAATGTAGAACTGTATCTCTTTCAGTCTCACTAGCATCAACACTAATAGTGATAGAGAAACTATGAGCATAAAAGCCCCTCATATGAAATATAAGAAAAAAAAAAGATTTTTTTTTTCCTTAAATTTAAGGGATTAATAAATGATATCTCTTACATCATTGGTTTCCCAGATGGCTCAGTGGGAAAGAACATGCCAGCCACTGCAGGAGACATGGGTTCAATCCCTGGATGGAGAAGATCCCCTGAAGGAGGAAATGGCAATCCACTCCAGTATTTTTGCCTGGAAAAAATTCCATAGTCAAAGGAGCCTGGTGGACAACAGTCCATGGGATTGTAAAGAGTAAGACATGACTAAAGTCACTGAGTTTGCTGCACTTCTTACTCTAAGCTGAAAACAAACAAACAAACAAACATAAAGACAAGTGAGTATTATCAAAAAACAAAACACAACTTCCTAGCTTTTTTGTTGCTTAGTGAAGGTAGCTTTAACTATCTGGTCAAAATAGCTTTCTAACTTTCTGACAGTGAGTTAAAGAGGTTTACCTCATCTTAGGAAAAGAGGATTCTGCTTTGTGGGGCAGATCCTGCTTGGCTAAAACAAAACTTATTAAGGAGCAGACCATAAAGAACCTTTTCTGCAGGCAGGATGAGGAAGGAAAATAAACTGAACTGAACTCCCTCCCCAGATTCATTTTATTAGTTTCCCTTCATCACTCAAATATTTCCACAAACTTTGTGACCTAAAACAGAACAAATTTATGATATTCCAGATTAGTCGATAAGACATCTTCTCCAGGTCTCATTGTGGAGAAGGAAATGGCAACCCACTTCATTATTCTTGCCTGGAGAATCCCATGGACAGAGGAGCCTGGAGGGCTACAATCCATGTAGTTGCAAGAGTTGGATGCAATTTAGTGACTAAACCACCACCACAGGTTTCACTGAGCCAAAATCAAACTGTTGTCAATGCTATATCCTGTTCTGAAGATTTTGGAGAGAGGCAATTTCTTTGCCTTTTCCAGCTTCTCCAGGTTGCCTGAGTTCACTGGCCCCTAGCTCTACTCTGTCTTCAAACCAAGCAGTGGAAGGTTGAATCTTTTCACAAATCATCTCTGAACTCCTCTTCAGTCTTCTTTCACTTTTAAGGTTCCATTTTTTTATACCCAAATAATCCAAAATAATCTATTTTAAGGTTAGTTGATTAGCAAATTTAATGCTGCCACAATTCCCCTAGCTATGAAAGGTATCATATTCACAGGTTCCAGGGATTAAAACATGAGTATCTTTGGTGCACTATTATTCTGCCTACCATAGTCAAAACTGATCATTACTCCTTCAGCCTGAGAGAGGAGTTAGTAAAGACCTAAAGGAATCATTCCAGATAGCATCTCTCTATAGGAAGCCTGAGGAATGGTAAATGTCTTCCTCCCACGATTAAGCAGATAGCCAAGAAAAAAGAAAAAAGTCCCAATTCTTTCTTCTCTGAATAAACACTCATTACAATGTGTCTTTATAGCTCCACTTATCAAAAGGTAGAGTCCATTTCCCCACCCTTTGAATCCTGGTATACCTAGTGAGTTACTATGACCAGCACAATGTAGCAAATGATACAGTATAGTTATCTGAGCCTATGGCCTTCCCTGGTGGCTCAGCTGGTAAAGAATCCACCAGCAATGCGGGAGACCTGAGTTCAATCCCTGGGATGGGAAGCCCTCCTGAGGGAAGGCATGGCAACCCACTCTGGTATTCTTGCCTGGAGAATCCCTATGGACAGAGGGGCCTGGTGAGCTATAGTTTATGCAGTCACAGAGTCATACATGACTTAGTGATTTCACTTTACTTTCATTTCTCAAAACGACTTGGATTTCCACATCTTCTTTCATGTTTCTCTGCTTTTGCCATGAGAGCATGTCCAGGGTAACTTGATGAAGGATAGAAGACACATGGGCCAGTCATACCCCTCCCTTCAATCCAGCTAATAGCAAGCAAGACAGTTGCCATGGATGCACATTCAAGGCCACAGAATCACCCAGCCAACTCCACTGTAATATGCCAAATCCAAAACCAAAAAGTTACATAAATAAGTTGGTTTTATTTTTTGGTTCATTATGCAGAATTGTCATGCCTAAGATTACCAGCATACATCATATTTTTTCCTGAAATAAAGTTGCAGAAAAATTTCAGACATGCCATCTCCTCACCTAGGAAGAAACTCTTTCATTTATATTCCACTTGCAGTTTCCTATAAGCAACCTGGTTTCATTAATCTAACCTCACTTCCTGGTTCTTTCCCTCTCTGTTATCAGTTCAGTTCAGTCACTCAGTGCTGTCCAACTCTTTGAGACTCCATGGGCTGCAGCATGCCAGGCTTCCCTGTCCATCACCAACTCCTGGAGCTTGCTCAATCTCATGTCCAACAAGTCAGTGATGCTCTCCACCCATCTCATCCTCTGTTGTCCCCTTCTCCTCTTGCTTTCAATGTTTCCCAGCATTAGGGTCTTTTCTAAGGAGTCAGTTCCTGGCATTAGGTGGCCAAAAATTAAAATGAAACTCAGCCCCTTACTCAGGGCTCTGCAAATGATGGACAATTATGTTCAAGATTTTGTTTCTAATTCCTTTTTAATTCATTCTAAAGTAAATATGTTCACTATGTTTTATAATAATTTTAGCTATATTTGGTTCAATTTCACCACCCATGTTAAAATGTAGTATTTGCTGACTTTTTAATCAATATCTGAAACTCAAGTAATGTATAATACCATATGAATACATAGTACATTAAGATATTTGAATGTTTAATAGAGAATAATGTATTACATACTAATATAATTAAAGTATGAATTATTTCTTCTCACTATATGTATAATTTCATAAAAATAGTGTTTTACTTAATGCATAATTGTTAGAAACATTTTGAGCATGGGGAAAGGCAGAACTGGATACCAATGAACTCAACACCATACTCTGTCCTGAGTTTCCTTTCCTCTTTTCTTTTTCTTTCCTTCGTACTGCTTCTTCAAGTCTTAAAAAATATTCTCTACTCATTAGCAATTATTCTTCAAAAATACAGGTCAAACTGTTTCATTAAAGAAAATAATATACAAACAAACAGAAGTTATAGTAAATTTTCTCTATTTCAGTGTATCTAAGAATTAAATGAAGAACAGTTCAATGTTATCTCAAATTCAAACATTCAAAGAAAAAACATACAAAGCTTGAAAAGTTTTTAAGACATTAATCATGACTCAAGGTGGATGCAATGTATATCCACAGGCAAAAGAATGAACTTCTCCAATTGTATACCACTCACAAAGTTAGTTTGAAATAAACTGAAGACTTAAATGTAATACCTGAAACCATAAAACTTCTAGAAGAAAATATAGCATAAAAGTTCTTTGGCATCGATCTTAGCAATGGTTTTTTAGATAGGAAACCAAAAACAAACAATAAAAGCAAAAATAAATAAATAATAAAAAGCTTCTCACAGCAAAAAAATAAGAGAATGAAAAGGCAGCCTATGGAAAGGGAGAAAATACTCACAGCTTTTATATCTGGTAAGGCACAAATAGCTAAAATATATGGAAACCTATACAACTCAATAATAAGAAAAAAATTCAATTAAAAAATCAGCAAAGGGACTGAATATACATTTTTCCAGCGAACAAATACAATGGCCAATACATACATGAAAAGATGCTCAACATTACTAATCATCAGGGAAATTCAAATCAATCCATAATGAGGTATCACATCACACTTGTTATAATGGCTATTATCAAAAAGACAAGAAGTAACAAGTGTTGGTTGAAGATGTAAATAAAAGGGAATCCTTGTGCACTGTTGGTAGGTATGTACATTGGCACAGTTGCTGTGGAAAACAGTATGAAATATCTTCAAAAAAATAAAGTTAGAGCTATTAAATAATCCAGCAATTCCACATCTGAGTAAATATCTGAAGAAAATGAAATAACTCTCTTAAACAGTTATTTGCACAACAATGTTTATTGCAGCACTTTTCACAACAGTCAAGTTAAAAAAACTACCTAAACATCCATCAACAAATAAATGAATTATGAAAATGTAGCCAGAAACACACAATGGAATATCATTCAGCCTTCAAAATAAGGAAAACCTGCCATTTGTGAGAACATGAACCTTGAGAGTAATCTGCTAAGTGAAATGTCAACCAGAGAAAAGGAAATACCGTCGATCTCACTTATAGGTGCTGTGCTGTCCCTTCAGTCGTGTCCAACACTTTGTGAGCCCATGGACTGTAGCCCGCCAGGCTCCTCTGTCCATGGAAATTCTCCAGGCAAGAATACTGCAGTGGATTGACATGCCCCCACCGGGGGATCTTCCTCACCCAGGGATGGAACCCAAGTCTCCTGTGTCTCCGGCATTGGCAGGTGGGTTCTTTATTCCATTAGCACCACCCAGGAAGCCCCACTTTCACTTATACATATAATTAAAGGGAAAAAAAGAGACATATAGAAACAGAGTAGAATGGTGTTTGCCAGTGACTGGTGGTTGTGGGAAATAGACGTTGGTCAAAGGATACAAACTTCCAGGAACAAAATGAATAAATTCTGGGCATTTAATTCTCTGTGGACTGTAGTTAACAATACTGTATTATAGTCTTGAAAATTGCTGTGAGAATAGATCTTACTGCATTAGATCTTGCCACACACATACACACACACACACACACTTTAATTATGTGAGGTGATGCATATACTACTTTACCATGGTAATCATTTTAGGACAAATAAGTATATCAAATCATCAGGTATCCACTTTAAACTTATGCAATATCGTATGTCAGTTATATCTCAATAAAACTAAAGGGGAAATTGGATACCATGCAAGGTGGGCAACTATCTCAATGTGGGAATAGAAATATCATGATTATAAAATTAGAAGTCTCTAATATATTTGACTCTAGAGTCTTAAGTTTAAAGCCAATATAGCATACCCAACTTTATTTGTATTATCTTTTCCCACTTTTCTGAATTTCTAACTTCTCTCTTATTGCCCTTATATATAAAAATTGCCAGCTACATAACGAATTTAAGTTAAAATAGGAAGGTAAAATCACAAAGGAGGAATGACATCTTAAAAGGAGAAAGATTAAAGGCAAAATAAAGATAGTCTCTCAAAGACTGTTAATGGTAAAGTTTAAACGACATCTGAATTCCCAGGAAGTATTATTTTGAGGGAAATTTTGGTAAGAATAATTTGAAAGAAATTTATTATGTTATCTTAGACTATTTTTCTCCCTGTAAGGGGAAAATCAAAGTGAAATACTACACTTTTAAATCATTTTGCTCACCTTAAATGAAAATAAATCACTTACCTCATATTGGGTGAACTATTTCTATATTTATAAAAGCCCAAGACAAAATTCTTGAAGATACATTGTTCAAAAAAATGCACACAGTGTTTCTGATGTGCTAAAATAACATTTATATTTGGAACTTACACACATAGAAAGTGAAAGTGAAGTTGCTCAGTTGTGTCCGACTCTTTGCGATCCCATGGACTGTAGCCTACCAGGCTCCTCCATAGATTTTCTTCCATAGGATTTTCCAGACAAGAATACTGGAGTGGGTTGTCATTTCCTTCTCCAGGAGATCTTCCCAACCTAGGGACTGAACCTGGGTCTCCTGCATTGTAGACAGATGTTTTACCATCTGAGCCACCAGGGAAGTCACATATAGAGGGGTATCTAAATGACAATAGTATCTTGTGCTATAATTGTCTATGTCTTATATTTGTTTGTTTATTAATCATTGATTGCAAATAGTTTTACTGAGTTATATCAATAGAATTAAAGATGTCATAATTGCAGTCTAGTTAAATAAGATTAACTAAAGCAGACCTTGGCCAAAGTGTCCCCCAGCTAGAGTTACCAGGTCTTATAAGAATTAAAAATAATTTCTCTAGGACACTGGTAGCATAGAGAAGGAAACTTAGCAGGTAATTTCATGAAAAAGAAGATATCAGAAAAATGAGAAAATAAGGCATAGATACAATGAAATATCAGTACAAGAACAAAATCATTAGAGAAAGATAAGTAGCTTAAGAAAGGCTTTCTTTCTAAACTAGAAATTTTTATTTTAAAACTCCATTCTTTTATCATTAGCAGATGGAGTTACTAGGATTAAAGTTTCACTTTCAAACCATGACTGTGAACCAAAGGTCAAGGTGAAGACAGGTAAACTGGTAGTGTCACACTAGACTAAGAATGAATAAATGACTGGCCCATGTTGTTTATCCTCTTAGTAGTTTAGGTTCAGGCTAGGGGGCTGAATCACTTGGAGAGCAGGAATAAGTTAGAGAGGCAGATGGAATGATAAATACACAGACAAATGTATTGATATAGAAACATTTCCAAGTAGAGGGATCTAGGACTAATGAAATTGTCAAGGAAACCAGGTCAAATGGCAAGATAACTGACATCAATGACATAGTATTTATTCATATTCTTAGGTGTGAAATAGCATCAATACCCATGTTGAACTATGGATAATATAAGATAGCAGTGGGAATATTGACTCCGATTGGTTAAAAATAATGCAAACAGTAGGAGGCCTAGCAAACACTTGCTGATTAAGGAAGATACCTCAGCTGAGCCAGTCTTTCATCAAGAGGACATGGGTTTATAAAGCCTTATTAGTACTGATTATTCTGCACGGTGGAATACACCATCAGCTACTATCAGCATTTTCAGAACTTGGATGTCACAGAACATTCATTGTCCTCACTTCCTATCTGCCACTTTTCCTGTGGTGATTACAGCTTTGTGAGTTGCCCCAAGCAACTCATGGTTGATCCTTTTGCACCTCTGTGGTCTGAGTTTTCTCAAAGAGCTTTCCAGATAGTCCTTTGGAAAAAAAAACTATGAGTCAGAGGCTCATTTCTGCCCATAAAGCAATTCAATCTAATATAAAAATAACTCCTTGCAAACAAAAATGCAAAAAACTGCAAAGCTGTTGAACAGAAAGTGAAAAACTGTTAGTCGCTCGGTCATGTCCAGCTCCTTGTGACCCCATGGACTGTAGCCTGCCAGGTTCCTCTGTCCATGGAATTCTTCAGGCAAGAATACTAGAGTGGCTTGCCAGTCCCTTCTCCAGGGGATCTTCCGACCCAGGAATCGGATCTGGGTCTTTAGCACTGCAGGCAGATTCTTTACCATGTGAGCCATCGAGGAAGAAAAAAAATCACAAATTATTTGCTATTCAACAGGTATCTATTGAGATTCAACTATTAGTCAGAAGTGGAGTGAAATTCTATGGACATGAAAGTGAGCTAGATAGTCTCTTCTCTCAATAATTTTATCATGGTGTAAACAGACAAATATGACATAAATGTGGAAGAAATCATCTAAGAGTGCTTATTTTCAACTGAACAGAATGGGACATTTTAGAGATGAAAGTGAGACAGTTTAGAAATGAAAGTACAGCCCTATTGATGCTCCTCAAGTCAAAATATATATAATCTGGCATGTTCTACTTGTGTGTTTTAATAGAAATTTTTATATTTGCATAATATTTTTCAGTTTTCAATCTTTTGTACGTATAATTTCATCACTATACATAAATATACTTTCATTCAGTATGAATCTGTAAGTAATAGAAAATAAATATTTGCTGATGGTTATAAAGTAACAGTCATACCTATAAAAAAGAAACTGGCTCTAGAGTTAAAATATTTCAGAGTTTATTTTAAATGGTCTTTGCAGCATAATAGAACTTACACTATTTTAGAAAGTGAGGAAATAATAATCACAGAGCTTTCTGAGGATGACTAACTTTTAGAGGAGAATTGTCAGCCATTGCTAAGTTGATTTCAGTTTGATTTCCTTTCAGAATGAGAAATTATAATGAATCACCACCAATCAGCAAACCTGATTATGAATGTCACCTACAGAGCCTAAAAAAAGCACTTGCATCCTGGACAAGTACTAGACAGCTGTGAGCAAGGCTGGAAGTAAGTAGTCCAGCACTGTCCCTAAAACTGCTCCATATGGAACCTATTTCTTTAAAGGCCCTTGAATTATACCAAACACATTTGAAATCTAGGATTTAGAACATATATACGTATATGTAATACATATATATGTGAGAGAAAGTGAAAGTATTAGTTGCTCAATATCTTCAATTCTTTGCAACCCCATAGACTGTAGCCCACCAGGCTCCTCTGTCCATGGAATTCTCCATGCAAGAACACTGGAGTGGGTAGCCAGTCCCTTCTCCAGGGGATCTTCCTGACCCAGAGATTGAGCCTGGGTCTCCTGTATTACAGGCAGATTCTATACCATCTGAGCCAACAGGGAAGTGTGTGTGTGTGTGTGTGTGTGTGTATGTATATATATATATATATATATATATTATATATATAATAAAACTGTATATCTATATATAAAATATATATGTAATCATTTAATCAGGTTTTTGACAGGGCTTTCATTTTAGTTCAAAAGTGCAAGTTAGATATCCATATGTATATCTATATATGTTTTGGATAAGCTTTACTAAGTTTTACATTTATTTTATGATGTAATGTTATCTTCACTTCAAATATCCAATATATAATTTTTCAAAGGGGTGAAATTACTAAAGTTCTTAATTCAGTCCAGACATTGCCACTGTGCTTCTCAAACATAATCAGATCTCCTCTACTTGGCAGAGTCCTATGCCAAACCACCTGAGATACAACTGGGATCTTTGGGGTTCCAATTGTCATTGTCAATTGTCCTTGGCTTGCACATAAACTTCTTAGGAAATCTGTCAAGGTAGAAAAGTTGACTTACTCAAAAATGGGCCAAAACATGTATCATGAGAGAGAGAGAGATCATTTTAGCTATGTTTCTCTGGGAAAAGTAATGTAACAGAAACTTTAGGCAAGACAATCTCTAGGATAATACCTTTAAATAATTTTGTTACAGGAAAGGTTGATGGGTAATTGGATATGCTCTAAAAGTCACTCAGTTTTAATATTTTGATATGAGTATGACATCTGAGCTGAAATATAAACCTCTTTTGAAAATTTTAGTTTGCTAACAAATGCTTTTGTTACAGAAGATATAGTAATTTTTTCCCCCTAAAAATATGTGTTCTCTTAACTCAAGGATGCTATTATTGACAAATTTTACCTTCAATGAATAAGCATGACCTCAAAGATCAACATAGAATCAATAGATCCTGTGTTACAAATACATAAAGATTTTACAACAAAAATTGAAACAAAGTCAGATGTTTCAGTAAGGAGCATAAACTCTCAATGTACAAATGAAGTATTGTGTTTTGTGTCATAAGCAAGACTTTCATGTTAAAACTTACTAATAAACCATTTCAAGGCTTGAAACATTGGTTTTTTTGGCCATCTGAATAACTGTCTTTTCTATTTTATTTCATGTCTTAATAATAGACTCCAGTATGAAGAACCAAAATTCATAACATTTATATATATTGCCAATTCCAAATCCATATTTCAACAAAAGATGAAGAAAATGAAGATGTTTAAGATAAATGGAAGGTGTTAGCAACAGGGAAATAAGAAATGAAATGTAGAAGTCCTAAAATGACTAGCTAACCAAAACAAGGGGTGGATATTAGTAACCTCTTCCAACTATCACAGTGACCTTCTTTGTCAAACAAAGTTTCATTTACTATGCACTCCATTCACTTAAGATTTTTCTTAGAGAAACTAAACAAAGCTACCTGCCTTTGGAAACTATAGCTATAAGACCTTTAGTGATTTTAATGAAATCTAAGAGCAACTGAATAAAATTTAACTATATGCCTATACATGAAATTAATTAAAATATTCATAAATAATAGTTTATTTTATTATTATAAACATCTTAGTCTCCAAGTAGAATAATTGAAAGTGTCCCCCCTTTTAACTACAAGGTGCTAAATAAATGATATAAAATATATATTTCATTATATATGAAATATGTAGTAAGTATCTTGTGTTTATATAATTTTAAAATCATATTTTCCATGACCAGTTGCAGTGATATTTCCACACCATTCCAAAAGTATCTATGGGCACTTTTCTGTATAAAAATTATTTCCTCTAGGGTAGATATGTCAGGTGAGTGTATAATCCTCGGTTCTGTCTCGTCACAACAAAGATTTGGAGTGATGGACGTTAAAGCCCTCCACATGTCACAGCTCTTGGGTCTTGCACAGACTGTGTTATAGCTCTCAGGTCTCGAACAGACCATGTTATAGCTCTTGACAAATCAGTGTTACAGTTCTATTTTTAGAAAACATCAGGAAAATCCATCCTTAAGGCGTGAGGCATGTTGACCCAAAGACGCGAAGAGAAGAGCGCCCCCGTGTGTGTGTGTGTGTGTGTGTGTGTGTGGGAGAGAGAGAGAGAGAGAGAGAGAGAGAGAGAGAGAGAGAGAGAGAGAGAGAGAGAGAGAGAGAGAGAGAGAGAGAGACCCCAGCCCTTTGGCTCCTCTTTTTATATGCATTTTCCTCCCCCTGGGGCTTCCTTATGAAGATTGGGCTAGCCAGAAGTGCTGTTTGTCCTACCTGAGGTCCTCACTGCGGGCCTCAGATCTTCCTTTGTTCAATTTTCGCAGGCTTTTCCCTTCCTTATCTTTTAGCCACTGCCATTCTGGACTCCTGTTTCCTATTGTAACAGATATAAAGTTATTGTCAATGTTTCACATTAACTAATCAAGTTTTATCTGACATTTTGAAATGAGTTTAAATTCTAGACCAACTAGGATAAGCAAAGAAGTAATAGAGCTGTGTATAACCTAGTTATAAAATTCAAGGACAGAATAAATTAAAATGGTGACTACAGCAATGTTCTTGTTGCTGGTAAGGACTTCTCTTGGGTTGGGAAGATCCCCTAGAGGAGGTTGTGGGAACCCACTCCAGTATTCTTGCCTGCAGACTCCCCATGGACAGAGGCGTCTGGCGTGCTACAGTCTGCAGGGTTGCGCAGAGTTGGACACGACTGAAGCGACTAAGCAGCAGCAATAGTCAATATACTAGTTTCCTAATAAGTTACATTTTTTGCTATTTCCATTCTTATGGGCTCTGTAGTTACTATTACTAGAACTAAGATGTAGACAACTGAAATAAATTGTCTTATGCATAAAGGTAATCAATAGTGATTAGTAAGTGCATTTGTTTCAGCTACTTAGTAGGTAAATAAACATAACTACACTTAAGTATCCTTGCAAAGAGTGTGTTCCTTTGAGAGTTCTATGAACCATGTCTCACAGCAAGCTCATCTGCCACTTTTTAACTGTAACCAACTTTAGCTACCTGAGGATTATTAATGCAAGACATGAGATAATTATTTTTATTTTTATAGTGTTATTGTATTTTTAAGTTGTTTATATGTTTGTTTATTTGTTTTTAACTATTTAGGTGTCTTTGGAAATTAGAACAAAAATATATAGAATTAAAATACTGCCCCAAAATTAAAAAACCTAGAAATAAACAACAAATAAACAATTATATTTGTTATCTTCACCAAAAATATCAAACTTTGTAACTACTTTAAAAATGTTCCACTATATTAGTAAGTTTCAACATAAATTCTTGATAGGCTAATTTTTAATTACTACAAAGTATTCAGTTGATCTAGTGCTTAGAATAAACTTCTTAGTCTAAAATGATTCTTTAATTTCTGTTCATATGATTGGAAGTACTGTTATAAAGTATATGACTATGTAAATACTCTTCAAAAGATTTGCCACAGTACTTTCCAGCAAATCCTATCTATAGATATAATGTAAAAAAAAATAAGGATTTCCCTAAACACTAAATATTATCACTTATGTCTTTCAAATTTCATGAGCAAGAGACCCAGGTACAGTCTCTATACAAACTTAAGATTCTGGCATATGGATGCAGAGATCTACTTGTCTTTAGGTTCCTAAGACAAATCTTGTATGTATTAATAAATTCTCTTGCTTTTTTAACTTGACACCACCAGTATGGGGTGGGATGTCTCTTTCTTTGGTCTCACTTTGCCCTCTGTGTGAAAGGTACCAATGGTACCAAGCAACTGAGAGGGTAACAGGTAGGAAGGCCAGGGGTCTCCAAACGGAGGAAATAGGCTGTAAGTGTCAAACATTTTTTATCTCTCTCTTAAGAGGCAGGAGGAAACAAACTAGTGATATATATATATGTATATATATATATATATATATACATATATTTCCTTCTCTATACAAATTTAAAAGAAGGTTTCTCGTAAAATACTGTGTTGCCATAATGAAACCTCATTCCACCTGACTTTGGGTAAGATGGCTTACTTTTTTGACTAACCTTAAAAATCTACAATTTATTTTAAAAATTGTCAAAATATAAAGCACTAATATTTTATTAAACATTCATTAGAAGTATTAAACATAATCTAAAATCCAAACATTATAAGTAATTTTCTAAGATCGTGTGTTCCTTTATTTATTGTATGTATCAAAAAAGTGGGCTTCTCTGGTGGCTTGGTGGTAAAGAATCCAACTACAATGCAGGAAATGCAGGAAACCTGGGTTCAGTCCCTGATTTGGGAAGATCCCCTGGAGGAGGGCATGACAACCCACTCCAGTAGTCTTGCTTGGACAATCCCATGGACGGAGGGGCCTGGAAGCCTGAAGTCCATGAGGTAGCAGAGTCAGACATGACCCTGAAGCAACTGAGCAGCAGCAGAAGCAGCATTACAAAAATAGGGTCCAGTATTACAGAAAAAAATAAAGAAAGAACACTTGTTACTCTTCCAAGTGATGGGAATCCTTCCAAGTACAACCCTCTCAATAAATAGCATAGAAGAGTGTTTATAAGCATAGATTCTTCAATTCAAATCTTGGCTTTTGTTGAAAAATATTGCTCTATTATTTAACCACTTGTATCTCACCTGTAAAATAAACCTGTTAATAATACTTGCCTCACAGTTTTAGAAATGAATTAATATTTGAATATGTGGAAAAGTAGCTGACAGATATTTGGCAATCAGTATTATCCTATTTTTTATGCACACATATTTATGTAATATTTAAAGTGAAACAATGTGGTGTATATTTCATGTAATTTAAAACATTGTACATGTAGTTTATAAATGGTATATTTGTATATATATATATGTGTGTCTGTATGTAAATATGTAGGTATGTGTACATGTAAAACATTTTAACAAGTCTCAATTAATCACAAGTAAATTGGGGGAAAAACCTGAGTAGAGGCTCTATTTCTGGAAGATAATACATTGAGCCATACATCTAAAATGTTTTTACTGTAACACTTTAAACTCAGCTATTTAAATAATTTAGAATTAAACCAAATTTAATGTTTGATAAGAAAAAGGGAAATTATACATTAATAGGAGCCCTATACCAAGCACTTAGACCAAACAGAAATAAAAGTTTGTACCCATCTGTTGAGTAAAGAATGTCATCCAAGGTAAAGAGAAAATGGAACTAGTGGAGGCAAGAGGCACTGCATCTATAACCCTAAGCTACCAGATCAGCTAAAAAGAAAATGTGACTGCAACTCCCGTAGGCTTCCCAGGTGACTCAGTGTAAAGAATCTGCCTGCAATGCAGGATATGTGGAGACGAGGATTTGATCCTTGGATTGGGAAGATTCCCTGGAGTAGGAGACGGCAATCTGCTCCAATATTCTTGCCTAGAAAACTCCATGAACAGAGGAGTCTCACAGGCTACAGTTCATGGAGTTCCGGAGAGTCAGACACAACTGAGCATGCCTGCAGCTCCTGTGGTTTAGATGCTTTGTTTGCTTACTTCTTTCCCCTTCCCATTACTACAATGGGTTATATTACTTATTCTGATACATTCTTTTTAATGTAGCACTTAAAACTATCAAACTATATAACACGTGTTTAAATGTTTCTTCATGAATTGTATATTTCTCCTCTAGAATATAAATTCCACAAGGTTGGAAATTTACCTCTTTAATTCCACTGCCTAGAATGATACCTGGCAAAATACGACTTTCCAGTTTCTGGAGTTTGTTGTTGTTGTTGTTGTTTTTGTTGTTGTTGTTGTTCAGTTGCCAAGTGGTGCCTGACTTTTGGCAGCCCTATGGGCTGTAGCATGCCAGGCTGCTCTGTCCTTCACCATCTCCCAGAGTTTCCTCAAACTCATGTCTGTTGAGTCAGTGATGCCATCCAGCCGTCTCATACTCTGTTGCCCCTTCTTCTCCTGCCCTCAGTCTTTCCCAGCATCAGAGTCTTTTCCAATGTGTCCACTCTTCATATGAGGTAGCCAAAGTATTGGAGCTTCAGCTTCAGTGCCAGTCTCTCCAATGAATATTTAGGACTGATTTCCTTGAAGATTGACTGGTTTGAAACCCTTGCTGTTCAAGGGACTCGCAAGAGTCGTTTCCAGTACCACAATTAAAAAACATCAATACTTTGGCTCTCAGCATTCTTTATGGTCTAATTCTTACATCAGTATGTGACTACTGGAGAAACCACAGCTCTGACTATGCAGGCCTTTGTCATCAAAGCAATGTCGCTGCTTTTTAATATGCTGTCTAGGTTTGTCATAGCTCTTCTTCCAAGGAGCAAATGTCTTTTAATATTTTGACCTGCAGTTTGAAGTGATTTTGAAGCCCAAGAAATGAAAATCAGTCACAATTTCCACTTTTTACCCATCAGTTTTCCTTGAAGTGATGGAACCAGATGCCATGATCTTTGTTTTTTGAATGTTGAGTTTTAGGCCAGCTTTTTCACTCTCTTCTTTCACCTTCTTCAAGAGGCTCTATAGTTCGTCTTCACTTTCTGCCATTAAAGTGGTATCATCTGCATATCTGACATTGTTGATATTTCTTCCAGCAGTCTTGATTCCAGCTTGTGAGTCACCCAGCCCAACATTTCACATTATGTACTCTGCATGTAAGTTAAATAAATAGAGTGACAATATACAGCCTTGACGTACCGTTTCCCTATTTTGAACCAATCCATTGCTCTGTGTCTGGTGCTAATTGTGGCTTCTGGACCTGCATACAGTTTGCTGTAGTCTGGTGCTTTTTTTTTTTTTAAGTACTAAAATAATAGTTTCTTTCTTTTTCTTTTTTTCCTTCTGCATCATTCTGGCAAGCATACTCTAAAATATACCTTTTCTTTAACCTATTTAGTAAATTATTTGAAACCAAACAATGTCTGATTATTCACTAAAACAATTTCTCATAGAGCTACTTTTTTTCAAATATCATGTCAATTAACTATCAGGATTCCAATCTGTAGTCAAAATGAACTTTAGATATGCAGATATAAAAAAATAATGAGCTGAATCATTTTTCATGCACTCAGAAAGTAATCTATTTGCAAAAATTAACATGAAATTTCAAGACATGGGATATATGGGAGAAAGATTAATTAATTGAGCATTTGATACACAAAAAAATCTGACCTATTGTACTTCCCAGGTGGCTCAGTAGTAAAGAATCCACCTGCAATCCAGGAGACACAGGAATCCTGGGTTTGATCCCTGAGTCAGGAAGATCCCTTGGAGAAGGAAAGGGCAACTCACTCCAGTATTCTTGCCTGGGAAATCCCATAGACAGAGGAGCCTGATGGGCTACAGTCCATGGGGTCACAAAGAGTCGAACACGATTGAGTGACTGAGCCACTGTACAGGGAACTATGTTAAATATAGTGTAATAGCCTATAACAGAAAATAATCTGAAAATGAATATATTTGTATATATGTATATGTATGTATACACACACACATACATACATACATATATTTATAGTTGGTAAAGAATCTGCCTGCAATATGTGAGACCTGGGGAGTTTAGTCCCTGGTTTGGGAAGACTTCTTGAAGAAGGAAATTGCAACCAATTCCAACATTCTTGCCTGGGAAATCCCATGGACAGAGGAGCCTGATGGGCTACAGTCCATGAGGTCACATGAGTTGGACACAACTTAGTGACTAAACCACCGCCACCATGTATATATAACTGAATCACTTTTCTATGCATCTGAAAGGCTGTAAATCAACTCTACTTAAATTTTAAAAAATCAACTTGTTAATATAGTGTATCACATTGACTGATTTGCGTATACTGAAGAATCCTTACATCTCTGGGATAAAACCCACTTGATCATGACATATGATCCTTCAGGAGGCAGGTCCAAGAAGGAGGGGAAATATGTATACCTGTGACTGATTCATGTTGATGTATTGCAGAAACTGAGTACTATAAAGTAATTATCTTTTAATTTAAAATAAATTAATTAAAAATAATTTTCAAAATATCAAACTTTCATACTTCTTAGACCTCTGTGAAGGAAGCTTTTAGAGTTGGAAAAGCCAAATCCAGTATATTCACAGAGTGATATTTTATTTTTATTTGCTACCATAGACCCATTTAGGGCTTCTCAGTGGCTCAGTGGTAAAGTATTTGCCTGCCAACACAAGAGATGCAAGAGACATGGATTCAATCCCTGGGTCTGGAAGGTCCCCTGGAGTAGGAAATGGCAACCCATTCCAATATTCTGCCTGGAATATTCAACTTACAGAGGAGCCTGGGGGACTACAGTCTATGTAGTCACAAAGAGATAGACACTATGCATTACACATAGAGCCACTTAGATATGAAATATACACTATAGCAAGAAATAAACTAGGTTGTTAAATATGCTTTCTCTTTCTTTCTATAAATAATAGAAAAATAAATATGTGATCATTTCAACTGATATTCCTGAAATACTAGCCATGTATCACTAATATTTTAGAAGGACACTCTACTGATGAATAATATTTTTTTCTGCTAGTGTATATCAGGAGTAACAACAAATAGAACCGATGAAAGTGTGAGCCTCAAATTAATTATTTTTGTTTATGAATCTCATATGCTAGCAAATAGTGAGCCAAGAAATGATTTTAAAACATCATTTCTAAGGAACTATAGATCTTTATTAAAATTAAATAATTGTTTTAAAGCATTTTCCCTTTATATGCTGAATCATGGTTAAGAAGTTCTGAACCTTGTAAAAATTATCTGCTTTACAACATACTTTTAATTATTTAGAAATATTGGACATTCAATGCACGCTACCTTTAACAAAATGTTGCTGCTGCTAATGCTAAGTCGCTTCAGTCGTGTCTGACTCTATGCCACCCCATAGATGGCAGCCCACCAGGCTTCCCCGTCCCTGGGATTTTCCAGGCAAGAACATTGGAGTAGGTTGCCATTTCCTTCTCCAATGCATGAAAGTTAAAAATGAAAGTAAAGTCGCTAGCTAGGGAAAAACTGAGAAGAAAACATGATCAATTGGCTGCCTAGAGTTATTAAGAAAATTTTATGTGATTTCAGAAATAGCAAAAATAAAACTAGACTGTTTATTAGAAGAAACAGAGTAATTAACAAGTTTATTTAAATTGTTTCTGTTGGCAATTGTCAGTGTACAAATCAGGAATCATGCATATATGAAAATATGCTAGGTAGACATAAATCAGGTGATCAGGTTTAATCACTACCTATTTATAGAATTTGGGGCTAAATTCTCAAAAGCTAAATTGATATCTAAACTGGAAGAATTCATTACTGGCTTTTGAATTCTTTTTTGGTTCAAAGAATGATATTGTCACCACAATTAAAAAGTTAATAAAAGTAAAGATGCTATTTAAAAATTAAATTTTAAAGTGCCAGTTATCTAGCTATTTGCTTATGAAAGCTTTCTTTTTATAAGTTCAAAATATGGTATCAGAAAGTTATATCATTAAAATAAGGCAATATAGTTTACTTGATGAGTAAGTTGACAGTTTTCTTTTAATAATTTTAAAAATTCATATTCACAATAAAAGTCTTCATATTTATATGATAGACATATTTAATATTACCAACATAATGCTAAAAATTAGTTTTGCAGAAGTTTGATAACAATAGTTTTCAATTGGCTTTTGACTTTATAAAGACCAGATAATTTGGTTAATTGATTGAGGTTTTTATTTTAAGGCTGTGATTGTGTAATACAAGAACAGTCAGAAAATTTGTTCTGTAAACAGTTAGATTGTAAATATTTGGGTGTCTGATGATTATAAAGTCTCTTTCAACCAAGCATGGAAACCATAAACAAAAGAGCTAACTGTGCTTCAAAATCTTCATTTACAAAAATAAGCAGAAGTAAATTTTGGTCTACTACTATTCTTCAAAAGTGGAATCAGAGATTTTTGGAAAAATGAATGTTGAGCCAAAACATAAAAAGATGCTGAACACACATACATACACACACACTGATGGGACTATGTCAAATGAACTCAAGAGCCAATTTAAGAGCTCCGGATGGCCAGAGCTAGTACAACTTAGCAACAAAATAAAGTCTTATTAGATTATACCTCAAAATATAAACTATACACTGATGAAATCGTATTAATATAAAAATACTGAATATATAGATAAACAAATGGTGGACAAATAATAAAGTCCCCATGCAGAATTCTAAAGATATATATGGATATTCCAGTCTTAATAAGGGGGAGACTAGCTCCCCACTATTTTGTGTGAACTACATAGTGATCCTCCATTCCTTCATGTTCTTCTTAAACAGAAACTGAAAAAAAGGTGGTAGCTAAAGAGGATTTTTAGCAATTTATGTATTTAAAAGTCCTTTTTACTTTTTAGAATGTAAGTATTGAGTCATTTAATCTTTGCTTCAAAAATAAAATTATTGAAAATGAATACTCAATTGTCTGTTAAAATTATATCTATTTTTAGTTGCTTCAAATAAAAATCAATTGCTGCTACTGTTAAATCTACATACAGGCTTTATTCTAACGTTTTTTAAATTTCTGCATTCAATTTTGGTGCCCTTAAATATCACTGGTAAAAAAAGATAAAATGATATTAAAATTTGTAGGTCATTGCCTTGTAACATTTTATTTTATGCTGTGATTTACTAAGGGGATCATAAATAGTATTATAAAATGTCCTAAGCATGATTAATTTGCATATTGTTAAAAGATATGTTGATAATCTAGATTATCTTTATCTCCTAATGCTTTATATTGTATTATAAACAGAATGAACAACATTCACACACTATTTCCAGTTTTTATTTCATTTTTACCATTTGAAACTTTTAGTTTGGAATAAATTATATTTTTGTAGTTATATTAATGCTTTTTTATAAGGCAATCACAAATGATGGAATTTTAACACAATTTCATGTTATACATTTGGATTTATGTAATGACCTTTTGAATGTTATGCTGTCATTGTTGAAGCATTTTAGCTTTAATTCAATAATCTGGGATTATCTCTTCCAATTTAAGTCTAGTGAATAATAAGCATAATTGGAAGATTCATTTGTTAATGAAATGTCCTCATAGCATCGAATTATTTTTGTATTAATATCTTAATTAATTTTTAGTATTTTCCTAATATCTAATTTTTAACTTAAAATTCCAAATAAATTTCTTCCAGAAATACTTTCCAAGCTGCTAAGTCACAATTGAAACAATTTTAGTACTAAAATAACATGTGTGAGCTCATAATATTAAAATATATTAAAGTAAAGTTTTAAGGTTCCTTACAAAAGAAAAGCATGATTTACATTGTTGTTCAGTAGTTCAGTTGTGTACAACTCTTTTCGAGCCCATGGAGTGCAGCATGCCAGGTTTTCTTGTCCTTTACCATTTCCCAGAGTTTGCTAAAACTCACGTCCATTGAGTCAGTGATGCTATTCAACCATCACTGTGGTTAGTAATTAAAAAGAAAAAAATTAGAAGAGAAGCGTTTAAACTTATCTGTGGTGTAGGTTGCAAGAAAATAAATGGTCATATTTTTAAGGGGTGACAATTGTCTCAATGAAATCTAATAGTTGGAAAGATTTGAGACTATTTTTTTAAAGAGAGTTAACAAATCAGTGTTTCTTTAGTGTGAAAGCATTCAGAGATGTAAGACAGGCTCAAACAGTTTTGAAGAGTCATTAATCCACATTAAAGAACTGAGACATTATTCCACCTACAATGAAGAATCATTAAGGGGAAGGAAATGGTGACTTGAAAGCAATGTTCAAGCTGGCTGCCACATGCCAAATGCATTAAAGAGGTTAAAAACTCCCGATGTGCCTCTAGTAAGCAAATTATTATAGAAATGGTAGGTGAAAGATAAAAGCCTGACTGTGGAGCTTAGACATATTTTTGTGTATGTTTTTCTGTGTGTGTTTGTGTGTTTCTGTTCACAAATGATCTAGTAATTTACCAAATTATAATATTTCCTATTGCCAATTCCATGAATTTGTGGCTTATGTGGGGGAAAAAAGGGTCCTGCCCTAAATAGGTGATAGATATAACTGATTTCATGAAACAGTTTAGCAACATGAAGTGACTCATGCACAAAGGCACCATTTTTTCCTGTTGTAGAGGTATAATTTTTAATTTAAGGGTGAAGGAAGGAGAGGTAAATTGAAAGATTAACATTGGCATGTGTGAATTACTACATATAAAATAGATAATTAAAGGACCTACTGTATAGCACAAGGAACTCTACTCAATACTCTGTAATGGCCTATAAGGGAAAATAATCTAAAAAAAAGAATGGATGCATTTGTAACTGATTCACTTTGCTATATACGTGAAACTAACACAACACTTAAATCAACAATACTCCAATAAAATTTAAAGAAATAGATAAATGAAAAATTAAAACTGGCCTGCTTTCACATCTAGGTGATGGGGATTACTTATGGATGGACAACAAGTCATTCATCTTTATAATCAAACATCCCCAATCATAATGGACATAGGTTTTGTAACACAGAGATCTTGGTTTGAATAGAAGTCTCTCTACCAGATCTAGAGAAAGTTACTCAAACTTGCTAAGAAAAAATTCTTCATCACTGCTCCTCATGGTGATAAAATAATTGTAGTAATGATATATATGTTTTGAAGAATGCCTGGAAGATGGCAAACATGCAGTTAAGAAGAAAGAATAATTGCTAGTAAAGTTGGCAAGCTCAAATCCACAGCCAGAAGTGACTAATGATTCAGGCTGGATTTAGAAACGGTGGAGGAACCAGAGTTCAAATTGCCAACATCCGACGGATCATTGAAAAAGCAATAGTTACAGAAAAACATCTATTTCTGCTTTATTGACTATGCCAAAGCCTTTGACTGTGTGGATGACAACAAATTGTGGAAAATTCTGAAAGACATGGGAATGCCAGACCACCTGATCTGCCTTTGAAAAATCTGTATGCAGGTCAGGAAGCAACAGTTGGAATTTGACATGGAAAACAGACTGGTTCCAAACAGGGAAAGGAGTAGGTCAAGGTGTATCTTGTCACTCTGCTTATTTAACTTATATGTAGAGTACATCATGAGAAATGCTGGGCTGGAGGAAGCACAAGCTGGAATCAAGATTGCCAGTAAAAATATCAATAACCTCACATATGCAGATGACACCACCCTTATGGCAGGAAATGAAGAGGAACTAAAGAGCCTCTTGATGAAAGTAAAAGAGGAGAGTGGAAAAGTTGGCTTAAAGCTCAACACTCAGAAAACTAAGATCATACTATCCGGTCCCATCACTTCATGGCAAATAGATGGGGAAACAGTGGAAACAGTGACAGACTTTATCTTTTCGGGCTCCAAAATCACTTCAGATGGTGATTGCAGCCACAAAATTAAAAGATGTTTACTCCTTGGAAGGAAAGTTATGACCAACTTAGACAGCATATTAAAAAACAGAGCCATTACTTTGCCAACAAAAGTCTGTCTAGTCAAGGCTATGGTTTTTCCAGTAGTCATGTATGGATGTGAGAGTTGGGACTATAAAGAAAAGTGAGTGCCTAAGAATTAATGCTGTTGAATTATGTTGTTAGAGAACACTCTTGCAAGTCCCTTGGACTGGAAAGAGATCCAACCAGTCCATCCTGAAGGAGATCTGTCCTGAGTGTTCATTGGAAGGACTGATATTGAAGTTGAAACTCCAATACTTTGGCCACCTGATGCAAGGAGCTGACTCATGTGAAAAGACTATGATGCTGGGAAAGATTGAAGGCAGGAGGAGAAGGAGATGACAGAGGATGAGATGGTTAGATGGCATCACCAACTCAATGGAGATGAATTTAAGTAAATTCTAGGAGTTGGTGATAGACAGGGAGGCCTGGCATGCTGTGGTCCATGGGGTCACGAAGAGTCAGACGTGACTGAGTGACTGAACTTAACTGTACTGAAGCTGGTTGGTGTTTTCATCACATTATTTCTTATACTTTGTCCTATAGTTGATATGCATCATAATTTTAAAGATTAGAGGATATTTTAGACCAAAAATCATAAGCCCCTATACCAGCATCTCTATTCTGCATTACAATAAAATTTCTGGGCAGTTTATATAAAATGTTGATGCTATAAAACACTTCATACGTTTAGTATATTTTTTTCAGCAAGAAAATTTTGAGTGGTTTTAAATATTATGCATAATTCTCCATACACTTAAGAAAAGAAGCAAGGTCCTTTACTTCATGTCTGCTTTTCTTCATTTCTGTGCTTCATCTATAATCAGTCTCTACTTTTACATGTTCTTATCTTTGTCCTTGCTTATTTTCTTCTATTTTTTGTAATTACATCTTATTGAATAAGAAAGCTATAAAACTGTGAATTCTGTCAATTAACTTATTCTTATAAAAATAATAATAAATAATGATAGAAATATTAGAAAGTGGATATAAAAGTTATTTTCCCAAGTGCACTGTCACAAAAGAAGTCACATAAAAGGGAGATTCTTACCATGACTTCAAAGTACAACTATATGGTGAATTTAGTAACTGGCAACTGCTTAATAAATATTGGTTGGATTTGTCAGAGAAGGGTATGATACAATTCACCAAGAAGCTATAATAATTTATTTTGTATATCTCAAATTTGTATATCTCAAAAGTACAAGTTATTTTGCAATAGTGTATAGTAGGATTCAAATTTACTTTATGTTTTCCCATAAGGATAACCAAGTATAATCTCTATCTCAGGGTATTGTGGTACCACCTTTAAGTATCACTAAATACTTGGTTAAGGCTTCCCAGGTGGCCTTAGTGGTGGTAAAAAAAAAAGAAAAAAAAAGAAGAAGAAAGAAAAATCTGCCTGACAATGCAAGAGATACAAGAAAATTAATTTCTATCCCTGAGTCAGGAAGAGCCCCGGGAGAAAGAAACTGAAACCCACTTCAGTATTGTTGGCTGGAAAATCCCATGGACACAGGAGCTGGCTACAGTCTGCTGCTGCTGCTTCTGCTAAGTCGCTTCAGTCGTGTCTGACTCTGTGGGACCCAATAGACGGCAGTCCACCAGGTTCCTCCATCCCTGGGATTCTCCAGGCAAGAATACTGGAGTGGGTTGACATTTCCTTCTCCAGGGCTACAGTCTATGGGGTCACAAAGAATCAGACACAATTGAACGCGTGCACATGTACACACACACACACCAATGCTTGGTTAGAAATTGCTTCATATCTATAGTGATAACAATATGGTATGAGGAAATGTATCAAAAAACTAGTCTAGGCCTACTTAAAATCTTAGTTTGCTTCCAAAAAGACATGATTACTAACAATGCTATCCCTAATGAGACAGACTTTATCAGAGAATCTGCTATTTATCAACTCTTAAAAATTTTACCAAGTCTGAAAAGAAGTCAGTTGACCTCCTATATATTGAAACTTTATAGAAAGGAATAGCCTGGCTTCTCATCCCTTACATCTCGTTTCCTGTCTAATCAAAACTTTTCCTAATTCAAATTGCATTAAGTGGTGCACATCAGATGAGTTCATCTAGTCACTGAATAAAGAAAGCAACCAATTGAGGCCTGAGCTGAGGAGTCACTTAAAGCTTTTAACTATCAAGCTGTTTTCAATCTATTTTTTTTCCATGACATCGATTATTGTTTTCCAAGACCAATTTCTCAATTGTTTCTTTTTCAGTGAGATGGCATTAAAAAAATATAATCTCTCTCAGTTATATAAATCTCAATACCTAATTCTTGTCACATTCCCAAACAACTATCCTGCCAGGTACAATATTACAAAATATAGTATTCCATTGCAAAGCAGTATTTTCATGTTTTACTTGGTTTATGAATAAAATACTGGGAACTGACAGAGACAGGTACTATCTTAGAGTGTAATTATTCACTATCTGTTTTGACTACATTCATTCATTCAGTGAATTGAAGACCAAACTCTTAGAACATGCTTGCATAATTTCTTGACATCAGACCATTTCTTAGTATACTTTTTTTTTCTAATTGATTGGAGTAGTATTAAAAACAAATATCTATTTCTCAGGGATTTATTAAGAATAAGAGTTGCATTAAAATAAAATCCAATCCAATTTTGAATTAGAACAAAAACTTGATGAACATTCATCCATTTCTCCAGATATTCGCAGTTCAAAACTACATGACTTATGCCAGAAATTCCTGAATTATAATATAATTGAATAAATTACATCTTGGTTTCAACCAAACTTAAAATTTACACCTTTTTTTTATGAGAAATCAATTCCTTGTCAATAACCATGGTGGTAGATCTCAGGAATTTTTATTGAGTGAATATTACTAACCTCTCAATGAAAGTATGAACAATAGGTGAATATCTGAACAAGTTTTAAAAGACTAATTATTCTCTCTTGAGAATCTGGAATTGTCATGATGAGATTGAAAGATGGCTTCTATGTGGAACAGGACATGAGACATATAAATGTGTAGTCAATCACTGATCATGAGGACTAGAGAGGCTGTGAAATTGACTCTGCTAGAGCAATGAATAAAGCTGATGTTTGCAGAGAAGCACAGACTAGAGATAATAATTCTGATTTCTTGATAATATCCAGAATAATTCAGAGATCTTATCAAAGCAGCTCATATGGGAGAAAGATCAGTAGTTAAAACGCAAAGAAAATCTGTGTGTGTGTGTATATGTGTCTAGCCTCTTTTAACCTTCCCTGAATTGAGAAATCTAATCAATTCTGAAGTCTTTTCTCTTCAATACCATTGTATATTTAGTACACTCACAAAAATTTTTCTAATGCTAAGACCCACTTTCAGTATATTAATACCTATCAGTGATTTTGAAAAAGCATTAAAGTTACATGAATAAATAGGTGCAACATATTCTTTCAGGTATGGCTCAGATTAGAAGTTATTCTATCCTTAGAAAAGTGAAGGTTGGTTTTTTTTTTTTTTAATTTTCTTTACTTTATTGTGTTGGTTTTGCCATACAATGACATGAAACCACCATGGGTTTACATATGATCCCCTTCAGAACCCCCCTCCCTCCTCCCTCCCGATTCCCTCCCCCTGAGACATCTCCATGCACCAGCCCCGAGCATCAACCCTGGGCTGGCGATTGATTTCACATATGATAATTAATATGTTTCAATGCCATTCTCCCTTATCATCCCACCCTTGCCCTCTTCCACAGAGTCCACGAGTCTGTTCTATACAGCTGCGTTTCTTTTGCTGTCTCACATGCAGGGTTCTCGTTGTCATCTTTCTAAATTCCATATATATGCGTTGGTATACTGTATTGCTGTTTTTCCTTCTGGCTTACTTGACTGTGGATAATAGGCTCCAGTTCTGTCCACCTGAGTAGAACTGATTCAAATGAATTTTTTTTTAATGCTGAGTAATATTCCATTGTGTATATGTACCACAGCTTTCTTATCCATTCGTCAGTTGATGGGCATCTAGGTTGCTTCCATGTTCTGGCTATTGTAAACAATGCAGCGATGAACATTGGGGTACATGTATCTCTTTCAATTCTGGTTTCCTCTGTGTTTATGCCCAGCAGTGGGATTGCTGGGTCATATGGCAGGTCTATTTGCAGTTTTTTAAGGAACCTCCACACTGTTTTCCATAGTGGCTGTACTAGTTTGCATTCCCACCAACAGTGTAAGAGTGTTCCCTTTTCTCCACATCCTCTCCAGCATTTATTGCTTGTAGATTGGATGGCAGCCATTCTGACTGGTGTAAAGTGGTACCTCATTGCGGTTTTGATTTGCATTTTTCTGATAATGAGTGATGTTGATCAATGGATCAAAGATCTAATCATAAGACCAGAAACTATAAAACTCCTAGAGGATAACATAGGCAAAACACTCTCCAACATAAACCAAAGCAGGATCCTCCATGACCCACCTCCCAGAATATCGGAAATAAAAGCACAAATAAACAAATGGGACCTAATTAAAATTAAAAGCTTCTGCACAACAAAGGAAACTATAAGCAAGGTGAAAAGACAGCTTTCAGGATGGGAGAAAATAATAGCCAATGAAGCAACAGACAAACAATTAATCTCCAAAATATACAAGCAACTCCTGCAGCTCCATTCTAGAAAAACAAATGACCCAATCAAAAAGTGGGCCAAAGAACTTAACAGACATTTCTCCAAAGAAGACATAAAAATGGCTAACAAACACATGAAGGTTGTTTTTAAAGGCTACCCTGACTACATCACTGGGGCTTCCCAGGGGTCCCAGTGGTAAAAGAACCCACCTCCCAATGCAGGAGATGCAAGAGACAAGAGTTGGATGCCTGGGTTGGGAAGATCCCCCATTAGGAAATGGCAACCCACTCCATTATTTGTGTCTGGAAAATTCCGTGGAAAGAGAAGCCTAGGAGTCTACAGTCCATGGGGTCACAAAGGGTCAGACAACTGAATGACAGATCACACTACATCTTTGCAGAAAATAAATTTTAAAAAGAGAAGCACACTTTCAGAACTTTATGAAGTTTTTCAGCAGAAAGCATGAATAGGATGATTTAGAACTAGTATTTATAGTTGACAAAGACTTTATTACTTCAAAGTCTGATGTTTGAGCAAATGTATAAAGAGAAAAATTACCTGGCAGAGCATCATTATTATACAAAATATGCTTGAATACAAGGAAATATGCCATTTTTCATGATTTTGCTGAGAAAGTACACAATAGTGCTTTTGGAAATATATATACATTTGAATGATTTATCCCTCTAAAGGAAAGGTCTAATGTAGATTGAAATAAGTTGTAACAAAAGATGCTGAGGACAGCTGAAAAGAGTTTCACATAATAGAGATAATATGAAAGGTATAAGTTTGAACAAATAAAACATGTTTAAAGTAATCTAATTTATAATATAGGTCAATAAACAGGACATATTGCAAAATTAATATCATGTGGTTGTACATAAATCTAGATGATGTCAGCATCTGGGGTCAGTCAGTCAATCAGTTCAGTTGCTCAGTGGTGTCCCACTCTTTGAGTCCCCATGGACTGCAGCACACCAGGCCTCCCTGTCCATCACCAACTCCTGGAGTTTACTCAAATTTATGTCCATTGAGTCGGTGATGCCATCCAACCATATCATCCTCTGTCCTCCCCTTTTCTTCCCACCTTCAATCTTTCCCAGAATCAGGGTCTTTTCAAATGAGTCAGTTCTTAACATCAAGTGGCCAAAGTATTGAAGTTTCAGCTTCAACATCAGTCCTTCCAATGAATATTCAGGACTGATTTCCTTTAGGATGGACTGATCGGATCTCCTTGCAGTCCAAGGGATTCTCAAGAGTATCTGGCATAAGAAATATCAAAGGATTATATAATTTTGATTGTAGAAAAACATAAGATAAGCCTAAAATACTGAACTCTGATTTTATTGTAGAATGTGAATCTATATGTAAAAAACAAGACAATCCACAAGTATAATGATTTTCACAAGCAGCTGAAACAGAGAATGATAATGCGTATCTAACAATTGAACAAATGACCTAATGACTCTTAGTTTCTTTCCCTTTATGAGGTATAATCAAATGGTGTTAGTTATTAATTGAATCACATTATGTTCAACAGGAGTACAGTAACCACTATGAAAAATGAATAGAGATGTTCTGGTACAAGTACTTTATGAAATTTATAAATGTTTTCTATAAAAATGAAAAAGCTCAAACCACCAAGAAATAATTAAGAGCTATAAAGTGTGGGAAAATAAGAACGCTTTATCTTGTCACTGGGATTCTCATAAATCCAATCACAATGCTGACAATAATACACCCATGAAGAAAGCATAAGTAACAATAGGAAATGTATCTAATTAAAAATCGTATACCAATGATCTGTAATGTTGAAAATAATAGTATAGTCCTTGTTCATGACAATTTTGATGCCCTTATTACAACAGGGGAAGATGAATTAGTGTACAATCAATACTTCGCCTATATCTAATATACACTCAAAGCACTTTTTTTCTAAATTAAAATTTATTTTGTGATTTTGATAATGGTTAGAAAAATTAAATAATACCTGCATGTCAATTCCTTTTCACCTCATTGAAAAAGAGCAGTGGATATTAAAGGTAACTATGCAATATTTCTACAGCCTGGTAGCTCAGCTGGTAAAGAAGCCATTTGCAATGCAGGAGACCCAGGTTCAATTCCTGGGTTGGGAGGATCCCCTGGAGATCCACTCCAGTATTCATGGGCTTCGCTGATGGCTTAGATGTATTTTCTTAGGCTCCAAAATCACTGCAGATGGTGACTGCAGCCATGAAATTAAAAGATGCTTGCTCTTTGGAAGAAAAACTATGACAAACCTAGACAACATATTAAAGAGACATTACTTTGCCAACAAAGCTAGTCAAAGCTATGATTTTTCCAGCAGTCAGGTATGGGTGTGAAATCTGGATGATAAAAAAGGTTAAGCATCGAAGAACTGATTCTTTTGAACTGTGGTGTTGGAGAAGACTCTTGAGAATCCCTTGTACAGCAAGGAGATCAAACCAGTCAACCCTGAAGGAAATAAACCCTGAATATTCATTGGAAAGACTGATACTGAAGCTGAAGCTTCAATACTTTGGCCATCTGAGGCGAAGAGCTGACTCATTAGAAAAGACCCTGATGCTGGGAAACCTTTAAGGTTGGAAGAGGAGATGACAGAGAATGAGGTGATTTGGTGGCAGCACCGACTCAATGGACTTGAGTTTAAGCAAGCTCCAGGAAATGCAAGCTCCAGGTAAGCCTGGCGTGCTGCAGTCCTTGTGCCGCACAAGAGTTGCACACAACTGAGCAACTGAACAGCAACAACAAATGCAATTTTTATTCAGTTTTGAAGTAAATTTGTAAACTTTAATATAAATGAATTACATTGTGTAACTTTTCAACAACCAATGAGCAGAAATGTGTAGAAACTACAAAAATAAGCAGTTTTATTCTAAATTTAACTGTATATCAAGGCAAAGCTGAGATAAAAGGCTCTGATTCTGTGGGAGTTTTTGTATATTTGTTTTAATTAAGAATATGGAAAATGCTTCTTAATGAAACTGGTAATGTTGAAAAGACCACCTCTATGATTAAAAAACTTTATCAATTTATGCAAATGTTTTCAATATTTTATAGCCTTTAATTAATAAGTGTAACATATTTTATAAATAAGGTAAATTTTTCAAAATAAATTTTAATGTTTAGAATAAGATAGCTGTAGCAATAATAATGTATTTGTATTGTAAAATATTCTTCCAGAAAAAAATGTAGAAAATATATATGTGCTTTTTTAAGAATAAAATCACCACTGCACTCAGTTCCAAAGTTAAAAAATAAATGAAATGAGTTTGAAGACCCTCCCCAATTCCAATTTCCTTCAGGCCTTAAATATTCCACTATACTCTCTGGTTCACTAATCCTTGATTAGTTAATATTACATAATTATTAGTCAAAATCATCTATCATATTTTAATTCATCATTTTATTATTTTCTGTTTAATATTTTTATTGTTTATAAATCTCTGCACATACCTAAGTTTTAAACATATCACTGTGCTCATTTTTATTATCTTTGTCTAGTAATGCAATAAAATACTATTTATGTATCTATTTCTGCTTGTGTGTATGTGTACAATTTCCCATTCATACTTCCTTTTTATTATATCTTTTTTATATTTTCCTTTGAAATTTATTTTAGAAATTCTTCATGACCCTTGAGTGAAATTGAGTTCCTCCAAAGTAGCTTTGCCTTTCTATCTGCCAAACACCTAGAGGTACCTTGCAAGATTTCCAATTTGTGATTTCTTTTTGTTTTGCTTCTTGACTTCATACAAATTGTGAATTTTGGCTACAGATTTGTATAATGAACTGTGTGAATATAAATTTTCAGTATTCATTTTTACATATTTTTGTTTATTGTTATTGCATTTCTAATTGGCAGGATGTTACAAGGATTAATTTTTCATATACTACTCAAAGAGTATATTTCAAAGCCCCACTATTACAGATTCTGGCTTAGATGTTCAGCAGCTCCTTTGCTGTCCCACCCATGGATGGTCTAGTGTTGGGCCTTATCTGCTAGCTATGATGCCTTAAAGAACTGAATTCAAGCTCAAAAGGCTTGGGAGACCTCTAGGGAAACATTGCTGCAGGAAAACACTGTTATGCCTTGACTTCCTCTCCACTCAGGTCTCTGACATTCTTATTAAATAACTGAGGATTTTAAGGAGATATATTTTGTATTTTATCCAGAATTATTAGCTGCTTCAGCTCAGGAGTGATCCAGATAACCAGCCTGCCAGATTAATAGAAACGGACATCTGTGTTTTCGTTTGTCGGTTTCTTTATTTAATTAAAAAATGATAATCTTTCAAATGGTTTAATCAGTGAGACTTCCATTATTCTTTACCAGTTAACTATTTTGTTTACTCACTGTAGAAAGAAATTAATGTCTATTCTTTGTAATGAGCACTGTTAAATTCATGTTCAAATTCTGAAATAAAAACTGACAAATATAGCCTAAAGACCAAGGAATCCAAGAGTATATCAGAAATTCACTCTATGTCAACCTGTCACGTCGAAACATGCAAACACCAAGCCTTGAAATGTGTTATGCCTCTTGTCCTAATGTGTGATTTAACCTTAATCCTTAGGAAGAACTAAATTCATAATTCCTCCCTGTAATTTCATCTCTTAAACCAAAACAGTTTTTGCTATTCCTGGATATTTATAATTCTTTGATAGGAATTTTTAATTTACTACAGATTAAAAAAATAAGTAGTTAACTAATGATATATGTAACATGATTTACAGCTTAAACTATTTACTGTAGTAGGTTATTGATGCTTAGGTGGAAACTTACAAATTTTGTCATTTTCTAACAGTGTTATTTAAAAAATCAGATTTAAAATAACATATTTTATTTGTTATTAACATTTCTGAGTATTCAGTGATGTAATATACATTTGATAGACCAATGTGCAGCACTGTTGATGCTGATAATTTGAAAACTTTTTCCTAAGACATTTATGTCCTCTTCCTAGGTGGATGAATGGCCTCATGAGGAAAAACATAGTGGGCTTATGTGTTCAATCTTATGTCCTATAATATTTCTTTGAAATGGCAACATTTAATACATTAATTTAACATTTTAGATGAATTTCAAGTCTGTGTGTATATTTAAAATATATGATAAATTTTATTTATATACAGGATGAACACTTTGCATTTTATATATTTTTAAAATCTGGATGAACAAAATTTATAATAGAGGACTTACTTTCTTAGAAGCTTCTGACTGCTAGGAAGTTGACTAGCTCAGAGCTTTATTAACCTGCTAATAATGTCAGACCAATTTCTAAAATTCACTGTCAGTGGAAACTACTCAGAAAACAAAGCTGGTTGGATTTTGAACAGTGTGACTTTTCCTAATGCACTCCTTCACCCATTTGTTTTCTCTGTATTATCTGAAAGATGAAATTAGGGCTATTGTCAAGAGTTCATAATTAAAATGTCAATGTTATTCAGTGTTTGTATTATACTCAAAATAATGATCAAAGATTAACTAAAGGTCAAAAGGCAGTGGTTTAGAAAACAAGCAAACACACACACAACTGGCAATTAAAGTTAGAAGTACATTGTAAATGATAAAATCCCTTCTTAGTGATGGAATATATACTGCAACTGAATGTAAAAATATCAAAGGTGATAGTGACAGAAATTAATTTTGTTTATATCATGAACATTTACGGCAGACGTGGCACCAGGCAAGTTCATAGAGTCGTGAAAATTGAAAACACAAAAGACTTATTAAGGCCATCAAGTTCATCTCACACCCAGTGAAAGCTTGTTTAGAACAAGAATGATGGATGGTTCTTATTCTTAGTCTTCTCTAGTTTGAAATATTTTGAGAAGATTTGCTCTTCCTCATTTTAATTCAGTATAGTCCCAACCTAACACATCGCTTTTATCACAAACATGCTCCATGTGTGTACCTGGAGCTGTCAAAAAACACTGCGCTTTCTGAGACATCGCCAATTTTATCTGTTCTGTGCCTTCTCATAGCTTTTCATCCTGTTGAAATGGATTCTCTGTTTTTTCCAGACCATTTCCTCCAGTTTTTTTTTTTTTTTTTCTAGGTCATCACAAAAGCCATCACTTACAAGAAGCATCTCCTCAGCTCTTCAATTTTTATTTTTTACTTTTACTTTTTAATTTCTTAACATTTTATTTTAGATTAATTTTAAAGTTACAGAAAACCTGCAAAGAGTAATGAAATCCTATACCATTTTTCCATTCTTCTAAGCGTTAATATGTTATTAGTTGTAGTACAATTATTAAAAGTATGTAATTAATATTGTTAAAATGCTGTTTAAAAATTATAGACTATTCAGTTGTTGCCAGTTTTCCACTCTTGCCCTTGTGTTGAATACCTGCAGCTAGATATATGAGACTGGAACTCATGGAACAAATTGTAGCCAGAAATCACTTATTTGGGAGTCATGAAAACAGAGCATCTAAAGTCATGGTTTTTAAGAAGATCATCTAGGAAGTGACTGTAGCTGGTTATCATTGGAAGCATTATCATTCAGAATCTGGGAAGATGATAATTCAGCAAAGAGATAGAAAAGAACCATCTAGTGAGAGCTGAGGCTGACATGAAATATAAATAGAAATACTGATAGTGTAAGAAAAGATTATTAATTTTATTTTACAAAGTTAATTTTTAATACAAAAAGAAGTATTTAAATAGGAAATATGGGATTTGATCTTATACATACAAAGCAAAAGTTTAAATGTTTGATCATTTTTAAAGAAGGAAAGACTGTTGATAGGTACAGACCCAGATATGTCCATAGATAATAGTATTGGTAATATGTAAAAATTCTCTTCTGTTAAGCTTTTATCTTCTCACAGTGGGAAAAAAAATATAACTTACCAGCTGAGAGTGAAGACTGGGAGGAGATTGTGAAAATAAGGGTACTTAATGGAAGCAAATTCAGTGATCAAAGTTTAAATTTCAGAGCCTTAATAAAAGGACACAGGGAAGGGTTTATTACCAGTTTGGATAATTTTCTTTAAGCTAATCTACTGAGTGGACTATTTCCAAGTTGTTTTTTGATGCAGCTTCTATCCAACATTTGGCCTCCATAGACTTGCAACAAGAGGCTTCATCCAGATTGTAGAAGGGATAGGTAGGTGAAATGTAGAGAAAGAACAAAAATTAGTACATTGATCCTCAATTGACACATAATTTGTACCCATGTTTTAATGTTAAGAATGAATCACTTGGTTCCACTCAACTGTAACAAGGCCAAGTACTATAACCAGGCATAGGAAATGGCTTTAGTGAGCATCTGGATTATCTTTGCTAGAATAAGAACAAAGTTTTAAGGGGACATATTCTTTTAAGTCATTAAGAAAATAAAGATTATTAGATATAGGAAAACAGCTGAGCAGAACGAAAGTCTCCCTTGAGATTCATAGATTTAAAGTGAGTATATTTAGCATAGTTTAATATTAGTTCTTAAAGTTATAGTCCTGATTTTAAAGTTAGTGTAATCAGTTTGGTGATGATGCTTCTGCCTGTGGGGAAATAGGATGAGTTGAACTTAAATACACTAGACTTTTGTTAAGAAGTTTCAAATGAAGGCAACAGAAATATGGGAATAAACATAGGGGTGATTAGAGAATTGATAGGAATCCAATCTCAATAGGGAATAATAGCAAATAAAAACAAAAACTGTGAGTAACAGTGTAAACAGATTGATGGTCCAACTGAGAAAAAGAACAAAAAAAGAAAAAAAAATGTTGAGTCAGGGACCAGAGGAAATGAAGTAGAAATGCAGAAACTGTGGTCAGGGAGTAAAGGGCTTATAACTGGGTAGGACAATTAGAGATGGGGTAAAGGAGAGGATCATTAGAGGTGAAAATATTGGAAGTATCCTCTACAAGAATGTTGAAATAAGTATGAACCATTGACAGGAGAAAGAGATTCAGGGGCTAAATCTTCAAGTGATAGAGGATTAGACAGAGAGACTGTGTATGACTGTATGATTTCCAAGAGTTTCATAGACTACAGAGGGTCATTTGTAAGTGACAAAGAAGGTGAGGAAGATGCCTATTCAATCTTTAGGCAGTGATACATTTGAGAGAAAAAACAGCTATCATTAGAGAGCTGAAAAGAAAGTGAAGCATCAGAGCACAGTAAGGATTTTATAACAAAGTAGTGAAGGAACGCTAGAAACAAGGAATTTTACTGTTGAAAAAGCATGAATGTAAGGTCAAATATGATCAAATAAAAGATTCATTATTGTCCAGAGAAGTCAGATTGAGTCAGATGAGGTATTTACAGAGTTATTTCAGGATGAGAGCCTTGTTAATAAGGGATAATGTAATTATTTTCATCAGCGTTGATCAGTTCGCTGATACTTTGTATCTTTTCCCAGCTCTCCCTGGAGCTCTATCCCTTTGTTCAGGTAGCAGTTCAATCTCACAAAGCTACACACTTAGCTACATGCACACACAAACAATGAAGGAGATAGAGCCTGGAAGATAAATCACATGCCTAATAGTTGAGGCCAGAATGTACATCTATAAAGATGTCATATGCATCATAAATAAATTTAGTCTATGTAAGTATTAGAGGATTTTTGTGTTTTTTGGTCAATGGTCTTCTTGTGAAGGAAAGTAAATTGTTATCTAAAATCAAGTGGATCATTTTCCTGTGACTAGAATTATCAGTATTTGGAAATACTAAGGGATCCTTGCAGTGATTTAAAGCTTAAAAAATTATAATATTTTGTTAAATTTATTAAGGGCTATCATAGTCCTAAAGAGAGACAACTATGGCAAATAAATGTAGGACTGGCATCAAAAAAATGCCACCAGGGTTTTAATTAATGCTTGTTTTTATTGATCTTTACTAATAGGAATGATGAAATGTTATATGATAATTAGATAAAAATATGAATAACGAAAATCAGTCTTTTATTAAGATTTAAACCACCCAATACCTAATACAATGACTTTGTAGTCTCCATTGGTAGTAATCAATACCAGTTCTCTTTTCTTTCAAGATACAATTGGTTGTGCTAAAATACTTGTTTTGGAAATGTAAATTGGCTTCAATTTGGCTGATGTATTAGAGAACTATTTGAACGAAGTGTAAATTTTGTATTTGTTTATGTTTGAAGTTATCAAGAGAAATGCTAGGTAAACACAGAAAACTAGCCAGCTGTATCAAGCCATTAGGGCTTATACAAACTGTACTCCTTCTAACATCTCTGCCAACTTTCTTGGTTCCCAATATGTGTTAGAACTTTCTATCCTATTTCAGAGAACTCTCCTTCCACCACTTCCCAATAAGCCCCAACATGTGATAATTCTAATGCACACCTCTGCAAGCAACCATCAGATATTTATTTTTTAAAAGCTATGTGTCATTGATGAAGTTTTTGAGTGCTGGTACCTTAATCTCATTTCTTTATGTAAGTTTTGTGGTTTTTGTTTCATGACTTTATATAGCATGATGATTTTTAGGAAGAACTAACTGCACTGGAAATTTACGCACCTCAGCCTCCTTTCAGTGAGGCAGACAAAATCATGTGACTTATTTTGGCTAACAGACTGTGAGCAGAAGTAACATGCAGCTTGTGGGACAAGGGATAAGATCACACACCCACAAAACTCCAGCTGTCTCTTATTCTTTCTTATAACATGCAAGGAAAGTGTTCCAGACAGTGCAGCTGCAGGAAGGTGGAAACTCTGTCAATTAGATCATTTTCTCTTCATGAAGGACAGTTTCTTTCAAGAAAATCTGGAACAGTATCAGGCTTTATATAAAAAGTAAATATTTATAATCTTAAGCCACTGAGATTTTGAGGTTATCTCTTATTGGAACAGAACTGATAATTTCTTGATGTGAAAAGAAGTAAAAATTAACTGCTTGAATTTGGGGTATAGAGTGTTTTACCATAGACCTATTTGGGAATTTTTAACATTCATCTTTATCAATTTACCTTAAAAGTATATGAGATGTTCTGTATCAGAGGTGTTCTGTAATTATCATTAAATATATCACAGTAACTGTTAAGTATCTGCCAAATGCCACCCTCTTTTGCCCTTGTCCTTACCCTTGGAACAGGGGGATAAGGGTCAGGTCCATGGTCCTACGCAAATAACTGGTCAACCTACAGGTGATAGATAAGAAAGGATGATTTTATTTTGCTTATGAAGAAAAAGAAGCTACTCTTCTGAGAGTCTCTACTCTACTCCAACTCTTTGGTATAAAATTAGAATCTTTCCAAGAGCCAAATATTCCCAGTTCTTCTGCTTCTGTTACCTAAGATATCTCTAATTTATCAGATTTTGTTGCTCCTTATAAGTAAATACTCAAAAAAATAGCAGCTCCAGTCTTTCTGACACTCTGAGAATTCGATCTAGGAGACTACTCTGTAACCATGGTCTCCTAGAGATAAGATAAGTTTTATTATCTTTTGGATAAAAACAATTAGCTAGACAAATGGCTATGGATAGAATTCTCACACTTTGTGAAGGATCTTTAGGAGGCTGGGCTTTTCACAGAAAACAGTGAGAAATCTAGAAAAATTTTCATCACCATAAGTATCAGCATAGCAAATGGAATACTTTCCTTTTAATTGCCAGTTAACAGATTGCTCTAGAGAAGGAAATGGCAACTCACTCCAGAATTCTTATTCCAGTAAGAATACTTGGAAATCCAAGGGACAGAGGAGGCTGGCAGGCCACAGTCCATAGTGTTGCAAAGAGTCCAACATGACTGAGTGCGCACATACAACAGATTGCTACCATTATACTAAGAGTCCAAGTTGTGTGTTATATATATCTTTGACAAAGTAGACAAATTATGTTTCTTACTGATATGGAATTAACAATGGCGTGCTCCAGGTAAGAACAAATATTATTAATAAATTATTTTTAAATTTCCAAAGAATAACTTCAGGCTTCTGACAATATTAAGAGCAGCTAACACTTGCTCAGAGAGCAACTTTGTCAGGTACAAATTTTAAGCATCTTTTAATACTGATCATGGGGTTCTCAAAGCAAGGTCAGTAGGTGCCCAATATGCTACTGGAGATCACTGGAGACATAACTTCAGAAAGAATCAAAGGATGGAACCAAAGCAAAAACAATACTCAGCTGTGAATGGAAATGGTGATAGAAGCAAGGCTCAATGCTATAAAGAGCAATATTGCATAGGAACATGGAATGTTCGATCCATGAATCAAGGCAAATTGGAAAAGGTCAAACAGGAGATGACAAGAGTGAACATGGACATTCTAGGAATCAGTGAATTAAGATGGACTGGAATGGGTCAATTTAACTCAGATGACCATTATATCTACAACCGTGGGCAGGAATCGCTTAGAAGAAATGGAGTAGCCATCATAGTCAACAAAAGAGTCTGAAATGCAATACTTAGAGGCAATCTCAAAAACAACAGAATGAGCTCTGTTCATTTCCAAGGCAAACCATTCAAGATCACAGCAATCCAGGCCTATGCCCTGAGCAGTAAATCTGAAGACGCAAAGTTGAACAGCTCTATGAAGACTTTCAAGACCTTCTAGAACTAACAATCAAAAAAGATGTCATTTTCATTATAGTATACTGGAATGCAAAAATAGGAAGTCGAGAAATACCTGGAGTAGCAGGCAAATTTAGTTTTGGAGTACTGGATGAAGAAGGGCAAAGGCTAATAGAGTTTTGCCAAGAGAATGCACTGGGCATAGCAAATGCCCTCTTTCAACAACACAAGGAAGACTCTACACATGGACATCACCAGATGGTCAATACTGAAATAAGACTGAATATATTCTCTGCAGCCAAAGATGGAGAAGCTCTATACAGTCAGCAAAAAGAAGACCAGGAGCTGACTGTGGCTCAGATCATGAACTCCTGATTGCCAAATTCAGACTGAAATTGAAGAAAGTGGAGAAAACCACTAGACCATTCAGGTATGATCTAAGTCAAATCCCTTATGACTATACAGTGGAAGTGAGAAATAGATTCAAGGGACTAGAGCTGATAGATAGAGTGCCTGGTGAACCATAGACAGAGGTTTGTGACATTGTAAAGTAGACAGGAATCAAAACCATCCCTAAGAAAAAGAAATGGAAAAAAGCAAAATGGCTGCCTAGGGAGGCCTTAGACATAGGAGGAAATAGATTTAAGGAACTAGATCTGATAAACAGATGATGAACTATGGATGGAGGTTTGTGACATTGTACAAGAGATAGGGATTAAGACCATCCTCATGGAAAAGAAACACAAAAAAGCAAAATGGCAGTCTGAGGAGGCCTTACAAATAGCTGTGAAAAGAAGAGAAGTGAAAAGCAAAGGAGAAAAGGAAAGATATTTCCATCTGAATGCAGAGTTCCAAAGAATAGCAAAGAGAGATAAGGAAGCCTTCCTCATCGATCAGTGCAAAGAAATAGAGGAAAACAACACAATGGGAAAAACTAGAGATCTCGTCAAGAAAATTAGAGATACCGAGGGAATATTTCATGCAAAGATGAGCTTGATAAAGGACATAAATAGTATGGACCTAACAGAAGCAGAAGATATTACGAAGAGGTGGCAAGAATACACAGAACAATTGCACAAAAAAGATCTTCATGACTCAGATAATCATGATGGGGTGATCACATACCTAGGGCCAGACATCCTGGAATGTGAAGTCAAGTGGGCCTTAGAAAGCATCACTATGAACAAAGCTAGTGGAGGTGATGGAATTCCAGTTGAGCTATGCCAAATCCTGAAAGATGATGCCATGAAAGTGCTGCACTCAATATGCCAGCAAATTTGGAAAGCTCAGCAATGGCCACAGGACTGGAAAAGGTCAATTTTCATTCCAGTCCCAAAGAAAGGCAATGCCAAAGAATGCTCAAATTACCACACAACGGCACTCATCTCACACGCTAGTAAAGTATTGCTCAAAATTATCCAAGCCAGCCTTCAACAATACATGAACCATGAACTTCCAGATGTTCAAACTGGTTTTAGAAAAGGCTGAGGAACCAGAGATCAAATTGCCAACATCCCCTTGATCATCAAAAAAGCAAGAGAATTCCAAAAACAGCTATTTCTGCTTTATTGACTATATCAAAGCCTTTGACTATGTGGATCACAACAAACTGTGGAAAATTCTGAAAGAAATGGGAATACAAGACCATCTGACCTGTCTCTTGAGAAACCTGTATGCAGATCAAGAAGCAACAGTTAGAACTGGACATGGAACAACAGACTGGTCCCAAATAGGAAAAGGAGTATGTCAAGGCTGTATATTGTCACCCTGCTTATTTAACTTATATGCAGAGTACATCATGAGAAACACTGGACTGGAAGAAGTACAAGCTGGAATCAAGATTTCCAGGAGAAATATCAATAACCTCAGATGTGCATATGATACCACCCTTATGGCAGAATGAAGAAGAACTAAAGAGCCTCTTGATGAAAGTGAAAGAGGAGAGTGAAAAAGTTGGCTCAAAACTTTTTTTTGAAGATGAAACTCCAATACTTTGGCCACCTCATGCAAAGAGTTGAATTATTGGATAAGGCCCTGATGGTGTGGAAGGTTGCAGGCAGGAGGAGAAGGGGACAACAGAGGATGAGATGGCTGGATGGTATCACCAACTTGATGGACATGGATTTGGGTGGACTCTGGGAGTTAGTGATGGAAAGGGAACCCTGGCCAAAGTATTCGAGTTTTAGCTTCAACATCAGTCCTTCCAATGAACACCCAAGACTAATCTCCTTTAGGATGGACTGGTTGGAACTCCTTGCAGTCCAAGGGACTCTCAAGAGTCTTTTCCAACAATAGAGTTCAAAAGCATCAAATCTTTGGCGCTCAGCTTTTTTTATAGTCCAACTCTCACATCCACACATGACTGCTCATAAAACCATAGCCTTGACTAGACGAACCTTTGCTGGCAAAGTAATGTCTCTGATTTTTAATATGTTGTCTAGGTTGGCCATAACTTTCCTTCCAAAGAGTAAGCATCTTTAAATTTCATGGCTGCAATCACCATCTGCAGTGATTTTGGAACCCGGAATAGTAAATTCAGCCACAGTTTCCCCATCTATTTGCCATGAAGTGATGGGACCAGATGTCATGATCTTAGTTTTCTGAATGCTGAGCTATAACCCACTTTTTCACTCTCCTCTTTCACTTTCAGCAAGAGGCTCTTTAGTTCTTCACTTTCTGCCATAAGGGTGGTGTCATCTGCATATCTGAGGTTAGATATTTCTCCTGGCAATCTTGATTCCAGCTTGTGCTTCCCCTTGCCCAACATTTCTCATGATGTGCTCTGCATAGAAGTTAAATAAGCAGGGTGACAATATACAGCCTTGACGTACCCCTTTTCCTATTTGGAACCAGTCTATTATTCCATGTTCAATTCTAACTGTTGCTTTCTGACCTGCATACAAATTTCTCAAGAATCAGGTCAGATGGTCTGGTTTTCCATCTCTTTCAGAATTTTCCAGTTTGTTGTGATCTACACAGTCAATGACTTTGGAATAGTCAGTAAAGTAGAAATAGCTGTTTTTCTGAAACTCTCTTGCTTTTTCGATGATCCATTGGGTGTTGGCAATTTGACCTCTGGTTCCTTTGCCTTTTCTAAAACCAGCTTGAACATCTGGAAGTTTATACTTCATGTATTGCTGAAGCCTAGCTTGGAGAATTCTGAGCATTACTTTACTAGCATGTGAAATGAGTGCAATTGTGTGGTAGTTTGAGCATTCTATGCCATTGCTTTTCTTTGGAATTGGATTGAAAACTGACTTTTTCCAGTCTTGTGGCCTTTGCTGAGTTTCCAAATTTTCTGGCATATTGAGTGCAGCACTTTCACAGCATCGTCTTTCAGTACTTGAAATAGCTCATCTGGAATTCCATCACCTCCACTAGCTTTGTTTGTAGTCATGCCTCCTTAGGCCCACTTGAGTTCACATTCCGGGATGTCTGGCTCTAGATGAGTGATCACACTGTCATGATTTTCTGGGTCGTGAAGACCTTTTTGTGCTTTATTAATAAGCAGTCACAAAAAAAGTAATGTAGCTGTATTAGTGAGGGTTCTCCAGGGAAACAGAAACAATAACTGAATATTCATACATCACATAACTTTATATAGTATATATCCATTGTGTATATCCAATAGAATATAAACCGAACATATACTGGAATATTACTATTCCAATTTTCTCTTAGAACAGTGAGGTACTGGCTCAAGGAGGTAGCTGTAAACTGGAGACATAGGAAAGAGCCTGAGAGTGAGGAGTCCAGTGGATTCCAGAATAGGACTAAAGATTTGAGAATCTAAATTGCTGAGGGAAGAAGATGGATGCCACAACTCAAACTTCCAGGCAGAGCAAGTAAATTCTCTCTTCCTCCACCTTTTAGTTCTATTCAGGTCCTCAGTGGATTGGATTATGCCCACCCATGCTGGGGAAGGCAATTTGTTTGACTCAGTTTAGTGTTTCAAACCCCAGGCCCTTCTGGAAACACTAATCCATAGAGACATCCTGAAATAAACAGACATCTGAGCTTTCAAGTTGGCACATAAAATTACCTATCACAGTACGTATAAAAATACTGAAGATAGATTGTAATAACAACACAATGGATTTTGGGATTTTCTTAGTCTGTTTAAGCTGCTATAAGAAAATACTACAATAGTTATTGCTCAGAGTGCTGGAGGTCAGGCAGTTCAAGATTTAGATGTAGGCACTCTGGTGTCTGGTGAAGTGTGTGTGCGTGCTTTTCAGGAAGAAATAATCATGACCAGTTTTTCCACCAGTAGAAGTTCTGCCAAGTGAAGTTCATCTGAAGTGCTATATTCTTCTAACTAGCGAACTCCAAATGATTAATCACATGTGAGATCCTAAGAAACAGTGGTGATATTTTTACTTTCAAGTCAGTCTGATTAATCACAGTGGAAGAAATGGAGTAAAGGCTTTGGAATGAAGGCCCACCCATGAGATATTTTCCAATAGTAAGTGGAATATATTATGTACTAAGGACAATCAAAATAACAAGAAAGAATGCCAAAATACTTAAGAACAATATACAGCTCCTTCTAATCTTATAGTTAATTATTTAATACATTCAGTTCTGAAATGCCTAGCTATTAAAACACATTGTTCATTCAAAAGAGTTAATTTGTTGGATAGTTTAAACTCTCTCAAATGAGAATATATATATAAAAACAACAGCTGGCATTATAAATTTTAATCTCAAGGAATTTGAGTATATTATGGTGATGGTGATTTAGTCGCTAAGTCATATTCAACTCTTTTGACTCTGTGGACTGTAAAATGAGTATATAATTTATCTTTTATTGTAAAAGCATTGCTTGGCTTCTGCAATTTTAAAAACTGTTATTGTTTCTATGTGTGGTAGTAGATAGAATCCATGTTTCTTCCTTAGTTTTGACTTCTTTTCAACTTGGCTCCAGTTAACCTTTGCAACTTGTTCAATGAGAAACTCCAGTGAACTGTATCACTGCACACAATTAATGGCTGAGTGGTCTATAATAAATGAAAATGCCACCACTGCTTAGCAATTAGCTTATGGATCATCTCCAACCACTTAGAACCTCTTTCGTCCACAGTATTTAAACATGCTGGGTGATTTAAATTATACTTAAAACGAACAGCAATATTCAATTACTAGTGGGTTCATTGTACTGAATTGTCACCATTATGATTAACAGCCTTTATGAAAAACAATTAATTTGGTGTCTTGTTGCTAGGTCAATTATAAAACTTAATTCCCTTGAGGAAAGAATTATGTTTATCAATACATACTTTTATAATGCTCCGATCTAAAATCTTAACATTATCAATTGAAGAAAAAATTGCAGAACTTAAGTATGAAAATAAATATATCTTTAAATATTATCCCAGAAAAATAATATAGTCCTTTTTTGTTTAAAACGCTAAAGGAACATAGTGACAAATAAAAGGGAATTAAAAGCTTCAATTTACACAGAAATCAAGTACATTCTCTCATATTTCAAATCTATCTTTGGGACTCAAATTACTCACATTCAAGGGTGGAATGGCAGTTAGACAAAGATATCTGACTTCTTATAAAAGAGTTCAAGTACCAAGGAGATATGTGTCATTTCAAACTCAGTAGCATTAAACACAAAAAGCTATCTCAACTGACTAAACCACTGAACTAAAAAGAAAACAAGAAACAGAACACAACCTTTTTTTTTTTTTTGAGCAAATGTTTTCAATAGGTATAAAAAATAACTGTTCTTGACTTATTCATAATACCTTGGATGAGATCAGAGAAAACACCACTCTGTTCTTACAAAAATCATTGTCAGTTCATATTTATTGTCTTCCCTGAAGGGGATAGGATTTAATATCATTCTACTCAATGAAGCTCTCAGAATAAAAGGATCAACAAGTTAGATGATGATGCTTTTAATGGTGATTATATCTGTCATCTTTATATTCATATTTGTGACAAATATACCTATTTGTAGTCCCAAAGGTTCTATTTGGATGATGTCTTAACCTCTTTTTTATCTTTCTTTCCCAAAATTATTGTCTAATCCTTTACAATAGATCTCATTTATGATTAATTTGTCTTTTCCCATTCATCAGATTCTTTCCTTGAGCCTATACAAAAGTTTCTGACATCATAAATTGTTATTACTCTGAGTTTGTCATGTATCAACCTAAAAAGAAAAAACAAATTTAATTCATAGAACTACCGGATTGAAAGGAAACTTGAAAATAAAGGGTTTAACTGTTTATTTGCTGTATAAAAGACTGCCAAATACCACTATTAAGAAATTTAGTGATTGTAGTTTGACTGGCAACTTGTTGTCTATCTTGATATTATTGAACAATCTAACCATGAAAACAGGACAGGGTCTTCTGTGCACCAATATCACCCTATATATGTATTCAATATCGAATATTTTGCCTTTTCACAATGCATTTTAATAATGCTTATGAATGACTCTGCATCCTACTATAACTTAATAATAGCAAACTGCATTATTCATCTTTCTATCACCTATATTTATATAGTTTATGGCCTATAAATATTTGTTAAATCTATAAATGATTGAAGTAAAACCTGATATGTTATTCATTTTACTCAGAAAATATATTTAGAAACTATTGAGAACAGAGAGTTATGTTAGGAGATACACACACAGTTGTAAACAAAATATGGTTTGATACTACTGTCCAATAATATTTTCTACTGATAATATTGGGCAAGCCAAAATCCATATCAGTATAATAAGACTCAAGAGCCACATATTTGCTTTTAGACCAATTAGTCTGGCCAAAATCCAAAAGTTAACTCTTAGGAATTTGCCAGTGGATGCAAATCAATCAGATTACAGAAAAAAATAATAAAACTAAAAGAAAAAAAAACCACTAAGAGTATCCCTAATTTATATAGAACTTTATTATAAAATATATTTGATAATGATAGCTTTTTGATGCTCAGAAGAATATTGTAAAACTAGATTTGATTTTGTTATTCCCATTTTGTAGTCAAGCAAAGTAACTCTCAAAAATTTAAGGGACTTTCATAAAGAAGGTATAGAAAATTGAATCAAGAAACTTTGGCAGTCTAATTTCTCAAAATATTGTCTTTAGATCAATAGCATGCCTTGGAAATACAAAATCTTAGCTCTTAGGCATACATAATCACATTCTGCCTTTGAACATATTTCTCATGTGATACATATGCATGTATAATATAGCATTTGAACAAAAAAATTAGTCTAGTTTTTTTTATACTATAGCTTACCTATGCAAACCTGCAATCATTCAGCCTGGTGAGCAGAAATCATGATATACATTTGAAAGTGTTTGTTTTACTTGTTTTGCAGTGAAAGAAGTTTTGAGGTAAAATAAGAGACTTAAAATGAATGAAAAAAAAATGCAAGGAAAAGTCAAACTTCAGTGTTTTTGTCAATTGAATGCTTGGTGAATTGAACTACGTGAAAATCAAGACTAGAATTTTAATTGCAGGTGATTTCTAGACTCTTTAATGATGTTAAATAAGAGTTGTTGTTGTTTTTTTTCCCCTGTCATCACTTTGCCTAACAACTCATTGCATTTGTTTGAAGAGAATTTGCTAATTGTGACAATTAATTAAAAATACAAAAATGAAATAGTGTCAGAAAATATTATTCTATAACACCCATGAGAAATTATAATGCACATGACTGTTAAATTACATTAGAATATGTATCATCTAAAGATAAAACACACTAAAGTGCAAGGTCATCTATGAAGCTCTGGGGATTTGTTCTTTCATTTTGTCATTTATGTTGACTATATCTTATTTGTCATGACAATTCTTTTTTTTTTTCCCCTCTCTCTCTCTGTCTTTCCACGTGGTGATGTGTTCTGCCCTGCCCCTCCGAGCCCATCCCATGCCTGTTCTTAATACTAACATTGAAAAAGGTCTCAGAAGACTATTTTACATGAGAAAATATGAATAAATGTAGAAATATTTACTTTTGTTGGAGTTGCCCTATTCTTCCTAAAGGTTTCCCAAAATGAGACTGAAAAATGTTTGAAGGACAACAAAGAAATTTCCTGTTTGAAATCAAACAAATGATGGAATTCCATAGAAGATGGGAAAAAAAAAAAAACCCTTTCTTCCACTTGGGTGAAAAAAATTCAAAAGTCTTAAATGTTTGAATATATAGATAAGCAGTTCTTCCTTTTGCTGCAAGTTCAAACTGAAGATTCCTCTGCCCCATAGAGATTCATTCATTCTTGATATTGATAGACTGTACTAAAATCTCTCCTGAAAATTCAATTCTCAAACAGAATACAGCTTCTCAAAAGATGAAATTTCATAGCACTTCAAATAATACTGAAGCTTTTCTGTTCTACTGTCACTAGTCTTTAATGATCTAATGTTGAAACGATGGGTTCACAAATATTTAAAGGGCCAAAAAATGCTTGGTGCATAGCTTTAGAGTGGGGTTAGAAAGAAATACTCATGAAACACCTGCTTCAAAACGAAAATGTGTGCTATGGTAAACTTATTTCACAAGATTAGCTTTCATGTGTTCAGCATGGAATGCTGGGAAATCTAGGAACAACTTAAGGTTTCTATTTTTTTTTTTAAAGGGAATAACACCATTTTTTTCTTTTATCCACTGCTTTGAGAAATATTTATTGTATGAACAAGGCAAACCAAGTCTTCAATTCAATAAGGGGATTCACTTTAATGGAATACAATCAAGCCACATTTTTATGTAATTTCTTCACAAACACATTACCATCTAATAATATGTGCTATAAAGCAATTAAATAAAAATAAAAGTAATAAAGAGACTGAGATATTACTGAAAATTATTCATGTATGGAGGCTAAGGAAGCCAACTCTGAGGAGGTAATGTTTAAATCAAGGAAGTAAAAGATGATAAAAAATTAATCACTTGAATAGCCAGGAAATAACATCCAAAGTATACGAAATAACTCTTTTTAGGCTATGAAGACTATGATACACACACACACATTAGGTGTTAATTATTGAATGTCAAGTTTTTAATCTTTACTTAGACATTTATATTTTACATGAACTGTTATCTCATATCCTTCTTAAAACAACCTTGAGAAATTTGCCTATTATTTCTATGCAACAGTTTGAAATTTCATGGGAAAACAAAGTTAAAATAATTAAATACTTAGCTGATATTATGAAACAAATAAGTATAACCAGTTTTTTGGTGTACACCAGGGGCCTCTCTTTCCCTTACCAAACAAGCTTCAAATATGCATTGTATAAACTATAAATGCTATGGGGAGTGCAAGACAGTTTAATCCAAGAGGTCCAAATATTTCTATAAATTTTCAAATTTTATAAAATATTTCCCTTTAATCTGTATGAATTATAAGTAGGAAACCATATGTAAAATTAAAATAAGATTTGAATACCATTTTGTTATTTGTTATATTCTAATTCCCCATTACAAATCATTAAATATAAAAGAAATTTTAAAATGATTATTTCTGTGTAAAGAAAAAATGCTTTAAAAGCAAACATAGTTACAACAAACTTTGAGATTTATTACATATCACTTACAAATGAGAAGATTGTCAACTAATGTCTCAGTATTCATCAGTGAAAAAGGATGACTGTCGCTTAACCATAAGAAAGCATAGAAATGCCAGGCTGTCTGTCATAAAATATATGCATATGGAGAACCAGTGTGGGTGGATGAATACCAGTAGAGTCTACACAAAAATCTGACTGGTATTTAAAGTTGGTTATAGCCTAAGTACAATGTCATGAACCTCTGTCTATAGTTCTTCAGGGACTCTATCAGATTTAATCCCTTAAGTCTATTTCTCACTTCCACTGTATAATCATAAGGGATTTGATATAGGTCATACCTGAATGGTCTAGTGGTTTTCCCTACTTTCTTCAACTTCAGCCTGAATTTGGCAATCGGGAGTTCATGACCTGAGCCACAGTCAGCTCCCAGTCTTGTTTTTGCCTACTGTATAGAGCTTCTCCATCTTTGGCTACAAAGAATATAATCAGTCTGATTTTGGTGCTGACCATCCGATGATGTCCGTGTGTAGAGTCTTCTCTTTTGTTGTTGGAAGAGGGTGTTTGCTATGACCAGTGTGCTCTCTTGGCCAAATTCTACAAGCCTTTGTCCTGCTTCATTCTGTACTCCAAGGTTAAATTTGCCAGTTACTCCAAGTGTTTCTTGACTGCCTACTTTTGCATTCCAGTACACTATAATGAAAATGACATCTTTTAGGGGTGTTAGTTCTAGAAAGTCTTGTAAGTCTTCATAGAATCTTTCAACTTCAGCTTCTTCAGCATTACCGGTTGGGGCATAGACTTGAATTACCGTGATATTGAATGGTTTGCCTTGGAAACGAACAGAGATCATTCTGTCGTTTTTGAGACTGCATCCAAGTACTGCATTTCGGACTCTTTCGTTAACCATGATGGCTACTCCAGTTCTTCTAAGGGATTCTTGCCCACAGTAGTATATATAATGTTCATCTGAGTTAAATTCACCCATTCCAGTTCATTTTAGTACACTGATTTCTAAAATGTCAATGTTCACTCTTGTCATCTCTTGTTTGGCCACTTTCAATTTGCCTTGATTCACAGACCTAACATTCCAGTTTCCTATGTAATATTGCTCTTTACAGCATCCTGCTTTACTTCCATCACCAGTCACATCCACAAGTGGGTGCTGTTGTTGCTTTGGCTCCATTTCTTCATTCTTTCTGAAGTTATTTCTCTACAGATCTCCAGTAGTATTTTGGATGGATGAGTAAACTTTGGGAGTCGGTGATGGACAGGGAGGCCTGGTGTGCTACAGTCCATGGGGTCTCAAACAATTCGACATGACTGAGTGACTGAAATGAACTGAACTGAACTGACTGATTGCTTAAGTGAAATTTATGCTGTCAAATATCCAATATACAACAATGAAAACAAGTATATACTATTCTGAATATGTAAATTTGTAAATAGAGAAGTCAGAAGCAAATTAGGCCTTTAGCTAAGTTTAAATTTAGTAGTGAAGTGAAAGTGAAAGTGTTAGTTTCTCAGTCCTGTCCAACTCTTTGTAATGCCATGGACTGTGCTGCACCAGGTTCCTCTGTTCATGGAATTCTCCAGGCAAGAATCAGTTCAATTCAGCTCAGTTCAGTCACTCAGTTGTGTCCGACTCTTTGCGACCCCATGGACTGTAGCATGCCAGGTTTCCCTGTCCATCACAAATTTCTGGATCTTGCTCAAACTCATGTCCATTGAGTCAGTCATGCTTCCAATCATCTCATCCTCTGTCATCCCCTTCTCCTCCTGCCTCAGTCTTTCCTAGCACTGGGATCTTTTCCAGTGAGTCAAATCTTCTCATCAGGTGGCCAAAGTATTGGAGTTTCAGCTTCAGCATCAGTCCTTTCAATGAATATTCAGTACTGATTTCCTTTAGGATTGACTGGTTGAACTCCTTGCAGCCCAAGGTGCTCTGAAAAGTTTTCTCCAGTACCACGGTTCAAGAGCATCAAGTCTTTAGCACTCAGCCTTCTTTATAGTCCAACTCTCACATCCATACATAACTACTAGAAAAACCATAGCTTTGACTATATAGACCCTAGTTGGCAAAGTCGTCTCTGTTTTTTAATATGTCTAAGTTGGACATAGCTTTTCGTCCAAAGAGTGAGTGTCTTTTAATTTCATGGCTGCAGTCACCATCTGCAGTGATTTTAGAGCTCAAAAAAATAGTCTCTCACTGTTTCCATTGTTTCCCCATCTCTGCCATGAAGTGATGAGACCGAATGACATGATCTTAGTTTTCTGAATGTTGAAATTTAAGCCAAGTTTTTCAATCTCCTCTTTCACTTTCCTCAAAAGGCTCTTTAGTTCTTCTTCACTTTCTGCCATAAGACTGATGTCATCTGCCTATCTGGGGTTATTGATATTTCTCCCAGCAATCTTGATTCTAGCTTGTGTTTTATCCAGCCCAGCTGATGTGAATAGCCATTCCCTTCTCCAGGGGATCTTCTTGACCCAGATATCAAAATAGGTCTCCAGTGTTGGAGGTGGATTCTTTACCATCTGAGCCACCAGAGAAACACAGATTTAATAGCAATCTTCACAAAAAGACACATTCTGACTGATTTTATTAATTCACAATAGCAAGATGTCCAAATGTAAATGTGTGGTATAGCAGTATCAACTAACTGTTAAATTATATTTATTTGCTTGGAGGAGATAACTAAGAGTGTTTAGTCCATTTTATTAACTCTAGAAAATTAAATAAAAGCTATCATAAATATATAACTATCAGTCAGTGATATTAAAGACCATTGTTGTTATTCAGTTGCTAAGTTGTGTCCAACTCTTTTGTGGCCCAATGGACCATAGTCCACCAGGCTCCTCTGTCCATGGGATTTCCCAGGTAAGAATACTGGAGTGGTTTGCCATTTCCTTCTCTGGGGAATCTTTCTGACCCACGGGTCAAACATGTCTCCTGCACTGGCAGGTGGATTCTTTACCCATTGAGCTACCTGGGAAGCCCATTACAGATCACAGAAATCTATAAATTTTTATTGAACAATCATTTGCCTTTAATGGCCAAATGATTTAGTTAACCCTATAAAATAATTTACAGATGTCCCTGTAGCTCAAATAGTAAAGAATCTGCTGAGATGCAGGAGACCAGGGTTCAGTCCCTGGGTTGGGAAGTTCCTCTGGAGAAGGGAATGACAATTCACTCCAGTATTCTTGCCTGGAGAATTCCATGGACCGAGAAGCCTGGCGAGCTGCAGTCTGTGGGGTCACAAAGAGTTGGACATGACTGAGTGACTAACACACACACATAACATTTTTTAATATTATGAGGAAAATGTTAAGAATATGAAATATATTTGCTTCTAAGTTTTAGTGTTTTCTGTCAACATTTTAAAATCTACATTTTTTTTTCTGCAATATCATATTATAATGTGGAAAATACTAAGAAGGTGCCATTAATTTCAGAGAATTGACTGTCATGTCCTAAAGGAAATAATATAGTAAAACCAAATACGATTTCTACAAAGAAATCTGAAGGATCTGGAAATGCTCATATTTGTTTTGGAAGCATGAAAAGAAAGAGGGAACTATGGATTGCAAGAGTGACTTATAAAAGTATATATATAAAATTGGCAGTGAAGTTGTGTCTGGCTGAGGGGAAACTCCATACAGATAAAACATATACCATATCTGTAATTTGTAGGATTCTATAATCTATGTTCCCCTTTCTCTAAGATATTCAGGGAAAAGAAACTAAAAATGTCTATAATTTTTTTTTTACTATGGTCAAATTATATTCAGTATCATTTAAAACTTGCTATTTTTCAACAGTGGACTCCTGAAATTTTATTGTGACTTAAGACAGCAAGTTAGCACAGTTTATTGATTTTTACAACATGCAACATATATATTTCCACTCATTTCATTAACCTCTCAAAGTCATTTGACTTAATAAATAGTTGGAAATGTTTGTTGCTGAATTTGCTGTTAACAAATGAAACAAACAAACAAAAAACAGCTACCATCCAGTGGCAGGACTCACAAAACCCAACTGATGGCTTGAAATGAGGCAGAGCATAAATTTCAATGTTTTATTTGGGAAGAAAATGTGTCTATATTCTAGAGTATTTACCAGGTCTTTTGTTTCCTGCACTGATGCTTTAACATGTGGGGTCTTGCAGATGCTGGAAGAACTGCCCCTTCCAAGATTAACAAATTCCTAGAGATAATAAACAACTTACCCAAGAGGTAAGGTAACGGTTGGTTGCTCCGTTGTGCCGACTCTTTTCGACTCCATGGACTGCGGTCCACCAGGCTCCTCAGTCCATGGGATTTTTCCAGGCAAGAATGCTGGAGTGGTTGCCATTTCATGCTCCAGGGGAATCTTCCTGACCCAGGGATTAGAACCTGGGTCTCCTGCACTACAGGCAGATTCTCTACCAACTGAGCTACAAGGGAAGCCAAGTGAACACTAATCAAATCAAACCAGCCAGCTCAGAGCCGCCATGACCAACCACTTCTATTCCCAGCACCTCCTTTATTGGCTTTCACACTCAGGGCCATACTCTACCTGCCCTAATCATCCTGAAAACAGCCAAAGGACAGTTCCTACACCCCAGAGTCCACTGAAATTATTCAAACTAGGCAATCCTAAAACTGCGTACCATGCCTCATTAATTCCTTCCCATAGAAACCACAGTATTGGTTCTTCCAACAGTTAACGTTCCTTGCTCTAACTTTGATTGAGTCCAGTGCTTCCCTGTGTGGTCCTCCCAAGGTGTGGAGTGTTTCCTACTTCGGGGATCTGTGAACATAGCAAACTCTCTTTTCAATAGCAGTAGTCTAATAACATTTTGACCTATTACACCTAAATTATAATAAAAGATATATTAAATAGTACCATGGTTTTATTTTTTCAGGCTAAAAAAAGTATATTACTATATATTTCAAATTGAATAGATCCCGAATTACTAAAGTTATGTTGATGTGGCTATGTTTTAACGAAAACATTTTAAGAATATTTTGTTTTCTTTCTGGAGTACAAAAAAAAAAAAACTGAGTAAAATATACATGCTAAGATTATTATTTTTAAATGAAACTAAAACAGCACAATGAACTACAACTTTAAGTGAAGAATGGTGATCTCATTAAATATATCATAAAATTTTGAAATTTTAATGTTTATATTTATTTATTTTTCACTTTAGGAGGACTATAAAAGACTAGAGAACTTTGGATACTTAGAAATACAAGCACATCCTGTAGGCAAGTTATGTAACTTCCAGTAAGCTCTGCAGTAACTTGACCTTCTGTTACGCACTTACAATTATATTAAATATGGATTATGTGTGCCTTACATATGTCTCTATCTATGGCATTACAGTAGGTGCCATAGATAGAAAATTGAATAAAATAAAGTCTCTATTATTATGTGACTTTCTTCTGTATGGAAGAAGTCTGTATTTTTTTTGATGTATAATTTTCTGAAAATACTGGAACTTGGTTGAGCAAAAAACATATAGATTTGATGTATATCAAGTTATATCACAAAATAGCAATATATATGATATGTTAATAATTCAGTCATATCTGACTCTTTGCAACCCTGTGGACTGTAGCCTGCTAGGCTCCTCTGTCCGTAAAATTCTCCAGGCAAGAATATTGGAGTAGGTAGCCATTCCCTTATTCAGGGGATCTTCCCTACCTAAGGACTGAACCTTAGCATTGCAGGCCAATTCTTTATATCTGAGCCACCAGGGAATCCCCTAATATATTTGATATACACAAATGCAATTAGATTATAATTAAATTAGAAAAAAGGCAAACAGACTCTCTACCTATACACAGTAAAGTATGAACAAGACATGTCAGAATTATTCTGATCTTTTAGAATGTATTATAGATCATAAAATATATAGTTTAAACTCAACTTCCAATAACATAATAAATTGAGGAGATACATATATCCATTATCCTAACTAAATCATAATAGAAATGATGGAGTAAAATTTAATTATAAATAATAAAGTTCTTCAAAAGCAATGTTAAAAAAGCTTCCTTGTGGAAATTAAACCATAGATCTATATGCCTTCCAATTACAGAAACTGCATGGAACATAAACCTAATTAATAAATTATGATACAAATATTCCAGGATCATTGGAACTGCTATTGCTGCATGAGAAACAAACATTAAATTGTTATTTGAGGCACTTTCCCAGGGCAGGAGATATGACTTCAATTCAGAAAATGACCTCTCCACAATGATGAGCTTAAAATTTAAAATTAAAATATGTATACAGAAATAACTGTGTATGAAAGGAATTATTAGTGACAAAGAGAGAGAAAATTGAAGAGGAATTAGTTTCTCCATTAAATATGATATTTAAACAATATTACATTAAAGTGTTCAAATTCATAAGAGAAAAAGTAGGAATAGAATATACATTTAGAGGAAAGAGCAGCATATCAGTAGACTGACATATTAAAAGTTATTTTTGGTTATTAAAGTAAAATACAATGTGTGTGTGTGTGTGTTTGTGTGTGTGTGTGTTTAGTCATGCAGTCGTGTTCGACTCTTTGAGACCCTTTGGACTGTAGCCTGCTAAGCTCCTCTGTCCATGGCTAAAAAGTAAATTAGACACAGATAATGAGGAAATCAATCAACTGGAAGTATCTGAAAGAGAAAATGTTGCCCTGAGGTCAGAGGGATTAAAGATATGAAAGAATGAGATGATGGATGTTGATTAAACTAACTGTGGTAATCATTTAATGGTAACTGTAAGTAAAATCATCATGCTCTATACCTGAAACTTACATAGTGCTGTATGTCAGTTATATATCAATAAAACTGAAATGAAAATCTTAGTTTAATTAAAAAAAAAATTAGTGCCTAAAAAGCATGAGAGAATACAGAAAAGAGAATGATAATGTCCATGCTATGACTAACTAGTGTTTAAGAAGGAAAAAAATAAAAATAAAAAAACAGGAGAGGTAATATTCAAAAGAATAATAATACTTGAAATGTTTTCATAATTAAACATAGAGATGAGTTTACACTTGATATAAAATATCAAGAAATAAATGAAGACACATCTATAACATATCATGGTAAAATGTATCAAATGAAACCAGAAAACAAGGCAGATTAGAGAGGGAAATGAAGTTAAAATTATAAAAAATATTGGCAAATTAAGGTATTAGTTCACACAATTGTGGGGACTGGCAAGTTCAAACTCTGTAAAAGAAGACTGGTGGTTTTGAAATGCAGGTAAGAATTGATGCTTGATTTCAAAGCAGGGTCTGGAGACAGATTTTGTTCTTTCTTGGGGGATCTTAGTCTTTTTTTCTAGGGCCAACTGACTGGATGAGGATCGTTCACATTTACTTGAATTCTTGAACATCAATCACTTTTAAAATATACCTTCAAAGCAGCAATTAGACTGATGCTTGACAAGAAATTGGGTACCATGGTGATGGTATGTATAAGACGCCACATAAAATTAAACACTACACTTAGCATTCAGACTCTTAAAACTAAAGAAAAAAGAAAAAAAAATTAAAGAATTTTCTTCACAAAAGAGGATATACTCTTAATTTATACTGAACAGTTCCTAGAATTTCTATTATAAGTCTAATTCAGATAATCTTGGGTAATTTGTAAAACTATATGTTCTCTTTCTGGAAAGAGAGTTCAACACAGAAGACAACATAAAGTTATTCTTTCAGGCTCAAATATAGAAATAAATTGAATTAATTCTCCAATAGTTTTCTTTTACCTCAGATGGTGAGATTTTACATTTCTGGATTTTATTTACATACTCTGTAAGTTTCATTTCTGGATTTGTTTTGGATGGTCTTACCATAAAATTAAACAGTTATCACCACTGAGACACTATTGTTACCAAAGCTCAGCATTAAATACCTTTATGAGGTCACTAATATTTAATTATCGTCATATTCTCATGAACATATGCTTGATTTCCATATCTGTATTTTGAGTTGAAAGATATCAAAACAATATTGGAAAGAAGTGCTATACCTTTTTTTGCCTTTCAAGAAATATTGTCTTAATGCACACTAAAATGTTGCTTTCTGTCTCATTAGGTATCAGAATTATCCATGATTAATAGCTGCACAACAAATTATTTTTATAAATAGAGGAATGTCAACAAAGAATCTTCATAATCAGCAGTATTTTATGATTTTGGTCTTTTTTTTTTTTTTTCCTGTTTGTATTTCTTGCTAGTTTTCTCAGCAAAACTGACTTACTTCATGCATTGTGCATCTTGTTCCTTTAAGGTTGATTTCAGAGGCTTTTGGTTGTTTTTTTCCCTCTATCTGATTTATCTGTAACTTTAATACCTTGAGAGTTTCTATCTGCTCTATTACTTAATATCTGGTATAAATTTAAGAGAATGAGAGAATGAGGCCATCAACTGACCTAAAATCAAATGCACAACAGAGGAAGTTCTATTTGAAAATTTGGAATAAGATATTGTATTAACAACATACAAAATGAACACCAAAAATCTAAACTTCTTATATATTATTAATCCTATTTCTGCTGGGAAACAAAGAAAATGAAGATACACTATTTGATTTTTCCTTTGAATCTGTTTAAAATAAGAATTTAAGACACTGATAATTTATAATCAAATTTAATTGTCTACAAATTAATATTCACTTTGTATTCTGTAATATAAAGCAAAATTTCTTTTTCAAAGTTTAATAACTTAGTTCTGAGGATAAACTTTAACATACATTTTAATGTCAGTAGAAAGCCTTAAAATTAAGAATGTGGTTACTGTTCCACATTTTGGTGTTTTGTTCTAGAATCAGAGGAGTTTTAAATTGCCTTTTGTAAGTCTATTGGTTTTCATTTATTAAGAAAATGAACATTTCTTGACTTTTCTGATTCCTGCAAGAAAATTGAATTTTCTAAGTATTAAGGATTGCAATAAATATCATCTTTGCCAAGTAAATGCAAGTTTTCTAATAAGAAAATACTTACAAGAAATAAAGTGGAATTTTTATTTTTTGATACATGTAAAAATTAAAATTCATGAATTATTAATTACTAACAAAGGAGAAGATCATTCATGAGCAGACAGTATATTTTACCACAACATATATAAGCTAGTTGGGCTCACAACCTAGTTTGAGAAAGATCATACTTAACTGAGATAATTTACTACTTAGTTACTCTTAGCAGGTCTTAGAAATATTAAAATTTTTCCAGAAAATAATTTATGAAAGTGGTAAATAATGTTTTTCAAGGCTTCATTAATTCTGAAATCTTAAGGCAAATTCACGAGTTTGAATTTTAAGGAAACACACTTGTGATATCTAATTGGTAATTTGTACAGCAATGTAAGTAAGCAACTTTATATTCATTCTTTTCTTCTGGTCCACTAAGCAATTGTACTTCCAGTGGTCATGAAGAAATTTATCTTGCTGTGGAATTAACTAAATATATCTATGCTTTGGAACAAAATGTCATAAGCACTGTAAAGTATTAGTATTTATTATTATCACATATTTTAAAATCACCAAACATATCATTTTTACTATCACACTTTAGGGAATACTTTTGAGTTTTCATTATGAAATACAATATCTTCTCTTATATTCATCATATTCCTTTTCTTCTTTTGAAAGTCAATAAAAAAAAAACAAACCAAATTCACATATAATATTCAGGGATTCAAAGGCAGAAATGGTCTCTAGAGCCAACCTGGAAATTGTCTCTTACTCTTAAATGGTCCTAAGTAAGTAACTGGTACATATGGAATGCTTCAATAATTTTTACCTATTACTATATGTACTTAAATTTAAGGCTAACACTTTGGATACAAGTACTCTTTGGATAATGAGAAGAATGCAAGGAGATACTAAATTCTGTGGGAATACTTGACATACCCTACTGAAATACATGTTTCACTCTGAAATTTTCTAAGTAATCATTTTAATTGGCAAGTTATTTAAAAACATCACTGTTGGATTCCAGTTTCCCTTCCACGATGTAAAGAGTTTACAGATCATTATTTCTACTCCCACAACAAGAGTAAAAACTGAACAAATTAAAATACAACATCCTTTTTTGATCCATCAGAGAATTGAAGTCACAGCACATGCTGCCACTGTAAAAAATTGTAGACAGGTGAATTCAGGAATCACAGAACAGCTTAGCTGAAGCAAAAGTCACTGAAACCTCTGAATAGTAACTTTAATGAATTGCTGAAAGCTGAATGTGGACTTGTTTGAGAGTTAAATACTCCTGGTTGCCCAGGCCAAGGAGATGCTACGTACTGGGAGGTTTAACCTCCAAGAATGCCACCAAGTTCTTCCAATTAAGCTCTGAGAAAAATCTGCTTTTATTTGTCCAGGGAAAGGGGGAAAGTAATTACTTTGAAATATATCCGTGGGAAAGATGACCATTTTGAAACAAGCTCAAAGTATTCTTCACAACAAATGCCGACCTAGAAAGAAACAAGACTTCACCAAAGCCTGATCCAGTTTAAGGGAAAGGAAATTACCCCACTTCAGCCCCTTCTAGTCTTTCTGCCTCAACTAAGAAGGGAAAGAAAATCTAAGAAACATTTCTAAAGTTTCCTGGAGTGGATACATATCAGTTAAAGGGACTGAAACCTAATCAATATCTTAGGAACACATCAACAGGTATTCGGTATAATAACATGGGGATATAGCTGGATGTAATTCAAGGATCAGACACTACTTTAGAAGGAGTTCCAGGGAAGACTCAGACAACAAGGGAGACACACAAGGACTCTGAAGTAAAGAGGCATCTCTGAAACCTACAGTTCTAGCAAACGGTACACTTAGACTAACTCCTGCACAAACATTAAACTTATCATTGAAATATCATCTATCTCAGTTTCTATTACCTGATACATCATGTCCACATTTCAACAAAAATTTTCAAGGCACATTAAAAGGCAAAGCATATACACACTTACAAACAGCTTTAAAGATACTATATAACTGATTTTAAAGGAAACTTTTTAAAAAATTTTTTCTTTACATTGACATGAATCATTTTTTGATCTTGGAAAATATTTAAATATTTAATAACATTTTCTAAAAATATGGGGAAAAACAAAAATAAGAGGGAAAAATATGTGGGAATTACTGTATCATTAACAAAAACTAGGTAACTTCATTTGTTTCTCCCTACTTAACTGTTTAACTACTCAACTATTTTACTTATTTGCAGAATACTTGGCAGATGCAAGCAACACATCATTCAGTTTTAATGTTTTGATGCAAGTGATTTCAGAGTTTTGCCAAATTCTTTGAAATGTCACATCTATATAATTATTCAGTTCTTTATAGTTTATAATTTCTTCATCATTACTGAAGTTAATGTAATCAGCTGAGGAAAACATAAGAATAATCAACTCCAACACTGTCAAATGTAAAAGGGCCATAATATAGTAGAGGTGCTCTCAATCTAAATTTCTATCTCAGTATTGTGTGGAGGTGAGAGTTGGACCATAATAAAGGCTGTGAACCAAAGAATTGATGTTTTTGAACTGTGGCACTGGAGAAGACTCTTCAGTGTCCCTTGAACAGCAAGGAGATCAAACAGTCAATCCTAAAGGATATCAACCCCGAATATCCATTGGAAGGACTGATGCTAAACCCGAAGCTCCAAGCCAACTGAAGCAAAGAGCTGATTCACTGGAGAAGACCTTGATGCTGGGAAAGATTGAGGACAAGAGAAGGGGTGACAGAGGATAAGACAGTTGGATGGCATCACTGACTCAATGGACATGAGTTTGACAAACTGAGGGAAATAGTGAAGGACAGGGAAGCCTGGTTTGCTGCAGTTCATGGGGTCACAGAGAGTTGGAAACAACTTGGCAACTGAACAACAACAAAGTTTCTATTTGCTACAAAGTACAGATATTCAAGTTCCACATAAACAACTTGAAACTACAGGATCAAAATCCAATAAATGTTTCAAAATCCTTTTATTCTAATGTTGTTCCATGAGTATTAGTATTTTTCAATTTACATTTATTGAAAATAACGGTTTCCATTCATTAAGGAAGATGAAAACACAAACTAGTCAGGTTAAGTATAATCAAACTGTATGTTGAAAAACAATTACTTTCCCATTAAATGGTAACATTGAATAATGGGGACTGCTTGATTCACATGCTCAGTTAAATGGATTCTGGGAAATATTTAACAGATTGAATTATCAGTAACATTTTGATTTCCCTTACAGTTAATTAGAGGCTATGACTAAATCAGAGGATAAGGAAAAAACAGTTTTTGTAGTTGTTTGGTTGATCTGTTTTATTGTGTTTTTCTAGGAAGGTCAGAAAGGGTTTCTATTGCAAAGTACATTTTACAAAAAATAATGAAAGTCAACCACAATTTTACTAAAAATCTATCAAAAAGTATCTTTGTTTCTGATCTTTATGAAATGTGTATGAAAACTCATTCTTTTCATTCTCCATTTCATTATTAAACTCATATTCCCGATAAGTAGCCTTGTAGCCTGTAGCCATGGCACTGGTTATTATTTTAAGCATTTATATAGCCTCTAGATTTTTGACATGTTTGAGTTATAGTAGACATCGTTTCTTTGTGAATGATACATAAGGATTTTTCAGTGTGTTTGGGACATGCAGAAATTCCATAAAGATATCCGTAACTTTCAAATTGCTTATACCTTTATCCAAAAAAAAAAAAGTATATACTACAAAAAGCCTCCATTTTATGTTATCTTATGTGACCAGATTTGAGTTTTGTGTGTCCAAAGAGAGTTTATTTGTATTTTAAGAGTACAAATGCATCATTAGATAATTGGACCAAGTGTACAGTTGTTAAAAGTTCAGTACTGGAGTCATACAGACTTGAGTAAAACCAGGATCTCCCATTTGGAAAATTTTTGTTTGAAAGTTCTTCAAATTCATGAAAGTTTTTCTTAGCCTCACTTGGTTCGAGGGTTTGTGTCTGCAAAATATGGATAAAGATAACATTTACTTCAGGGAGAGGATAAAGCAGAGGGTGATAAAACTGTTTCCTGTAAGGGCCAGATAGTAAATATTTTAGGCTTTGCAGGACATAAAGCTTTTACTGCAACTACTCAGCTCTGCTACTGCAGCATAATAATGCATATTCTAATATATATGGTTGTGTTCCAATAAAAGTTTATTTATAGAAACAGGCAGTGGACCAGATTTGTCTCATGGGACAGTTTGCCAATCTGTCTATATAAAAAAATTTAGTTATAACTAACTATAATACACAGACCCAAAGCACATACATTAAAAAAAAATACAACACAAAAAATAGAAAAGATTAGAGAAAGGATATTATGTAATGAAGAATGAGGAAGGAACTATTACAAGTTCAAAGAACTATCATGAGTAAAATCAAAGGCAAGAAACAATTAGAAAAATAGGTTTCAAACACAAATCATAAATAAATATTAATTGTTTTAATAATTAAAGCATATCTACAAGGCAAATAAACAAAAAACCTACTACTTCATAGGAAAAAAATCAGCAAATTATATACACATTTCGCAGAAAATGAAAAATAAGTAGCCCTTAAACACATGAAAATATTCAGCTTCATTAACTATAAAGAGATTTTAGTTTACTAATTTTTCAGTGTATTAGTATGTGTCAGTTAAGATTTAAACTAAAAGTATATGATATATATAGCATTACATATATATATATATATATATATATATATGCATACATATATTCAATCAGTCTTACAATATTCTAAAAGCTTGATTATATTTTTATAGGCCAGACTATGGCAAAATAGGGGCTTCCCAGGTGACATCAGTGGTAAAGAACCTGCCTGCCAATGCAGGAGATGTAAGAAATGTGGGTTCAATCCCTGGTTCAGAAGATCCCCTGGAGGACGGCATGGGAACCTCCTCCAATATTCTTGCCTAGAGAATCCACAGGCACAGAGGAGCCTGGGGGGTTACACTCCATTGAGTCACAAAGAGCCAGAAAACTGAAGTGACTTAGCACAAATGCACACATGGAAAAATAGTCATTTTAACTGTTGATCAAAAGTAAATTGGTGAGAACAAGATGGCAGAGGAGTAGGTGGACGTGGAGTACATGTCTCTCCATGACTATATTAAGAATACACCTTCAGACATGGAAGTTCTTGTAGAACACCAGCTGAGAGCAGACAGAAGTACCTGACCAGTGAAAAAGAATATATAGACCACACAAAATTTATTAAGACAAAGGAACTAGGGGGGAAATAGGAGTGTTAGTAGGACTGGACCCACCCTTGGCAGGTGTGGGACTGAAACAGGTGTCCAATCCCCATATTGGAGCAACTGTCTAAGTCAAAAGAGAAACATTTAAGGCTGAGAGTGAAATAGCTGATCTATGCCAGCCTAAATGGAATGAGAATCAGACAGTCCTTGCCGCAGCCATACATACCCCGGGACAGGGATGTAGATCTCCTGGAAGGTGCAACAGCTTGGAGCTGGAGTTTAGGGACTGTGGAGCAATCCCAGGGCAAGGGTTGCTGTTCACTGTGGAAAGACAGATCAAGGGGATGTGAGGAAGGAGGTTGTGGTGGGAAGTGCCTGTGGAGGAAAGCTGGGCAGCCATGGAAACAGGGTGATACTGCTGAGTCCTGTGTAGGGGGTGAAGCCATTACTATAGCCTCTCTCCCCAACAGGCCAGCACTGGAAGCTGAACGATAGAGAGGGTGGGACCTAAAAATAGAGTAGGACTCACCCAGGGTGCCCCTTTAAGTGCCTGACATGCCAATTTACAGAGTAAGACCCCAGCCAAGAGGCCCCTTGCCGGGAGCCGTCAGGATGCCCCCTTGTTCAGATGACAAGGTCACGAGACTAAGAAAGAAATTGCAAAGCTGACTTTCTTTATCGGGGCATCCTGGGCAAGCCCCACCCTGATATTTTTCTTGGAAGTTCTGTCCATGCTTGGAACCTTGGCTCATCTCAGTAGCTCAGTCAGTTGAAAAGAATTTGTCCTGAGATAATCCCCCCAGACCTTATTCACCAGAGGATCTGGGAAGGTGGATCACCTTCCCCGGGGGCTAAGGAGGAATGAAAGGGACATTTAAATAGATTACTACTCCTCCTACTAATTACTGGGGAGTTTACCAAGAGTTCTCTGGGGGTCATGGCAAGGCCACCACCAGAAAGGCTCGTACTTGTGTCACCTTTCCACCTCCCACTCCCCCCACCACTCCACGGAGGAGGCTCTCTTCCTTGAAGAAATCAGGCTGGATTAGGACTTAGGAATGCTCATAATTGTGGCCAGCATAGTTGGAGATATTGATTGTTTTAGGATATGTAGACATAGGAATTCATTATAGTAGTTGTAAGGTTAATAGGGTTTTATTGCTGAAGCAGTGCTGCTTGACTGTCTCTTAGTCCTCTTTCCTCTTCCTAAACGGTCCTAGTCCTCTTTCCTCTCTCTAAATTGTCTCTTTGTCCTCTTTCCTCCTGAGAACTGGAGTAGGTTACTAGAATAAACAGTCTCAAGCTTAAGCCCTTCCTTCTAGCTTCTACATAGTTGTACCTGATAAGAGAAATGTAACCTTTCTACTTAGGTTGATGAACTTATCATGATTGAATGAAGTATACTGAAGACATTTAAGTGCACATGGAACATACTTCAGGATAGTCCAAATCTTGGGTCACAGGTCAAACCTCAGTATGTTTAAATGGTAAACATACTATTGTTAAATCTAATTACATAAAAATCTGACTTCTGCAAAGGGAATGTTTCATGATAGATTGGAGAATGAGCTCAATGATAAGGTTGCTATGGAAGGTAGAAAACAAAAAATTGTATAGAATGATAGGTGATGTAATCATGTAATGGGGATGCCTTTTGGCTATAAAACTGTAAACCAACAACAATAAACAAGAGACTTCTCCCTCTCCTTTTAGAGAGACTTCTCCATCACCCCACAAAACTAACAACAATAAACTGAGAGACTGCTCCATCACCATACATCAACTCAGCTCAGTTCTTCTTCGGCCGACACCACTCATCCCTCAAGACCCCCGGACCCCGCCGGGGCTCGACCCCGGCAGCCCCTCTATGCGCCTGATATACTGAACAAGAGAGAAGGACCCCAGGCAAGGGAGCCCTCTAAGTGCCTGAACAGGCAGAGTTATGGAGAAAGACTAGCCAAAGAGGCCTTCTGATCACCAGCCACAAGAGGCTGGAAAAAAGACTCTGACAGGGCCATTGACTCTTGTGGTGGAGGCAGTTCGTGTCCCTGCACACTGTGTCCCCAAGCAGCTGTGCCACCTTCATTCTCAACTCTCACTGGGGCAGAGCTGCAACAGACAAAAAAAAAAAAAGGTCTTGTGTCTATGCACACAGGTTTGCTTCAGTCGTGTCTTAACTCTTTGCAACCCTGTAGACTGTGGCCTGCCAGGTTTCTCTGTCAGGAGGGGGGTTCTCCAGGCAAGAATACTGGAACATATTGGCCAATACTGGTTTCCATATACTTCTAGAACACTATATTTCCTGCTGCCCTAAATGCCAACTCCCCTGAGTACCTGGTGCTGACAGAACCCCTGCAACCCAAGGAGCTGTACCACCTCCACACTTGGCCCTCACAGGGGCAAACCCAAGTCATCCAGAGCAGTCTCAGGAGCAAATCCCAGTGGACGACCCACATGCAGAGGTGGAAATAAAACCACAATTGAAACCCAGGGGCAGTGTGGCTAAGGAAGAAGGCCTGTAAAGAAAATAAATAAATAATAATAAAAAAAATTTTAAATAAATAAATGGAGAGATGAGTTGTTGGTGCAGGGAATAGCAACTTTATTCAGAAATAGAAATAAATAAATACACCAACAGACAGACTGGCTGAATGCAAACAAATACAAGACCCAAATGTATGCTGTCTATAAGAAACCCACTTCAGCCCTGAAGACACATATAGACTGAAAGTGAGAGGATGGAAAAATATATTTCATGCTGATGGGGAAGAAAAGAAAGCTGAGGTAGCAATACTCATATCAGACAAAATAGACATTTATATAAAGAAGATTACAAGAAATAACGAAGAACACTACGTAATGATCAAGGGATCAGTCCAAGAGAAAGACATAACAATTGTAAATATCTATGCACCCAACAGAGGAGCACATCAATACATAAGACAAACACTAACAGACATAAAAGTAGAAATTGAAAGTAACACAATACTAGTAGGAGACTTTAACACCCCACTCGCACCAAGGGACAGATCATCAAAACAGAAAACTAATAAGGAAACATGAGTTTTAAATGATACATTAGATGAGATGGATCTCATTAATATCTTCAGGACATTCCATCCAAATGCAACAGAATACACCTTCTCAAGTGCACATGGAACATACTTCAGGATAGTCCAAATCTTGGGTCACAGGTCAAACCTCAGTAAATTTAAGAAAATTGAAATCATATCAAGCATCTTCTCTGACCACAATGCTATGGAACAAAATCAGTTACAAGAAAAAAACTGTAGGAAACACAAACACATAGAGATTAAGCAACACATTTCTAAATAACCAACAGGTTACAGAAGAAATCAAAGGGAAATTAAAAAAATTTCTAGAAACAAAGGACAATGAAAACATGAGAACTCAAAACCTATGTCATGCAGCAAAAACTTCCCAAGAGGGAAGTTTATAGCTATGCAATCCTACCTCAATAAACAAGGAATACACAGAATAGAAAACCTAACTTTATACCTAAAAATACTGGAAAAAGAAGAACAAAAATCCCCAAAATTAGTAGAAAGAAAGAAAGAAAAATCTGAGCAGAAATAAATGAAAAAGAAATGAAAGAAATAATAGTTAAAATTAATAAAACTAAAAGCTGGTTATTTGAGAAGATACAAAAAAATGACAAACCTTTAGCCAGACTCATTGAGCAAAAAAGAGAGAAGAATCAAATCAACAAAATTAGAAATGCAAAAGTAAAGGTTACAACAGAGAATACAAAAATACAGCGGGTTATAAGAAACTGTTATGAACAACTATATGGCAATAAAATGGATAAATTGGAAGAAACGGACAGATTCTTAGGGTAGCTCAATCTTCAAAGACTGAACCAGGAAGAGATAGAAATTATGAACAACCAGGTTACAAGTACTGAAACTGAATTGTGATCAAAAATAGCCTAGAAAACAAAAGCCCAGGACCAGATGACTTCGCTGCAAAATTCTATAACATTTAGAGAAGAGCTAATGACTATCTTCCCAAAACTCTCAAAAAATTGCAAAGGAAGGAAAACCTCCAAAATCATTCTACAAGGACCAGATATAGACAACGTAAAAAAAGAAAACTATAGGCCAATATCACTGATGAGCATAGATGCAAATATTCTCAAAACAATTTTAGCAAGCAGAATTCAGCAACACATCAAAAAGTTTAGCCACCATGATCAAGTTGGGTTTATTCCAGGAACGAAAGGATTTTCAATATATGATAATCAAACAATGTTATATACCATATTAACAAATTGAAAGATAAAAACCATGAGATAATCTTAATAGATACAAGAAAAGCCTTTGACAAAATTCAGCACCCATTTATGTTGAAAACTCTTCAAAAAATGGGCATAGAAAGAACTTACCTCAACATAATAAAGGCCATATATGATAAGCCTACAGCAAACCTTATTCTATTGAAAGCATCCCCACTAGATCAGGAACAAGACAAGGGGGCCCTCTTTCCCCACTATTATTCAACATAGATCTGGAAGTTCTAGTTACAGCACTCAGAGAAGAAAAAGAAATAAAAGAAATTCAGGTCGGAGAAGAAGTAAAGCTCTCACTGTTTGCAGATGACATGGTACTGTACATAGAAATCCCTAAAGATAGTATCAGAAAATTACTAGAGCTAATGAGAGAATTTAGCAAAGCTGCAGGATACAATCAATACACAGAAATCACTTGCATTTCTATATACTAACAATGAAAGAAAGAGAAATTAAGGAATCAATCCCATTCACCATTGCCACAAAAATAATTAAATACCTAGGAATAAATTACCTAAGGAGACAAAAGAACTGTACATAGGAAATTATAAGGCATTGATGAAAGAAAACAAGGCCGCCATAAACAGATGAAGAGATATTCCATGTTCCTGGATAGCAAGAATCGGTATTACGTGAAAATAACTATACTACCAAATGAAATCTACATAATTGATGCAATCCCTATCTAATTATCAATGACATTTTCACAGAACTAGAAAACATTTTCTTAATTCATATGGAAACACAAAAGACTCCAAATAGCCAAAGCAGTCTTGAGAAAGAAGAACAGAACTGGAGGAATCAACTTTCCTAACTTCAGATTATACTACAAAGTAATCAAGGCAGGATGGTACTGGCACAAAACCAGAAATATAGACCAAAGGAGCAAGATAGAAAGCCCAGATATAAACCCATGCATCTATGGATACCTTTATCCACACAAAAGCCTAACTTTAAAAGTGTAATTGATAAAGGAGAACAGATTTTATTCCTTTAATTGGGCACTACAATGATACATGTGGCAAATTTTTAGTCTCCACTGTGAGCTAGAAAATGGCCAGTTTATTTGACTAGTAAACAATAGATGCAGTTATTTAAGTTTCAGAATGTCTGGGTTAAGAAAACAAATAGACAAAGGATATATTTCCTTGTCAATGTTGATAATTACTTGAAAAATCACTAGAGAAAGAAAAAAGCATGATGTTTTCTAACACTTAAACCTCTCTAAAAAATTAAGGAAATTTTGCGGTGGAGAGATTACTTGGTTGAAATTCCACAATAATGATTAAAATCTTAGCTCCTCCACTTGGGAGCTTCTTATTACCTTCCTAGTTTACTTTAATAATTCATAACATACTGAAAATATTCCGTTTGTCACACAGTCAGATCTAAATGTATAATATATAAGGTGCTTATCAGCACACTATCCAATCTTCAAGCATTAATCAATATTAGTTGACACTGAATCAGTGTCTATGTAAGTGTAAAAATGCCTTTTTTTATAAACTCCTCCATGTCATGGTAATATCCAGTCAGCAACTAAGATTGGGTAACCTGAGAGATTACTTAGGCATTTTTCTTTGACAGAATTCTTTACTTTAAATGAATATATTATATTAAGTTTACTTACTCTTAATTTTATTCCTTTCAGAAACCAATTTTGAGAAACAGTGTGATCAGACTCTGTATCTCATTTTTGAGCTATAAAGCATAGTTATTCACTAACTGCAATAACTTGAGATTGTAAAGCACCTGTAAATGAAATTCCTTACTATTCTTACCAGAATCAATAGCCTTACATTTTAAATATTGTCTACCTCTTGAAATACAACTTGTTATTGACATTTTTTATCAGAAACATCTGTACAGCTTGCTAAGAACAATGACTACAATAACAACCACCAGAAAAAATGATGTTTTATTTTTCCTAAATCAGAAAGCATCCATGACTTTATAGTTTATATCTATTAGATTAAAATATACATCCATTAGATTAAAATATACATCCTTCTAAAATATTTGACACATATAATGATAAAGAGCCTATTTAAGTATAAATATGTGACTAATAGTATCAAAAGGTAAAATTCTTATAGCGGAATTAAATACATGCACTAGGACTAATTACTTAAAGCTGTATATTACTAGCATATAAAGACAGAATAATGGGAAAAAAGAAAATTTATAAATACACTTGAATATATTTGCTAATTTAGAGTATGTTTAAGGTATTATCTCAATATGTGGGAATAAATATGCTTGAGATGACTAACTGGCATTGTGGAAAAAATATTCATATCAATAACTTAAAAGATGAAGCAAAACTCCAAAACTACTCAAGTATTTAAAACAATAAACATAACAATGTAAAGAAACTGTGGGAGATTCCATTTTTACTTATGAAGGGAGGAAAAATTCCTAAAGCCATAAAGAAAAGGTTGAAATATTCATTCAGTATATAAAGATAAATATAGATACATATGGATGTAGATATATTATAGATATTAGTAGAAAAAAGTTACTGCAGTTATTAATACAAAAGGTTATTATCCCTAGTGCATAAGGAGCTTTTACAAATTGATTTTTTTTAAAATAGAAAACAACAGATTTATGAAAACACAGATTTCAAATAACAATACATTAAACTTAGGGAAAAAGTGCTGAATATCTCTCAGAATAAAACAAACTTTGAGAAAATAAAAATAAGAAAACAAAAAAATATATATATATACGTAAAAATTATTATTACAAGATAAACTGAAAAAGAATATTAAAAATGCTGAGTATATTTGAGCAAAATTGGAATCAAATTGGGCAACACCAAACCAGAAGTGGTTGTGAATGAAAGTTACTCAGCCGTGTCTGACTCTTTGTGACCCCATGGATTGTACAGTTCATGGAATTCTCCGGACCAGAATACTGGAGTGGGTAGCCTTTCCCTTCTTCAGGGGTTCTTCCCAACCCAGGGATCAAACCCAGGTCTCCTGTATTGCAGGTGGATTCTTTACCAGCTGAGCCACAAGGGAAGCCCAGAAGTGGTTGAGGGCTCTACTAACAGGACTCAGGGACAGACTTATGTTGAAAAGCTAAGGAAGCAAAGCAAAAATAAAATTACTGATGGGCTATAGTTTAAAGCCTAGGCTGTTGCGATTTGTTGTCCTCAGGCTTCTATTTTATAACCTTGCATTTACAGACTTAGATTTTAGTTTGCTTACATTCGCTGTCATAGTATTAGAGACTCCTCAGTTTTATGGTCTCCTTCTTTAACTATTTTAACAGTACACTAAGATACTGATTTTTAACCTCTCAGCTTTGAAAAACCCTGATATTCAATAATACTTTATTTTGGGGAAGATGTGGAGAAACCCGTTGATAGGAACATAAACTGGAAACCAGCGATGGAAATTTGATACTTTTAAAACATATGTAGTAATTTTTATTATTTACGTGTGTATCTGTATCTGTATGTGTATCTAAATTTATCTATATCTATATCTAAATCTAGGTCTCTATCTTCTAACTCAGCAATTCCTTCACTGAGAATTGATTCTATAGATATTAGATATATATTATGCTTTTAGGAAGGAACAGGAGTGCACAGCACTGAAATGACCAATGTATATTTTTATTCACAGTGGTATTGCTCATACTGACAAAAGCCTGAAAACAACTTAAATACATAAGAATGGATATCTGTAACATAAATTGTAGTACATATTTACAATCAAAAAAATGTTTTTTTAAAACACTACATGCACACATGTATATACAAATAAGTGAAGATGGAGGATTTTTAGATACAGTGTAAAAGCAAGGTGTCCAACAAAGGGTATTCTATCCTATGTTGCATAAAAAAGTGAAAGCATAAATATATTTTTTCATCATTTAAAAAATACCCTGGAGGGGCTTTCCTGGTGGTTCAGTGTTAAAGAATCTTCCTGCCAATGCATGAAATATGAGTTTGATCCCTGATCCGGGAAGATCTCACATGCCTTGGAGCAACTAAGCACATCTCAAGTACAGCTACTGAGCCTGTGCTTCAGAGCCAGGGAGCCAAAACTTCTGAAGCCCACTCGCCCCAGAGCCCATGCTCCAAAGAGAGAAGCCACTGCGATAAGAAGCCTGCGCCCTGCAACTGGAGAGTAGCCCCCCTCTTGCCACAAGTAAAGAAAAGCCCATGTAGCTACAGCCAGACTCAGCACAGCTACAAATAAATAAATAATATTAAAAAAAAAAAAAAAAAACCCTGTAAAGTTCAATAAGAAATTAACACAAGGGCTTATCTCTGGTGATATTCCCAGATGGAATGTCAGGGCCAGAGAGGACAGAGAACAAGTGTGGAAATAAACTCTTTATGTTTTTTACCTGTTTGCTTTTGTAAATTGGGGGGTTGCAGTATCTACTAAAATATAGATTAGAGAAAAAAAAAAAAAAAACTGCACAGCTGACTCAGTGGCTTCAGGTCATTAGCAGCAGGACAACCTGGCAGCTTCCATTGTTGCCCAGGAACATTATTTGCACCTTTGCAGGTTCAGTAGCATAACAATGGCCAGCCTGAGGGGGTTTTTTGTCTTTTCCTCTTTCTTGACCATTTTTCCCTGGAGCCTTTTCTCAGCTAATGTACAAGAATTTAAACTACTTTGGGTACAGTTTCTATAGATAGAAACAAAAAACCATTAACCAAATTTTTGAGCAGTACTTTAAAGTTAATTTGTATCTTTTTAGCTTTAAGTCCCTAGGACATTGTCTCCTTCTAAACACTTCACTTTCCTCACAAAGAAACAAAAACAGTGTTCACAAACATCATCTAACTTACATTCAAATAATTCCAAAATTGAATGAATACCCCAAAGATAAGGTAAGAATTGAATAGCCTACATATTTAATTGTCGAAAGTCACAAAAAATAAAGTGATTCAGGCTAAACTAAAATACTAAACTATATTATTGACTTCTTTCTCCAGTAAACCATGCTAATATCGAAGTCTTTCTTTACATAGGAACTAACTCTCTGTGATGGATTTGTTGTAGCCATGCGTTCTGGGAAACAAACTCACTCAGAAGGACAACGCAGATAGTGGAGTGCAGTTTATTACACTGGCGGGCCCAAGGCAGAGTTTTCTCTTAGCCAATGACCCCGACCAATTTTTGTGAAAATCTTATGTACCCTAGGACTTCCTTGGTGACTTAGACAGCAAAGTGTCTGCCTACAATGTGGGAGACCTGGGGTTCAATCCCTGGGTGGAGAAGATCTCCTAGGGAAGGAAATGGCACCTCACTCCAGTATTCTTGCCTGAAAAATCCCATGGATGGAGAAGCCTGGTAGGCTAAAGTGTACATGCCTAAACCCACCTCTCCAAATTCCCTGAAACTAGTTGGAAAAAGGAAAAGAAAGCTACAAAGTTAACATGTCATTCATATGCCTTAAGCTTAAGTAGTTAACAGTGGACAATTATCAATAGTCCTGTGGTCATATCCCAATAAGCATAATAGAACTTATGATTCTATTTGGTTACACAGATAATCAGGTATTCTTTTAGGTGACTGAGTGTCTAGGTAGGAGCCCCGGGGCTCTTCCTTCTGGGGGTTCTGGTTTTCCAGTTGGTATGTCGTTTCCATAGATACTGGGCATATAGCTCAAAGTCCACAGTCCAGTCCAAAATAGAGTCCTGCTTTTAAGATGGAGCTTGTTCTGTTTCCTCCTTCATTATAATTCCCACTTTACTGAGCACATCACCCCTCTCAGTGTCTATGCTGAGACCTTTACACTCTCTCTCTCTAAAATAAACTCTGCTTGCCTGCTACTGTGTTTGCACATTTGTGGAATTCATTCTTTGGCTCCATGAACAAGAAGTTGGATTCCCATTTCAGAAGTGGGGCAAAACTTAGGGAAGCTGCCAGCATCAAGTCCTGATCTGCTGCTGCAGAAGTTATGAGTCAGAGTCCTATTTTTAATAAATGGTTTGGCCTGTGTCCCTGTGTATATTCAGTCTCTCACTGCCCTTAAGGAAGGTACTCTCTGTTGGGAAAACATATGACCAGGATTACTGAGGAAATAAAATTCCTATTTGTGGCAAGACAAGAAAAATTTCAGTGTAAAATTTTTCTTTGCCCATCTGGACCTCCTCTCTCCCCTTTAGCATGTGTTGTGTAACCTCATTAACTAGATAGTCTTCAGAGATAACATTCCTTCTTAATCTCCTAAAGGGTCACAACCCTTTAGAAGATAATCTTCCTTGTTAATCCTGTAAGGGGTCAGATACAGGATTGTTGCATAGATCTGGATTGTGTAAACTGTCAATATTATGCAATTTGACTTATAATCCTTTGTCTTAGAAACTTGTATAACTGTGCTTTGACCTCTAATGAGAATAGTCCTCAGAGTTTTCTGAAGGACTATCTCTCAAGTCATAATCTTCAGGTTGGCTCAAATAAAATTTTCCATTTCTGTCTTAGATCAATTGTTCATTAATTTTTTGATTAACACAACCTTAACTTTCCCCTCAGCCTGACTGAATTTTAGACATCTTTCTTCTCTACTCTGGGACTCTCAATCTTTTTTCACAGAGCATTTAATTTAGAAAACTTGTAATTATAAGTTCTTTCTCTGACCCTTTGAATCTAAACCCTTTATAAAGTGTCTTGCCCGTTTACAGCCCAGGACTGTCTTTCAAAGTCATGGAAGCTAGCCTTTTGAAATAAAATCATCAAGGAAAACAGTGTCCCATCTTCTAGTCTCTATAGGCGGGTAGGAGCCTAACTCCTAACTTCCTAGAACAGCTCAGTGCAAATTGTAAACCTGCCTCCCATCATGAAGAGGAGGTTTATTTCTTCTTTTGACAAATCTAGGTAGCAAACAAAGATTTTTGATCTTGTGATGCTTGTGATCTCCCTCAAGCCCAACTTTTAAAATTTCTCCCAACCTTTCATTTAAATGGAGCTAAATTCAGACTTTCTCTCTCTCCTGTTTCAATAGCATTGAATAAAATCCTTCTTACCTGTTCAATTGCATTTGGTGCAAACTTTGCATTGTCAAATGCATCATAACTTTAGTGTCACAATTTTTTTTCTATCATATATTTCAAAGAATAAAATAAGTTGTTAGATGTGAGAGGTAGAAAGATTAAAGTAAACATACAATTTAAAATATTAACAATAAAATAAGAGAGAAATAGGTATTGGCTGCAATACAACTAGCAAATTGAGTCTTGTTTACATAACCAGTCATTAATTAAAAATGGAAAAGTGAACTTTGCTTAAATTATTTTTGCATAAGAAAATCAATGATTAAGATGATAATTTAGTTTAGGAATACAGAAACCTCAGACTAATGATGTAAATTGAGCCAGATAGGGTCTCCAGGGCCAAGTAGCTTCAGCTTTTTTTTTTTTTTTTGGTTTGTTTTCTTTTTAATCTTTCTATAAACATATGTGGTCATCATGAGGGGTCCCTGACTGGTGTTAGCCCAAAACACATTTTTTTTTTCCTGTATATAATTTTGTTTTTGATTATAGTAGTTTCTCTAACTTTGGTCACATTCCATAATTCTCTTAATACAATCATTAACAGAGTATGCACAGTTAACAGTTGGCCCATACAGAGAAGGATAAGATTTGAAATAGCTACCAAAACAAACAAGCAAAAAGAATGAATTAGTATCTTCTCTGAAATGGAACTTCAGAATATTAATTGCCAATTCTTACTAACATTCCATCTAGATAACACTATGTCTAGATAATTATTCTTTACCACTTCTGAAAAATCTTTAAGGAAGTTTATGTAGACATTTAAATAGCTAAGGGTTACTCAATCATGCTAACTTTTACACAAATCTATAAGTAGAGAGAAAATCTAATGTGGAATCATTAAAAAACATTTCTGTGGCAGTAGGGGGATGGTGATTTAATTAGCCACAAGCATCTGCTTAACTTCATTCGTCTTCTAGGTTTAATATAATCTCCATCTACTCATTCATTTAATGCTGATTTCTCTTTATGACCCACAAAGACCTGCCTCAGGATGGACATATTCTTCTTTTAGGAACTTAACATCAATAGCAAAGACACTTTGTCTTTTTTCTCTATAATATCATAAAATCATGATTTAAAGAGAAACCCTATCAAATGTTTCAGTATTCATAGTTGTCTGTCTTAATTGTACTGAACTAGTAGAGAGCTGATTCCCTTTAAAACATTGCCAAATGTTTGCCACTGCTGTCAGTTTCCTATGAATGTTTTCTCTGTTTCTATTCCATGTCCTTAAAACTGCTGTTTCTTAGTTTTTGAAAAAGTTTTCAGAACACTTGTAATTCAGAAAACTCTCTCAAATTTTACTGAATGTTTGCTAAGTGTCAGGAAGTTTGCACTGGCTTTAAAACACACACTTTAAATTTTTATAATCCTGTGATACACGTATCATAGGATGTAAGTATTGTTCAATAGGTGAGAAAGATTAGTACGTAGCAGATGCCATACCTGTTACCATTATTCAATATTGATTTCTCGTTCCACTGGTATTCCGTCACCTCTGTGGCTGCAGCCAGAAGAGAACTATTTAGTCCATGGCTCTATTTCATGAGGGGCTTCCCAGGTGGTGTTAACGGTAAAGAACCTGCCTGCCAATGCAGGAGATGGAAGAGAGATGGGTTCGATTCCTGGGTTGGGAAGATCCCCTGGAGAAGGGCATGGCAATCCACTCCAGTATTCTTGCCTGGAGATTCCATGGACTGTGGAGCCTGGTGGGCTATACTGCATAGGATCACAAAGAGTCAGATAGAACTGAAGTGACTTAACATGCACTATTTCATGACAGTCATAGTCTATATATTATTTTTAAGTAAATGAGGTCCACACTCAAGCTCCTGTTAACCTTAAAAAATGAAACAATCATTGAATTTGTTAGCAAAATAGGGTTATTAGAGAGCAGAGAATTATAATTTGGGGCATTATGGCAAAACATGTGCACTTCCAGGGAAACAAAGGTGACTCTTTTATAGAGGAACAGAAGTAGGGAGGGGCTGTTTATAACAAAAAGCCCATTGAAAAAAATCGGGAGTTCAAAGCATAGTAGCTTTTCGTTGGCTGAGTTGTGACAGATTTGACTGGCTGAGCTGTTGCCAGGGTAGAAAAAAAATATTTCTTCCTTCTACTGGTGGTAATAATGTCACTGCCTCTTCTTGTTGGGACCTGTATGGAAGTCAAGTGGTATTTGAATGAGAGCTCCTCCTTCTGGCCTCCTGATTCCATTTTAGCAAGGTTATTTTTAATTTTTATATTCTCAACCTAACAAAGATATTGGAAACATAGTTATGTTATACAACACAATCAATATTATAATTTTGCATCAAATATTATAAGAGAACACAGACTCCTATCAGCAAAAAAATTAAAAGTTTAATGTTTTTATATTGTCTTTAGTTTTAAATTACTGTGAACTACAGTAATAATTTCAAAAGAAATATGCAAACCATGTCCTCCTTTATTATTTTGAATGTCTTATGAGGTTTTGTTTTTTTTGGAATTTTATCTCCTAACATGTATTATATGATTTTTCCTCCAAAGGCACACTCAGATCTTCAGAAAACACGAAGATTAAAAAAGAAAAAGAAAAAATGAAAGTATATATAAACATAATTACAAAATATGATATATGCACGGTTTTGATTATTTTAAATCTGTCTAAATGAAATGGGCAGCATCATAAACCCATCACCTTATCCAAACTTTTGTTAAGAAGATATGCCAATGGAACTGTTATTTTTCATTTTACGTTATTTTCTAAAGCTCCTTGAACTCAGTTTCTGGTGAAATTACATCTTATCCCAGGGAATAAAAAGTTCTTTGCTGTTTTTGTTTCACGACCTCATTCTCCTCTACAGAAAACAGAGTTTCATCATTAGACCCTTAGAAAAATATATTTATTAAACCTCTTGTCCATGGTTTAGTTCTGAGAATCTTCTATAAGAAGGCTTGATTTGTAAGGAAGGAAGCAATAGTGATTCAAGTAAAACTGAATGGTAATTAACAAGCAATACCCAACACATACAGACAGGGCCAAGTTGAAGGAAATATCCAAGAGAGTATCAAGACTTGATGGCTTAAATGTGGATGCTTAGAGATTGGAAACTAGATACAGAAATTCATGTATAAGTAAAAAAATATTTTACAACTGTGTTAAAATCTGGGCACACATATATAGAATGGATTGACATATCAGATGTGTGCCTTAGAAGGCCTGCTATATGGATCTGTCTCACTATAATGACTCTAGTTCTCATTCTTTAGCTGATGATATATAAATGTTTTGCAGACTGTGTCTCTTCAGTTGAAAATATTATATTGGAAAAGGATATAATATAAAGATTTTAATGGTTAATGCTATGCAGCCTTTTTATTAATATTTTTATTGGCAATATCCTTGTTTTATATTTGCCATATTTTCCTAATGCTCTTCAATGAACATATATGGTTTTCTAAATCCAAAATAATGCATGTTCCTAAAAAAAAATCATATATATACATATAGTTTTAAGCCTTGACAAATGAGGCTGACAAAATGAAATCAGTAAAATAACTTTCTTACTTGGTTAATTAAAAAGAAAAATGAAAAAAACAAGCCAAAAGTGGATTTAATTGGGCAATTGTCCATATTTTATGTCCCAGAAATTAATTTTTATGTTTCTGAGTATATATAGTTGTGAAAAATATGGACTATCATTAGTGTTGAAATGTTTCTATGTCTTTATTCAATAAAATATTGTGGAACAAATCACAAATTTTTTAAAAGTTGTGGAATAAAAATGGCTAAATAAAGAACTAAGTGACTGTACAAATAAATGAATAATGTAGTTATTAATAATTCTAATAATAATTTAGTTATTAATAATTCTAGTTGTTAATTAATACCTGACTTGAAAATAAATTATGTCATGTATGGGTAGTACAGAATGGAATGTTCCAAATAACTGAAGGAATTCAGGTTACCCTGTGACTGACCTCAATTATTCTTAAGCAAGAAATTACCAAAGAAGGCATTGTCTATAAAGTCATAATGTTTTACTTCTGAAACTTTGGGAAAACAGTGCCTCTTCTGGCCTGTCACACAACTTTTAGTATACATATGGCATATAATCAGGATTGATAAACTCATTAAATTAGACTCCATACATTCACTGGGTTTTGAGGCTACAAGTATATCCTAGAAATCATTTAATCTAATCTCTCATCTATTGGGTCAAAAAGCAGAGGTATAAACACTCAGTTCACACAATGACTTAATTAGGAGTTTTGGGTAGAATCCTACACTATTCCTGTTCAGTCATTGGCCCCCACACAATAATGAATCTGTTTTCCTTAAGGACACACAAATACACATTGGCAGGATAAAAATATATAAACTGATCTGCAATTTTAGTTAAAAATGATAATTTGATCAATATACTATTCCATCAAGCAAATAAACCAGAAAAAAAATGAAAAAAAAATATTGGTGGTGGTTGATTACTTAGTTGTGCCCAACTCTTTGCAACCCCATGCACTGTAGTCTGCCAAGCTTTGCTATCCATGGGATTACCCAAGCAAGAATACTGGAGTGGGTTGCGATTTCCTTCTCCAGGGAATCTTCCTGACTGAAGGATTGAACTCATGTCTCCTGTAAGTCTCCTGCATTGCAGGTGGATTCTTAACCACTGAGCCAGCAGGGAAGCCTGGTCTGGTGTATGTATTAACAAGTTTATTACCTTATATTGAACCCATTACCACTTTCACTTTGTGTTTTGTAGTTATAATCCATAACTAAAATTGAAATATACCAAACAAATCCAAAGTTATGATAGGAAAAATACGTAATAAATACTTAAAATATTGACAATTGCACAACTCCCAGCAGATAGTGATTATGTTTAAACCTCTATAAATAGAGCCCTAACCAGAGTTGATCAGTTTCCAGCTTAAAGCCTTGACTCAAGGATGATCCCAGGTTCCTCCAATCCCTCCCCTCCTTGCCTGCCTGAGAAAGCTCAGTTCTGCCAGGAAAATTTGCTGCTTCTTCCAGCCAAAACATGGTGATAACCAGCTCAATATCTGAATTCCCTCTTGGAGCCATTACTTTAGAAATCTTGAAATTTTAAATCCTTTCTCTGTCCTTTCAGATGTAAATCTTTTACTCAAAACTGTTTCCTCAAGGATCTAGAGAACTTAGAGAACTGGCTCCCTGTAACCTAAACAAACATTTAGGGAGATGACTGTCAGAATCCCTCAGTCCTTAGGGAAGGATATGGGCACCTTGCTTCAATTAGCTTTCGTCATAAAGATAGAATTTTGTTCCTCCTCTGGCTAAGCACCAGTGAACAAAAGCTGATAGCCAGGTCACAGTGCCTCTCCCTTACCAGAGAACAGTCTAAAACGTTTCCAGCCTTTTGTTTCACAGTTCCAAGTTCAATTCATGCTGGACCCTCTTTCCTATTACAGTAACTAGTGTCCATTTATGTCTGTCATTGACAATGTTACTAGGTGGTCAGAGTTGGCAAATCAACTCAGACTATAGGTGGTTGAGTAAGGTCAAGTCATTGTAACTATTTTAGGAGTATCAAGACCTACACAGCATTATGATGCCATCCACATGAATATCATTTCATACCATATTTTGAGATTAAGTAGTTTAAACATGAATGTTTGATTGCTTAGTGGCTTCGGTGTAGCTAGAGTCGATGCTGAAGACAGAAGAATTTCCTCCCTAAACCTGTTCAGTTTTACTAGGGAAGTAAATCCTCTCTAACTTTAGTTCCTACTCTAAATCTTCAATGTCCAAGTAGATTAAAGGTGTGATATTTTTGTTATGAATGATAGGAGTCCAGAAAACACTGTGGAGTAGCTAGTCCAACAGCATTCATATTTAGCATAATAAATTTTGAACTAATATATAAGCTAACTTTGAGCCTTACATGATTATGCTTTTACCCATGGTTTAATATAATAATTTTATTATATACAAGAAAAAAATACTGTTTGGGTCATTAGTTTGCTTATAGGTCTATTAAATCCCATGACAGGTTTTCATGGCTTTTAAAAGTGTTTCTGTTTTATTGAGTTGAACTGACATTTAAAAACATCATTTTTTAAATCTGGTGAGTTTATAAATTTAGCTTCTAATGTATACTATATTTGAAGAAATAATAGATTACTTTACTTTATTTAATGTTATAAAATTTCAGGGTTTTCTTATTATTTCATTGGGTTTTCAAAGGTACATGGAAGTTATAACTATATCAGATATTGAGAAAAAAGGTGTCTAATACAATCTGAGAGTTTTGAATGTAACAAATATTTTTACTAATATTGCACTCTCAGAAATTTGTCTAATATAACTAACATCAATTAAAAGCAAATTTTAAATGTTAATTCAACCTTCAGACCCTCCACTTTTGGTGCAAATTAGTCCACACAGATATACTATTTCTAATAGTTAGGAACAAGAAATTGTGAAGTTTGTATACATTTATTTTAATTTTGTTTGAAAGAAGTATTGAATTTCAAGGTTGTACCAGGAAACCAAATGTCAAGAGAAAGACTGTACCAAGATTTAAAGAGAGACCACATGAATCTAACACAGGAAGGAAACAAAGGCAAACAATCTACTTAATAATTTCCCAATTCAAGTCCTAGATATAAACTTGGCCCTGTTAACTTCACTGAACAATTTCAGGCTAGGGATCCTGAAATTCAGTGCCATTTCACACCAATTTATGTGAAATATTTACTAAGAGCCTAGGATATTCAAAGTCTTCTACTTTGTACAAAGTCTTAAAAGAAACTACTAAACTTATGACCAACCTAGAGAGCATATTAAAAAGCAGAGACTTACTTTGCCAACAAAATTCTGTCTAGTCAAAGCTATAGTTTTTCTAGTAGTCATGTATGGATATGAGAGTTGGACTATAAAGAAAGCTAAGCACCAAAGAATTGATGCTTTTGAACTGCAGTGTTGGAGAAGACTCTTGATAGTCCCTTGGAAGGAGATCCAACCAGTCAATCCTAAAAGAAACCAGCCCTGAATATTTATTGGAAAGACTGATGCTGAAGCTGAAACTCCAATATTTTGGCCACCTGAGGTGAAGAAGTGACTCATTTGAAAAGACCCTGATGCTGGGAAAGATTGAAGGCAGGAGGAGAAGGGGATGATAGAGGATGAGATGGTTGGATGGTATCACTGACTCAATGGACACGAGTCTGAGTAGACTCCAGGAGTTGGTGATGGACAGGGACGCCTGGGGTGTTGCAGTCCATGGGGTCTCAAAGAGTTGGACACAACTGAGCAACTGAACTGAATTGAACTGAACCAAAAGAAGCTAAAACATTTACACAAAGAATTAGGATGAAGGACCATATGTGAGTAGTTTTCTTAGTTTTCTTTCTAAGTTCATTCATTTCCTTTCTCTCATGTGGACCATTCAGGAATGTTGCAAAAAAAAAAAAAAACCCTCTGGAAAAGTATCAGAGATCTAGTGAATAGTTGAGCAGTTGCTCATTCTTAGCTGGAGAAATAGAAGTGATACATTGCAAAAAATTTTTAAACGCAGCATTTAGATGTAACTATTTTTAAGATACTGATGAAAGAATATAAAGGAAAAAGTGTGAAATAAATACCATGTCAGAGGCAGAGAAGCCCACAGAACATGCATTCTATTTGTATCTTCAAACTTGGTTGACACATCACTCCTTAATATTAAATGCCTGAAGAGCTATCTAATATTCACGTGGTGTAAACCTTTCATGTATATATATATATATATATATATATATATATAAAGGACTTTATCTAAAGCTGTAGCAGTCTTTGTCTTCATGTAGCATATGCCTCTTACATCAATGTGAATTCATCCTTCTTTGACTCCATACCTTGCAGAGGTCAATTCACCTTCCTTGGAAGCAGTGGTGAATAACAAGTAGGGAAGCTGTAATGTGAGTAACTGTGGAACCATTGCACAGAAACCAGACATGAGGAAGATGCCAGGACTCTAAATTATTAGCAGTACACATATTTAGTTTACTCAAGAGAACAGTGAAGTGATACAAAGCCTTTAGTAAATAATGCCATCTAAACAGAAAAATCTAGGATGCTTCTCTAAAAATACCTAATATCTAAACAATGGAATAGAACAATTTGATGGAGTTAGGAAAAAAAAATTTGGAAAATATTCAAATAATAGAGATAGCATTCAACTTTACATAGGCTTTTTCATGAATAATGTCTTATAAAAGGATCTAGGACAGTGGAAATAAGTATACTGGAGAAGCATATTATCATACATGCTTTAAATAACAGAGCATGACTGAACTGAAGGTTCAGTTCAGTTCAGTTCAGTCGCTCAGTTGTGTACAACTCTTTGCGACCCCGTAGACTGCAGGACACCAGGCTTACCTGTCCATTACCAATTCCCAGAGCTTGCTTAAACTCATATCCATCCAGTCAGTGATGCCATCCAACCATCTCATCCTCTGTGGTCCCCTTCTCCTCCCACCTTCAATCTTTCCCAGCATCAGGGTCTTTTCCACTAAGTCAGTTCTTCACATCAGATGGCCAAAGTATTAGAGTTTCATATTCAGCATCAGTCCTTCCAATGAATATTCAAGACTGATTTCCGTTAGGATTGACTGGTTGGATCTGCTTGCAGTTCAAGGGACTCCCAAGAGTCTTCTCCAACACCACAGTTCTAAAGCATCAATTCTCGGTGCTCAGCTTTCTTTATAGTCCAACTCTCACATCCATGCATGACTACTGGAAAAACCATAGCTTTGACTAGATGGACCTTTGTTGGCAAAGTAATGTCTCAGCTTTTTAATATGCTGTCTTAGTTGGTCACAGCTTTTCTTCCAAGGAACAAGCATCTTTTAATTTCATGGCTGAAGTCACCATCTGCAGTGATTTTGGAGGCCCCCCCCCCATATAAAGTCTCTCACTGTTTCCTTTGGTTCTGCATCAATTTGCCATAAGGTGATAGGACTGAATGCTGTTATCTTAGTTTTTCTGAATGTTGAGTTTTAAGCCAACATTTTCATTCTCCTCTTTAACTTCCATCAAGAAGCTCTTTAGTTCCTCTTTACTTTTTGCCATAAGGATGGTGTCATCAACATATATGCATATCTGTCATCTGCGTAAGAGAGGTTATTGATGTTTTTCCTGGCAATCTTGATTCCAGCTTGTGCTTCATCCAGCCCTGCATTTCGCATGATGTACTCTCCATGTAAGTTAAATAAGCAGGGTGACAGCATACAGCTTTGACATAATCCTTTCCTGATTTGAAACAACCAGTCTGTTGTTCCTTGTCCAGTTCTAACTGTTGCTTCTTGACCTGAATACAGATTTCTCAGGATGCTGAAGTTTGCTTTCACCAATTTTATGATTCTCATGTTAAAACACTGAGGCAAAAGCTGAATGGCCATTTATTCAATTCACAACCAAATTAAAATGTATAAAGCCAATGTGTTCCAAAATAATCTCACCAAATTAACATTCAATGATTTAAAATCAAGGGGTGGCTTTTAAGAAGAAAAATCTACATTCAACTACTAAATTGGGACACACCTAGCTGATTTAGTTATTTTGTACTGAAGTACAATCTTCACAGTATTTTCTATTTTAAATTGAGTCATAGAATTAAAAAAAAAAAACAAAAAACCTAATGCTATGAATGAAAAGATGCAGAGAAACAAATCCATTTTTGTTCTGTTAGTATGGGTTAGAAAAGGATAGTGTAAATAAAACTAGCTCTAGTGGGATACATTGTTGACATAATTAAGGTCTGGTAAAAATGAAGGTGATCAAGGTTTAAATAAACCTATTTAACTCATTCACTTGGATGCAGTATGTATACAGGATGTCATTTTTTCCTTCTTTCTTCTTTTTCCCTCTTTCCTTTTCATTGAAAAATAAAATGTTTCAATATTAGTTCGAACATATAAATGAAACAAATAAAACTTATATAATGACTCATCATTTATATTTAAAATAATATCAAACATGATATTTGGACCTGTTTCTGTTTACTACCATAGCCAACTGTCACATTTGGAGATTAAACACTTGAAAGGGTGATGGTCTAAATTATGATATGCTGGTTGTATATAAAATATGATATGCACACAAGAAGCACAAAAATAATCAAAGAAGAGTATAAATTATCACTAGTGATTTTTATATTGATTACATACAGAAGGGATAATATTTTGGCTCTATTGAGTTAAATATATTATTATTTTATTGTATATTATATAGTACCTATTTTATTTTACATCTGTAAATGTGGTTAATTGGAAAATTTAAGTTATATATATGGTTCACATTATATTTCTACTGGGTATCATTGCTTTATAGTACTATAATATTAATTATTCAGATGGGAATATCTTTCCTTTTCTCCTTCACTTTTTACTTCTCTTCTTTTCACAGCTATTTGTAAGGCCACCTCAGACAGCCATTTTGCTTTTTTACATTTCTTTTTTCTTGGGGTTGGTCTTAATCCCTGTCTCCTGTACAATGTCCTGAACCTCTGTCCATAGTTCTGAACTGAACTGATATTAATTATATAAACATAAATTTAAAAGAGATGAAAACATTTGTCATTCTAGGGTCAATTTAATGGACAATAGTTTGTATAAGACATTATTTTGAAGTTACCTAAAAGGAAATATATGTGTAGCATTACAATTCAAAATTTTATATAATGTACATGAATTGTACATACATTGTTTAGTCACAAAGTCGTGTTTGACTTTTTGCAACCCCGTGGATTGCAGCACATCAGGCTCCCCTGTCCTCCATGTCTCCCTGATTTGGCTCAAATCCATTGAGTCAGTGATCTATATGAATAGTAGATATAATCAAAATTAGGAACAAAGGATTGGATTTTTAGCATTTGGCATTCAAGTGTAATGAAGAGATCTATAGAAATATTGATGATTTCAAAATCTATGAAGCAGATGTTCCAAAGTCTGACTTCTTACTGCCTTTCCCATTTCTCCTTCAATAATGTTGTCTCTACCCTCGTTTCAACTACCCCCTTGCTCACAGCCCACATTTTTTCTCTGCAGTAACTTCAGTACTCTCCTCTCATATTCTCAGTCCCATACATTGTGCTCTCTGACTAACTCATTTCAGTGTTCCAGTTTTTCCCTCAATACCCCAATTTCCTATAGATATTCAACACACTGGAAATTGAAAGCATGGGTCTTACCATCCTTCTACAGATATCAGTCCATTTCTTTCCACCTTATGCAACTCAAAGTTCATGTGCATGCTTAGTCGCTTCACTCATATCTGACTCTCTGAGACCCTATGGACTGTACCCCACCAGGTTCCTCTGTCCGTGGGATTCTCCGGGCAAAAATACTGGAGTGGGTTGCCATGCCCTCCTCCAGAGGATCTTCCTGACCCAGGGATCAAACCCACGTCTCCTGCATTTCAGGCAAATTCTTCACTGAGCCACCTGGGAAGCCCCAAAGTTCATGATAAATCATTAAAACCACGTCCCTGATACTTATCTTCTTTTCAATCTCAGTGAAGAAAGCAAAGCTTTCTCCTAACCTCTACAGCTGTAACAATTTTTTTTTTTTTTTTTACATTTGTTGAAATCTGATGGTTCCCTTGCTCTGGGTGTTTGTCACTACAGCTCATAACCCAATGTTTCTTCAGGGAGTATAAAGGGACTTGAAAAATAGCAAACGCTCAAATATTTGTTAAGGAATTGAAAAAATAAAAAGATAAACAACAGACATATTTTGCCTTCTTATTTAAACAAATAATCTTCTTTTGTAATTGTAAACCAAAAATATTATCGATATGTATTTGATTTTTTTTTCCTTCAAGTTTATTTTTGGTTATAAATACAGAAGTTGTCACTTATAGAGAGTAATCATTAATTTAAAATAAATTGTAATAAAAATGATATGTGAAGTTGATTAACTATTTATACCATTTTAATTGCTTCCTAGGTGGTTCAGTGGGTAAAGAACCTGTCTGCAATGCAGGGGACACAGGAGATGCAGGTTCAATCCCTGGGTGGGGAAGATCATCTGGAGGAGGGTTTGGTAACCACTCCAGTACACTTGCCTGGAGAATCCCATGGACAGAAGAGCCTGGCAGGCTACAGTCCCTGGGGTCACAAAAGAGAAGGAAATGACTGATGTGACTGAGCATGCACCATTTTAATTATTTTCTCACACAGTATTTCATTTACCTTACTGAATGGGTAATTTTCTTGATTTGACATTAATTAATTTTATGAGTTTTTTGAACTTATTCTTTCTATATTACTACTCACTTAGGTGGAAATGTTTTATTTATGCATCTTTGAACATATTTCCCTTTGCTAAACTAGATCTTAAAAAAAAAAATCACCCATATTGACATATAATTTTCATAATACTCCAGTGTTAAATGGTAACTATGACTTCCTTCTTGGCACATGGCTCATAATAAGCTTCATAAATTAAAAATCAAAGTCTTCAAGTCATTCAGTGTAAGAGTTTCCAGAGATATTAGAAATTATCTTTTCAATTTCTTCATACCAATTTGCTACAACAAATTCAAAAAAACATATCTATTTTCATGTATTTGTTGAGAGACTGCCATTGATGCTTCAACATTTGTTTAAAAGCATATAACCTTAGATCTAGAAAATACTTTAATATAACTTTGTCCATGACATCATGGATATGTGAAAATCCTCATCTTCTGCATCTAAAGCTTTGCTCCTTAATTAGACAAGTAATGTTAAGTGTTACACCCCATAAACTCAAACCAAATTTCTTTTAGTGACAATCTGTTGCAACAATTATCTTCATTAGTCAGGAAGTTTCTTTCAAAATTTTTCTTTTAGAAAACATATATCTAAGAACCAAAAGGAGTTAGCATATTCTTTAATTCCATATGATTAAACTAGAATTTATTCAGAGGTTCTGTTTGAAAATTAATAGGCTCAGTGCTGAGAATGAAGGAAATCACCCAGATTCCTGTTCTCAAGGAGATTATAACTCCAGTTAGCTTCAAAGAAGACATTTACAATTAGCCTGTGACTCCCCAAATTAAAAGAAACTGGCAATACTCAATAAAAAGCACATTATTTGCCTCAAAATCCTTTATTTGGCATGCATTGGGATTATTTCTGCATTCAGTTTTTAATGTTTGTTAGTTGCTCAGTTGAGTCTGACTCTTTGTGACCCCATGAACTGTATGTAGCCTGCCAGGCTTCTCTGTTCATGGAATTCTCCAGGCGAGAATACTGGAGTGGATTGCCATTCCCTTCTCCAGAGGATCTTCATGACCCAAGGATTGAACCCTGGTCTCCTGCGTCGCAAGCAGATTCTTTACCGTTCGAGTTACAGGGAAGTTTCCAATAGTGACTCAAATTCAGTGTGGTGCAGTAGAATGAATCTTTGAATTAGGCAGACAGAAGTTTAAACAGGGTCTGGCAATTTGGTTCTCAGAAAGATTTTAACCTCCTTTTCAATCTTGTTTTATTAATTTTTAAAGTGCAAATAAATAGCACTCTTTCAGGGTGACTGGAACATTTTTACATAAAGTTTACATGGGCCATTCACAGTGTTTGGAAGACATACAATATTCAAAATATGATAGATATTTCTCTGGTGTTTTATTTACATGGTAACAAATACATGTTGTTAAGATTCTTAGGTACATAGTAGAACTTAAAATGGATAAAAAAGAGAAAAATATATTTCCAAAAAATCAATTTGTATCAACTAGTGTTTGAGATAACTAGAATAAAAACAACAACGAAAGTAGTTTAGATTTAAGAGAGAAAAAAATACTTTCTTCAAGGCCTTCTCAGTGACTCCCTCACTACTTAAAGAATCAAATAAAAATCCATAGAAGTCACAGAACTGTGCAGGTAGAAATTACTTCAGAAACTATATAACTGAAGTCTTTCGTTTTAGAGCTGAGGAAGTCAAGGTCAAGAGCCCTTGAATTAATTAGTGCAGTCAACAGAGTAAGAGAGTTGAAAATTTGCACATTTCCATACTCTCTTTCAAGACCTCTTAAGAGACAATAAGCCACCCCACATGAAAATATGTATGTACTCAAATATAGGTATACAATGTAAATTAGAAAAGAAAAAAGAGCAGAAATGCTACAAAAGGCTAAAATAGGAAGCTGAAAAATAACTTCGAGGTAAACATATCTTTTTGCCTTATCATACTATTCATGGGGTTCTCAAGGCAAGAATACTGAAGTGGGTGCCATTCCCTTCTCCAGTGGACCACGTTTTGTCAGAACTCTCCACCATGACACATCCAGTTTTGGGTGGCCCTGCACAGCATGCATGGTTCATAGTTTCATTGAGTTAGGCAAGTCTGTGATCCATATGATCAGTTTGGTTCGTTTTTTCTAATTGTGATTTTCATTCTGTCTGCCCTCATATGGCTAAGAGGCTTGTGGAAGCTTCCTGATGGGAGGTACTAGCTGTGGGGAAATCTGGGTCTGGTGGGTGGGGCCATGGTCAGTAAATCTTTAATCCAATTTTCTGTTGATGGGTGGGGGCTGTGTTTCCTCCCTATTCCCTTCCTCCCTATCCCTATGGCAGGGGTAATGGCAGTAATGGTGACCTCCTTCAAAAGGACTTATGCCAGCACTCTGCAGTTCCCAGGACTGTTGTGTTCCATGCCCTTGATCCCCCTAGCAGGCCACTGTCAATCCATGCCTCTACTGGAGACTCCTGGACACTCACAGGCAAGTCCAGCTCAGTCTCTTCTGGGGTCACTGCTCCTTTCTCCTGGGTTCTGGTGGACACAAGATTTTATTTGTGCCCTCCAAGAGTCTGTTTTCCCAGTTCTGTGGAAGTTCTGTAATCAAATCCCACTTGTTTTTAAAGAGGTAAAACATAGGTAACTATAAATCTCATATCGCCCTATATAGCTTTACTATTCTTTCCAAATGGAACATATATAATATTCACTTTAATTACTAAGATAATTTTAAGAAGTTATTTATTCACTTAATGAATGTGATTTCTTGCAGATCATTTATTTAGTCATTGCAATTATTTATGCTTGATATATAATCAAAGAATCATTATTCCCTACTGACAATATCTCTGAATTGCTGATGATAACCAGTTTTTCTGTGGCTGTCTTAAAACATTGACTTACCTTAGACGTATACCATATTTATAATTAAAGTATATGTGAAAATCTAGGATATCTTTGTTAATGAATCACTTTATTCAAAATTTATAAATGTGATACTGAGTATCTGTCATGTCCTTATCTATGGTAAGGAATGAAATTCATTTTCAAACAGTTAAAAATAACATCTTGATTTAATTTTTTTAAATCTCTTTTTAAGTACCACATTTACAATAGATATAACAATAGGGACATTATATCATAAATATAATTCTATTTGTTTGGAAAAAAATTAAAGCATGCACACATGTATTTGATATGAAACTTTAAGGAAATTTTACTAGATTTTTAACTTTTTTAGAAAAGCTTATATTCACAGAAAAATTGAACAGATGATACAGAGATTTCTCATATACCTCCTATCCCAGGCATGCATAACCTTCTCCATTATCAATATCTTCCTCCAGAGCAATATATTTGTTACAGTTCATGAGCCGACCCGGTATGTCATTATCACCCAAAGTCCACAGTTTATATTACAATTTGCTCTTTTAGTGTTTTATCTTGTTTAAACAAAACAGTTGGACATGAATGAGCGACTAAACACAGCATACATGATGTGTATCCACCGTTATACTATGATGCAGATTACACTCACTGTCCTAAAACTCCTCTGTGCTCCACTGATTCATTCTTCCCTCCATAGCTAATGCTGGTGGCACCTACTAATTTCATACTGTTTTCAAAGTTTTGCCTTTTCCAGGATGTTTTATAATGGGGATCGCATGCTATGCAGTCTTTTCAAATTGCTTTCTTTCATTTATTAGTATACTGAAGGTGAAGGAAAATAATTTCCCCTCTACCCATCTAAGTTTTTGGTTGAGAAACTCCATATAATAAAAGATTAACAGGAGAAAAGAATACAGATGTATAACTCCTGTATACATGGGAGATTCCCAGGAAAACTGAGTAATTCCTTAATTGGACCAATCCATCATTTTAAATACATCTCAAAGTCAAAATAAGACATTGGGAGGGGAAGAGCCAGGTTTTCAGGAAAAGTGCAGTAAATGAAGGTATGGTTGTTATATAGATTTAAGTCCTATCTTTGGTAAGTTCTAGAGAATTGATCATCTTCCTTTTCTTGGTATAGAAAGGGAGACATCATTTAAAAAAGAGGTTTCCATATAAATGTAAATATCTCTTACAAAAGCACAACTTCTACTCAATATTCAGAGATTTTTTTATGTCTGTTGTTTGTTAAAACAATCAGCCTCAAATAGTTCTTATGCCAAAAAATGTAATATATTCTACTTCCCTTCATTATATCTAGGTTTCGTCCATAATATTTCATGGCTTGATAACTCATGTCCTTTTGCACTGAATAATATTCTATTGTTTGAATGTACCAGTTTACCTACTTGATTGATACCAAGTTTTGGCAACAATGGATAAAACTGCTTAAAAGATCCATATGTAGTTATTGCCTGGACATATATTTTTGATTCCTTTGGGTAAGTACCAAGAAGCACAATTGCTGGATCATGCTAAGCTGTACTATGTGGTAAGACTGTGATAAATGTATATTTAATTTCAAAATAATCTTTTAAGTAAAATAGCTAAGGCTTATTAAAGGAAATCTAAAGATCATTTTTTAGAAGAGAATAAATGTTTTCTTTTCCTATTTGGTTTATCACATCCTATTAAAAAAAAAAAAAAGACAGAACAGAAAGTGAGAGATATGCTCTCTAGAGTTGATTAACTTATTTGGCTAATGAAAAAAGATCTCCTGTCAACTTTATGCTGACAACCAAATTGCCTGGCATTAAAATTATATGTAATTATTTTCCCCAGATGCAAATTTTTAGAATGGTCTCATGGATTAAATATTATTTGGCAGAAAATAGTCCAAAGATAATACATTTCTACAGATCCTACTGAAATTTATGTATATATTATATATACATATTTGACTATCCATTTAAATAATAAACATATATTTAACCCATCACATATTATTCAACAATCTATTTTAGTTGAATTTACTAGGTCCCTTCATTTTCAAGAAAGACTATTAAAATTCTTCAATTGATCTTTGATATGTGTGGATGTTCCCACAAATTTATTCATATAAAAATGTTCCATACTCTAGGCTATTTCAAGGGAATATAACCTGGAACTGCATATATTATAATATAAACTCAGGTCTGATTAGTAATATTCAGAAAGGATTTATTGAAGGCTATGTATGCCATTACTCCTGTAACTACCTAATTTTTATTGCGTTATCTAGGTGAGTCACTAGAAAATTATATTATCATCTGGGTTTTTTGTATCTTCCTCAAATCTGAACATTGTAAATAGACTTTTTTTAATAATAGTCATTCTGTTTTGATACTGAGCCATTAAAATATCTATAAAACTAAACACTATGTTTATTTTAGTCTAGTCATTTAATATAGTATCACCATACATGTGTGTGTTTATACATGTGTGTGTGTTAGAAAGGTTTATAAAGAATGTTTCCCTCAGAAGTAAATATTAGAAAAACCATTATCCTCCTAAGAAGCTGGTATTAACTTGTTAGTATTATACACTGTCAACATATATCATTTTATTTTTTACATTTTGTTCCAATAGTTAATAATCTTCTATTAAGCTTATTTTTACAGCTCAAAAGATATATATTGTGCAGTATGAGATAATATGAGCTTCTATGAAGTCTCTTCCAATTATATAATTTATAAGTCAATTAGTAGTTTCAATTTGCCAGATTTTTTTTTCATCTCCACAGTAATTATATTTAAGTACTTAATGATTTTATGGTTAACATCTGGTTGTTTGCTTTATTGAAGAGCAGAAAATTTAAATAAATACAATTTTAAAATCAAATGGCTTGATCAATATGTTCTTACTCTTTCAGTATCCATAGTAAATATTTTAAAACTGAAAATATTATATATTTTATTTTATTCTATAAATATTTATCCATTGATAATGTTGACAGAATTATTAAAAATTGCAAAATTTTTAAATATTGATCATATGCTTCTTTTCAAGAAAAATGGCACTGACAGAGTAATCTTCAAAGTAACCTCATGCTTGTACACCAGAGATTTACAGACTTACTCAAAAAATGCTCAACATACTTGAAGCTAGAAACTGCTTGTTATTCATTATACTTCCTGTGACATGCAATATTGTGTATACATAAAGTTTTCAGGTATTTCTTGAATGTATACTCAAAGTGATAGGCTATATTATATGTTTTTACTTTATCTTACCATGAGGTTGAGAGATAATAATTTATGATATTTGAACACATAACAAAATGGCACAAGAGATTTCACTGGCATATTTATTTATGTTATAAAAATATTTTGTTTATATTTGTACCTCACAGAGAGATTTATGATGTGTTAAGTACCCATTTTTTAACAATAAACTTATTTATTGATATAATGTAATTTTGTAGCTTTTACTCAGTTGATATACTTAATGATCTATAATTATTACAGTTTTATTGGTTTTGTATCAAACTATCAAGAGTTAAGATAAAAATGAGTGAGAAATATGTATTTAACATATAATACTGAATTTATTTTATTATACTTAGTCCTGTTACATTTATCTCTCTTCATTTAATTTGTATACTGTGAAAATTGAGTTTTAAAGAAAAGTTATAAAACATATAATGTATCAAAAAACACATTGCCATCACCTAAACCTCTACTTAGCTAAATAGAGTTTTAAACATAATGTAATATAAATTTCTCAAGAAAATTAAAATGACCTGAAGCAGTATAGTTAAAGAAGCAATCATCTTCACAGATGTATCTAGCCAGGAAAGGTCAGAAGGTGTGAGAATAATAACTTGTATGTAAAAAAACTAAGAAGACATAATAACCCCTAGTAGAATAATAAAGAAATTTAATCATAATATCCCAATTTCTTTAAGTAATAGATTTGTGAGGAATATATGTTGACAAGTATTATTAGTTGCTCATGTCTCTCAGAAGTAAAGAAAAAAAATAAATTAAAAAAAAAGAAAATAAATTAGCTTTTACCTACAGTTTGCTCTTAAATCCTACATTCTAAATTCTCAATAGACTTTTAAGAGACAAGGATCTTGATGTTCTGAAGGCTTGGAGCAAACAATACATTCAATCATCACTGCTAAAGAAGATCTAAAGTAAACTTAATCAGAAACGTGGAAGACACTTCACAGAGGGTATCTGAATGGAATCATGGACCATGTATTTCTTAAACAGTAATAATCACTGAAAGCACCATAGCTGAAAATATCTTGATTCATAAACTCGGATTGACACAAGTGATTATTACTCAAGATATTTTTGCTGCATATAGAGTATGTGCAACTCTTTGTGAAATATAGCATAAATCATTCATTTATTAATGAGATTATCGGGTGTTGGTTTAAAACTCAACATTCAGAAAACTAAGATTATGGCATCTGGTCCAATCACTTCATGGTAAATAGATGGGGAAATGATGGAAACAGTGAAAAACTTTATTTTGGGGGGCTCCAAGTCACTGCAGATTGTGACACTTGATCCTTGGAAGAAAAGCTATGACCAACCTAGACAGCATATTAAAAAGCTAAGACATTACTTTACCAAAAAAGGTCCTTCTAGTCAAAGCTATGGTTTTTTTCAGTAGTCATGTATGAATGTGAGAGTTGGACTATAAAGAAAGCTGAGCACCAAAGAACTGGTGCTTCTGAACTTCTCCAGAGAAGACTCTTGAGAGTCCCTTGAACTGAAAAAAGACCCAACTAGTCAATCATAAAGGAAATCAGTCCTGAATATTCATTGGAAATACTGATGCTCAAGCTGAAATGCCTATACTTTGGCCACCTGATGTGAAGAACCAACTCATTGGAAAAGACCCTGATGCTGGGAAAGACTGAAGACAGAAGGAGAAGGGGACAACAGTGGATGAGGTAATTGAATGAGATCACTGATGTGATGGACATGAGCTTGAGTAAACTCTGGGAGTTGATGATGGACAGGGAAACCTGGTGTGCTGCAGTCCATGGGTTCATAAAGAATAGAACAGACAGAGTGACTGGACTAACTGAACTGAACTGATCAGATATATGGAGGGATAAAGTGTATTACTGTATAGACAGCATAGAGAAGTACAGAGAAGAAATATGTCAGAAAAGATGCAGAACGTTGGCTTTCTCTTGAAGGATGAATGGAAGGTAAAAATGAACCACCACTGCAAAAGAAAATATTGGTCAGTGGGAAGAATTTAAAATTCAAAACAAAATAATATATATGTGTGTGTTTTAAATTCACTATTTGGGAGACTTCCCTGGTGGCCCAGTGTAAGACTGTGCTGCCAGTGCAGGCAGGGTGAGTACAATCCCTGGTTAGGGAAATGAGGTCCTCTCACAAAAAAAGAAGTAAATTTACTATTTGGATAGAAAGAATAAAAAAATGTCCATCATGGGAAACGATTTAGATGTACTTAAAAATCGAACTATTTAAATCATGTTTGAATACATCATTTCAAATGTCTGGGAGATTTATTTTTAACTCTCCTTTTGTGTAAATCTCAAATAATTTTTGAAATTGTTGAAGTCCTAATAGTAAGGATAGTATTTGGTTTGTGTAGTGCATTAGTGAAGGGATATATCTTACAGCAAGTTTGGGCCAAATTAAAAAAAAAAAAAAAAACTTAATGCCCAGGGAATCTTCATGTTAAACTAAAGTAAATGATTTCCTGTTGAAGGATTTGATCATGCCTATGACATAATCAAAGTGAAATTTGAAATTTAATTCAAAGACTAATCTATCAAAGGCAAGCATATTAAGGGATGATGGTGAAAAAACAAAAACACTTAGTTTGAATTTGAAGGCCTGTGTTTGGAGTCTTGTCTGTCAATGTGCTATCTGGTCCATTGTAGTGAGATTATTTTTCTGTCTGTATTAAACATTTGCATCCAATGGAACTATCTATCAGAGCACACTCTGTAAAATTTATATTCTTGTATAAATAAATAATTTATATTCTTGTATAAATAAAACTATGAATAGTTTTATGGAAGTGAATAACACATGAGTGGAGATTTTAAAAATTTGTTACAGGGAACATGTCAATAGAACTCTATGGTTGAATAGATAAGGTGGAAAGGAGAATAGGAACATAAAAAGAATATTAGTAAGTTTATCATCAGATGTAAAATAAGATTCTACAGTTAAATACAGCTGCTTATTCAGCCCTGACTACTAAATGTAATATAATCTCAGTTCAAAATCACATAAGATATATTAGAGCAGTCATTTTCATCAATATGCTGAGGAAAAACTATGGTCTGGCCACAACTGGGGATTTCCAGAAAGTAGCTTCTTAGAAGAAAATAAATAAATAAATAAAAATGGCTTAGACTATACTGTTGAAAAGGCAGTGATTTGAGAGTCACATGAGATTCTATAGTGAATAAGACTTGCTTACTCATTCTCAATTCAAATTGGCATCTTCACTTGATTTGTTTTTTATTTTTTCCCAGTGATGTTGGTTTCATTGGAAAAAAGCAGCTTTTTTTTCTAAAGGGAATTATGAAGAACTTTCTTAAGTCTTAAGGACAAATTTAAATTTTGAAGAAGATGCTTAAATTGAAAAAATGGCAATGTACCACAACAACAACAAAAAAATGATGAGATGCTGAAAAACTCACCAAAGGAAAAAGTCTCAAATTTTGTTTGGTAGCTATTGACACTTTTAGTTCAAAACTATGAAAAATCTTGACAGTGAAATGGGGCAGGATCAGGAATGGGAGGTGAAGGTGTGTTCATAATGGAAAGACTTAAACAAAGAACCCTTCATGATTCCACTGCTACTTTTCCAGTTTAAGTGGGTCTACAAACTAAGCAAAACAAGAGTTATCCAATCTTATAATACATTAATTAAAATATTATTGGGCTGTGACCAATTATTGCAAAGGTTGCCCTTCATCCTTAATTTCAAAACTGATATAATTATCACAATCTGAATTTAAAATTTCTTAATAAGCTATCATAAAAAGAATACACAGCTTAAACCTTATATATATACACATGCCTATGTATATATTATATATGTATACATATAGACATATATATTAATATACATCTCTATATGTGTCATACATATGTACAAACTAGAGAAAACTGAAATCTTAGTGTTGAATCTATATATAATACCGATAGTTATTTTAAAAATTTTCACAGAAATTCAATGAACAGTTATTAACCTTTACATTGATCAATCAGCAGTTTAAGACTCTAGTTTGTTTTGATAAAATATTATTATACATTTTGCTATATAATATTACTATATATTTTTATATAGTATGTATACTATATACTAATATAACTTAGTAAGTAATATTTATCTGACTATAATATCTAAAAATAGGAAAATATATTTTAGTACATAAATAATTATAGAGATAAAAGTATAGAATTTTTAAAGAGAATAATATGTTTATGGAAAATATGAAAGAAATTTTGGGACAAGTAATCCATTTAACAGATAAATGCAGTAAGCCCACTGGATAATCAAAACCATTCTGTTATTTAATTAATATGCCAAATTTCAGTTCAGTTCAGTTGCTCAGTTGCGTCCAACTCTTTGCGACCCTATGAATTGCAGTACGCCCGGCCTCCCTGTCCATCACCAACTCCCGGATGCTACCCAAACCCATGTTCATTGAATTGGTGATGGCATCCAGCCATCTCATCCTCTGTCATCCCCTTCTCCTCCTGCCCCAAATCCTTCCCAGCATTAGGGTCTTTACCTATGAATCAGCTCTTTGCATGAGGTGGTCAAAGTATTGGAGTTTCAGCTTCAACATTAGTTCTTCCAATGAACACCCAGGACTGATCTCCTTTAGGATGGACTGGTTGGATCTCCTTGCAGTCCAAGGGACTCTCAAGAGTCTTCTCCAACAGCACAGTTCAAAAGCATCAATTCTTCGGTGCTCAGCTTTCTTCACCATCCAACTCTCACATCCATACATGACTACTGGAAAAACCATAGCCTTGACTAGACGGACCTTTGTTGGCAAAGTAATGTCTCTGATTTTCAATGTGCTATCTAGGTTGGCCATAACTTTCCTTCCAAAAAGTAAGCATCTTTTAATTTCATGGCTGCAATCACCATCTGCAGTGATTTTGGAGCCCAAAAAAATAAAGTCTGACACTGTTTCCACTGTTTCCCCATCTATTTCCCATGAAGTGATGGGACCAGATGCCATGATATTAGTTTTCTGAATGTTGAGCATTAAGCCAACTTTTTCACTCTCCTCTTTCACTTTCATCAAGAGGCTTAGTGTATATGAATTATGTAGCTTCCCTTTCTGTTTGAATGAATGAACAAATCAGATAATTGCTTGGTGGTTTGTTTCACTTTGCTTGTACAGGCAACAGATATGCAAATATGAAATCACTATGTAAAACAGCAAAGCAAATTATATCCCTGGTTAAATGTCTCATATGTATTTAGTAACAAAATATTATCCTAAGCATTAACTCAGGGACAAAAATGCACATTTGCCACATAAGAAATAAAAGGATAATAATGGTCAACACTGAGAATTTTCTAGTTTTGTCTTTGTGGAAAATTCCCCATTGAGGAAAAAAAAAACATGTGTATATGACACAATACTTTAAATGTGTTAACCAGATATCAGGGATAAGTGATATATTTTCCCAATCACATTGACATTTGACCAATGAGCATATGATATTTTTGAGATGATAACATTACTTATTACTCCAGGAGTGATAGCTATTTTTTGCCTTCATGTAATCTTAGCGGAAGCAGCAACACATCATTTTAAGATGCCTTTGGTGATCAGAGTGAAATACTCCAACTCCAAGGCTCATGAACCAACACTCTGAACAGTTCTTCAATCTACTGTATCTTTTCAAAATCATTTACCCAAGCCAGGATTTCTTAACACACAGTTCTTTATAACACACCACAGAAAGAAAAAAAAAAAAAAAAATAGAACAGCTCATAAGAGTTTGAGACTCATTCATGTACCATCTTTCTTTTGGAACTCCAAGAACATGTGCACACACACACATCTATTTATAGGCTAATGACTTATAGTGTTATAGCTATATATATAGAAAACTATATACAGATAGTTGTATATAGTAATAGTTTAGTTGTAATTATGGTTATATGCATTACTTGTAGTAAACAAACTTCCTCTATTTTCTTTTATCACAGATTCCTGAACATCTTTTGCTGACATATTCTTTTTTTGCCGCCTGAAAAATGCACTGAGAACTCTGGTAAACATTTAAGTAAACATTAATGACCACAGGTGACTCCTTCAACATGGATGAAAACAACCTCTTACTCTAGATCTAAATTAATCAAAGCTGCCTTGCTTGGGGGAAAATCATACTGACACTGAGATGATGTCAAGAACAACTTAGGGAAATGACAGTGTAGTAGCCTAGAAAGTCACTTCCTACTCCTTGGATCCTAGAACTCTGTACAGTGTTTGCTCAATAAATTTAATTAATGTTACTAAAGTAACTTAATTGAAAGTCATAAATTCAACTGATCTCATGAATTTAAGGAATTATATGCAGGAATAATCTTAGAAAAGGCTTCATAGGTGGCTCAAGGGAAATAATTCACCTACCAATGTAGGAAACAGTGTTCAATACCTGGGACAGGAAGATCCCTTGGAGCAGGAAATGGAAACCTACTCAGTATTCTTGCCCAGGAAATCCCATGGATAGAGGAGCCTATATATAGGGCAACAGCCTATGGGTTGCAAAAAGAGCTGGACAGGCCTTGAAGACTAAACAACAATTTTAAAGAATATACCTCCCCCCAAAGATTTTATTGCCCATGAGCATGTGTCCTAAATAAGTTTAAGATCACAGACTGTAAAAAATTTTAGTAAATAGATTTATTTCATTCTAATGTAGTACTTATAGCTAATATGTTACATTCCTAACTCTACAAATTATATAAGTATGTATATAAAGATTCCATTCTCCGGAATGATTATTTATAAAGTCATTCCATCATTCAGGAAACTGAAATAATACAGGTTTGTCTGTATTAATAGCATCAGTGAGAAGGTGCCCACAACTGTGGCCCCCAGGTAACTATTTATATTAAAACATCATCCTTTGATGACAACATTATTTGACTTTGTCAACAGTTCTATTGCTAATTATATTGTTTTTCAAAATAAGCCTATGTTTTAGACCTCTTTATGTGAATAATTTCCCCAGCAATTGTAGAATCTCAACATTTGATGACATAAGAATCCTAAATATAAGCCTAAATATTTGTCTATTTGTACATTTTGGGAGAAAATTTCATTTCTTGAACATTAATGATTTCCCTTCAAAAATAAAAGATAACTTAGATTTAAACTACAATTCCATAAAGACATTTTATATATGTCATTCTTATTTATAAGAGGTTTCACTTACAGTTTAGCATGTACTCATCTTCCAGCTAAACTGAATAGATGTTGATGAATAAAGAATCCAGTGATGTTGGTTTCAGGGCACCTGAGATCAATCTCATTACACAACATTGTTATGAAAGCTGTTAGTTTTATACAGGGCAACCATTTTATGTGACATACACTTGGCATAAGGTTAAATACATATTGTAAATTAAAATAAAATAAAATTGTTTCAAATTAAAATGAATTCATGAGAGAATCTGTGCTGTCATGAGTTTAAAAAAAAGAAAGAAAGATAATTTTAAAAGCAATTTGTGCTTGAGTTTAATTCATGTCACCATCTTGAACTCTCAAGATGGAATAAGTGGTATTTTCAGCAAATTTAAAGTAAAGCATTAACTCTCTCATAGTATTCTTGCTGGAGACTTAACATTCATTGCTCCCATTTTATATATATATATATATATATATATATAGTTGCAAAGAATATGAAATTATCATAGCTCTTAGCACAGTCTCACTGTGGTAGAATATGTTATATATATTTTTAAAAAATCAGAAGCAATTTTAAACCAGCTTTAAAAATGTCTTTGTTAAAATGTGTGTCTTCACTAACTGTCAGGTTGTAAAATGTAAAATTATCTGAGTAAATTATTCCTTGGTGATCAAGAAAAGATTCTTACCAAAATTATGCAGATTGCTTATTTCGGTTGACCAGACAAAGCACAAACCAGTTTGACCTTGATTTTGATTTTGTTGTTGTTGAGCCACTAAGTTGTGTCTGACTCTTAGTGACTCCAAGGACTGCAGCACTCCAGGCTTCCCTGTCTTTCACTGTCTCCCAGAGTTTGCTCAAACATGCCCATTGACTTGGTGATCTCATCCAAGATTTTAATTTTACTGACAGAATTTAGACATGTAATTTCATCTTCATAAAAACAGGATACATTCTGAACATCGAAAGTATATAATGTATTACCTCAAGTATATCATGCTGACATATAACTATATATATATATATATATAGTGGGTTATATATATGTAAATATAGTAAATTATTATATCTTATATGTTATTTTATTTACTTTAACATACTAAAGATACCTTAACTTTGGAATTGATGTTTTTAGATAAAATAAAGGAATTTACATTTTACAACTAATCTTGTTGAGAATGAGCATTTTGCCTCTACTTATCCCCTAGGTTTCATTAAAACCATTGCATCACACCTGTGTTTAGCACCTGGCATCAGTTTCTTTGTAAAATATAACTGCCTATCATTTGAAACAAGCAAAAATAATTTATTTACTAAGGATGAAGAAACTGTATTCTGTTTCTAGATTCATCATAAAATTATAGGTACGTTAATATAAATTTGCTGTTATGAACTGAAAGGTTTAAATGTTATAAGCTATTTTCTTGACTTAAAAAAAGTATCCAGGTGCAGTGATATTTTTCAGTTAATGTTTCTGCAGAAGAAACTAAAGGTTTATCAAATTATGACAAAAACTTAAATCATGTGTTAGGTCATAAAGAACTAATTTAAATCATTTCTCAAGGAAGTTGGTTAAAGTCAGTTTAAATATAACCTGGTATTCAAAACTGAGGTCTGCTATCTAGGTCATATATACCACTAATTTTTCTTAAATTTACCAATCTCTTCTTTATATTTGCTAGTATTTAATAGATGTGTAACTTATATGCTAATACAATGGATAAGTTAATTCATTTAAGCAAACCAATTAGCTACTTGTTTCATGTGACAAGTTGATTTCCAGTCTATGTAGCTTTTTTATTCTCATTTTATTGCATAGTGAAAGTGCAAAATTCTGTTTTGGCTCGATACATCTAGTAGAAGGCCTCATAGAAGGAAATGCAATTGCTAGAGTTTAAAAAGGATTAAATTATTTTGAGAGACAATTTGATACTAGTAAATTTGATCTAGAGGATATTGAAAATGCTAGTTTTATGTTGGGTTTCTAGAAAATAGCAGAAAGGTCAACTGGATTCAATCCTGTGAAAGCTCTCTGTGGACAGGTTCTGTCACATTATCAGGTAGCATATATTTAAGCAATTTGTGCTGAATATAAAAACTAGTTAAACTGAAATTTAATACAATTTTAAGAGATGTTTATATATTGACAAAAATCCTGATTATTCGTAGTAAAACTTTAAAGCTCAGTTAATTTATTGGAAATCTCTATTATCTGGGTAAAAATACATGTTTTTGGAAATAAGTTTATTTTACTGAAGTTTTCAGTTTGTATTTAAATCTTTACTACATCGTGGTTGTACTGGTATAACAGCATAATTAGCCATACAATTTCATATAATATGAGACTCAAAGTAAAATGAAAAGATACAAAATCAGATAAAAAATGTTTGGGGGATCTGGTAATGATTAGTAATTTTAGTTATATTTCCACTGCAGAGAGTATCACTGGGAGCTGTAAAAACTTCCTGAAGGTAAAATATTATGAGAAGAATGTTCAACTTGGATCCTAATTCTAATAGGACTTCTACTATCAACAGTATGTTTGAGATGGGGTAAGTGAGTGGATTTTTCTTTGCCTCTTCCTTCATTTTAACTTGAAGGAATTATGTTGCATGAATTCTTAAATAATATAGTAGAGATCAGTGCTCCTCAAAGTTACATCACATTATTTTAAGTCTTGAGAGATGCTCTATAAACAATATGTTTTTCCTTAATGAATTTAGGAGACACTATGTACTATCCCATTTTAAGATTTACATAACAATTAGCATATTAAGGTCTCATTGAAGTCATTCAGTAAATTGTTGAAATTTACTTGGGAAGTTTTGGTACAGGTACATACACAAAGTTTTTGGTTAATATTAACTTATGATATTGATTAAGAAATCATTAGTATTCTAATCTTTTGAAAGTCGATGTCCCATAAACAGCTACCAATTTATAATTACTCAGATAGCAAAGTACCACCTTGAGGCTATGTCTTAAAGCTTCCAATGGGGTGTAACACTTGATTTATATGAATTACACCTGAACAGCTTGGAGACCTCCCATAGTTAAGCAACTGTAACAGCTTGCCAACCTCCTGCATAAAATAAAATAAAATACCCAGAGTGCTATAAAAAAAGTGAAATGCTGTAAATCTGTGGACTTCTTCCTATTTCTGTTTTATTTATACTGTTTATAAAAGTAAATTACTTGTTTGAAGTACTACTCTTGAAGCTGCCTGCATCTCTATGGGGAAGTACTCCTGTGAATCCATTTTTATTGGTAGTGGTTGATCTTTGGCTCCGGGATGAGATTTGCAAGGTTAAAAGCTTTGCTTTATAAGGGTAGAGTCAATCTGATTTGAGAATAGAGGGAGACCTTCTAGTAAGAACCAAACCTGATGGAAATTACCTCTTTTAAAACAGATTCCAAATAGTGTAGGCAGAGCAGCTGCATTTATGTAAGTAGCTGGAAAATTCTGTCCTTTATGTTTCAGCTCCAAAGAACAATTACAAAGATAACATCTAACAGAGTTTGGAACAATTTTGCCATCAGAAAGAAAGTTTACTTCTTTCTTCCCCTCACCCCCTTTTAGTTTTGGTTAAAAAACAAAAAAATATGTTTATTCTGATGTCTTATTATTAATAATTCATCAAAACAATTCATTTAACATTCATGAATAATTTTGCTGAATCAATCCCCCTTATATGAGAATAGATAAATAAAAACGCTAAGAATTTGGTCAGATGGAAGAGAATTTTACCATTGCAATTATTAATTGCCCAAAACCCTCTTAAACTGATGGTCAGCTGAAGATACTGAATTCTGTTATAGATATTTTGTTTTATGAGAATAGATATTTCCTAGTCATCATTTTAGTTAGATGACTAACTAAAATGACATTTTAGGTAGAAACAAAATGACGTATTTTCTTCTACACAACATAACTGATTGTTAGACCTTTAGTAATACTGAAACTAATTTTTAACCTTGTTGGAAGATCCTTTTGAGAACTGGTTATAGGCCATAATTATTCCTCCCAGGGGTAAAAGAGCATGCTTGAAATCCAATTTGATGAGTTAACCAAGATCTCTTGTAAAAAAGACAAGAGTGGAGAGAGGTAGTAGCACTCACCTTATTCATTTCAACCTCTCTTTTTCTGACAGAGAATAGATAGGTAGGTAGATAGATAATCAATGCACACATATATACATAATGTCCACATTTACATATTTTTAAAATTAATATTTATAGTGCTAATTATGAGCCAAGAACTTCAAGATGTACAAACTGGATTTAGAAAAGGCAGAGGAACCAGAGATCAAATTGCCAACACCTATTGGATCATAGAAAAAGCAAGTGAATTCCAGAAAAACATCTACTTCTGCTTTACTGACTATGCCAAAGCCTCTGACTGTGTGGATCACCACAAACCGTGGAAAATTCTTAAAGAGATAGCAGTATCAGACCACCTGAGAAACCTGAGAAACTATATGCAGGTCAAAAAGCAACAGTTAGAACCAGACATGGAACAATGGACTGGTTCAAAATTGGGAAAGGAGTATATCAAGGCTGTATATTGTCACCCTGCTTATTTAACTTCTGTGCAGAGTATATCATGCAAAATGCTGGGCCAGATGAATCACAACCTGGAATCAAGATTGCTGGGAGAAATATCAACAACCTCATATACGCAGATGATACCACCCTAATGGCAGAAAACAAAGAGGAACTAAAGGGCCTATTGATGAAGGTGAAAGAGAAGAGTGAAAAAACTGGCTTAAAACTCACCATTCAAAAAATTAAGATCATGGCACTGGTCCTGTTACTTCTTGGCAAATAGATGGGAAAAAGTGGAAACAGTGGCAGACTTTATTTTCTTGGGCTCAAAAATCACTGCAGACAGTGACTGCAGCTATGAAATTAAAAGATGCTTGCTCCTTGGAAGAAAACCTATGACAAACCTAGAAAGTGTATTAAAAAGCCGAGACATAACCTTGCAAATAAAGGTCCGTATAGTCAAAGCTATGGATTTTCCAGTAGTAGATCTTTGCATATTTGTCTTGTTTATAAAAGGAAATTACTTGTTGGAATACTTCCTCTTCAAGCAGCCTGGTTCTCTATGGGAAGTTCTCTTACGAGTCCTGTTTTATTGAAAACAGTTAATCTGTATTTGGAAGGATTTTGTTAAGAGGTGGCCAATCGAAAGTGAAATAAAAGTGAAAGTCACTCAGATCATGTCCAGACTCTTTGCAACTACACAGTCTATGGAATTCTCCAGGCCAGAATACTGGAGTGGGTAGCCAGTTCCCTTCTCCAGAGAATTTTCCCAACCCAGAGATCAAACCCAGGTCTCCTGCATTGCAGGAAAATTTACCAGCTGAGCCCAAGGGCAAGTCAAATGGGAAGTAAGAAAAAAGGGATAGTATTATAGATTCTTATCAGTCAAATATTTTGCATAGTAAGTACCACCCTCAAATGTTATCTGTGAATAACACACATATATGTTCTAGGTCAGCTTACATTCTTCCTGCTTCTGTGCTTACACATTCTCTCTTGTTCCTTATCTTCTTTTTTCAACTCTGCATTTCCATCTGATCAAATCCTAATCTTTACTGATCCCATCTCAGTATGGTTCACTCTGTGAAGCCTTTCTCTACCAAAAAATAAAATCATGTCATATTTTCCACTTCTTTTCTATATTGTTAAATAGTAACTTAAAACTACCATTCTTTACAACTAAGTACATATATTAAAGAGTCATATAAGAGTTAGTGACTGAAAAACAACATATATTAACATACTTTTACATTTTCCTGGGTGTAAACCTCCTTAATTGAATGATACTATAATAATTGATAGAGCTTATAAACAAAATCTGCCTTATAGCAATTACTTTGAAAAAAAATAAGGAACAGACATAAAGAGCAGACTTATGGACATGGGGAGAGGGGAGGAGAGGGTGAGATGTATGATAAGAGTAACATGGAAACTTACATTACCATATATAAAATAGATAGCCAATGGGAATTTGATGCATGGCTCAGGAAACTCAAGCAACGGCTATGTATCAACCTAATGGGGTGGTATGGGGAGAGAGAGGGGAGGGAGGTTCAAAAAGGATGGGATATATGTATACCTATGGCTGATTCTTGTTGAGGTTTGACAGAAAACAGCAACAAAAAATAAGGATTCAAGTCTGATCCAAAAACTCAGCCACTGTTACCAACTATGAAAACCTATGAAATTAAATTCTTAATTACATTATCTGTAGTGAGGACACAATTGGTGAAAAATGTGCTGAATTTTCATTTAATTTTCTGTTAAAATTTTTATATTTACTATAAATTCAAGTACCTAGTAGAGCATGTTCCAATACAAAGTCTTGATTAGAATTTGATCGATACTCTAGAGATTTATCAAATTCTTTACAAATTGCTTCATTTCTTCATCTTCAATATTGTTGAAAACTGCATGAAAATTCCTTAATTTTTTAAATAAATGACATAGATACCTCTAAGAAATACAAACTGTGAATTCAGCATATTAGAAAGCAAAAATGAAAGAAATAAAAATACATTACATGAAGACATCTCAATAAAAATAATCATTTTTTACAGAACTTACCTGATAAAAATAATAATGAACTATTTAATGAAGCATTTTTCTTTAAATAATGATTTAGAGAAATTTTCCTTGATGAATAACTCATCTTGCCCTCTGTACATGACTGATCTAAAGAGTCCTACTGTTTACAAACTAAATTCCTCAAATATTTATCAAATACACAAATTTTATCACAATATTAACAAAATAAAATAAAATAGGTTAAAAATAGAACTCTCCTGGTGGTTCAGTGGTAAAGAATCTGCCTTCCAGGTCAGGAGACATGGGTTTGATCCCACATGCCACAGAGCAACTAAGCCCATATGCCACAATTACCGAGTCTGTGCTTGAGAGCCCAGGGGCCAGAACTAGTGAGCACACATGCCACAGCTATTGAAGCCCACACACCCTAGAGCCCATTTTACTCCCCAACAAAAGAAGCCACCACAATGAGACCCCCACATGCCACAACTAGAGAGTAGCCCCCACCTCTGCAACTAGAGAAAAGCCTGCATAGCAACAAAGACCCAGCATAGCCAAATAAATAAAATTATTAAATAGGTAAAATATTTCTCAGAATAAGTACAAATACACATTTCTTATTAGGGTGGATAACAATAAAAGAGATATCAGCTCTTTCAGAGGTGGCAGGCATGATCTCTAGCTCATATCCTTCTACCAGATCTACCATATTCCAAGATATTATCTTCTTTTCACCCAGCTACACAGACCAGAGTTACATTTGTTCAATTTGTTATTTCCTAAAACAAGTTTGACCACATTACTCTGCTTCATCCACCTTACTGATGACTATCCACAGATGTGTTGAAAATGTTCCTGTCACAATTATCACTTTCTATAACAGGGATAGAGTCTTCAGCTACCTTTGCTCTTCTTCTTCTTTTTTTTTAATTGAAGGATAATTATTTTACAGAATTTCGTTGTATTCTGTCAAACCTGAGCCATACAGCAAATTCCTGTCAGCTATCTAGTTTACACATGGTAATGTAAGTTTCCATGTTACTTTTTCCATGCATCTCACCCTCTCCTCCTCTTTCCCCATGTCCATAAGTCTGTTCTCTATGTCTATTTCTCCATTGCTGCCCTGTGAATAAATTCTTCAGTACCATTTTTCTAGATTCTGTATATATGCATTAGAATATGATATTTATCTTTCTCTTCCTGACTTACTTTCTCTGTATAATAGGTTCTAGGTTCATCCACCTCTTTAAAACTGACTCAAAGGCATTTCTTTTTATGGCTGAGTAATATTCCATTGTGTATGGTTACCACAACTTCTTTATCCAATCATCTGTCGATGGACATCTAGGTTGCTTCTATGGTTTAGCTATTGTAAATAGCACTGCAATGAACAATGGTATGCATGTCTCTTCTTCAATTTTGGTTTCCTCAAGGTATATGCCTACAAGTGGGATTGCTGAATCATATGGCAGTTTTATTCCTAGTTTTTAAAGGAATCTCCATACCGTCTTCCATAGTGGTTGAATCAATTTATATTTCCACCAGCACTGCAAGAGGGTTCCCTTTTCTCCACACCCTCTCCTGCATTTATTGTTTGTAGACTTTTTGATGATGGTCATTCTAACCGGTGTGAGATGGTATCTCATTGTAGTTGTGATTTGCATTTGTCTAATAGTGAGCAATGTGGAGCATCTTTTCGTGTGTTTGTTAGCTATCTGTATGTCTTCTTTGGAGAAATGTCTGTTTAAATCTTTTCCCACATTTTGATTGGGTTGTTTGTTTTTCTGGCATTGAGTTGTATGAGCTGCTTGTATATTTTGGAAATTAATTTTTTCTCAGTTGTTTCATTTGCTTTTGTTTTCTCCCATTCTGAGGGTTGTCTTTCCACCTTGCTTATAGTTTCCTTTGCTGTGCAAAAGTTTTTAAGTTTAACAAGGTCCCACTTGCTTACTTTTGTTTTTATTTCCATTACTCTAAGAGAGGGGTCATAGAGAATCTTGCTTTGATTTATGTCACTGAGTGTTCTGCCTATGTTTTCCTCTAAGAGTTGTATAGTTTCTGGCCTTACATTTAGGTCTTTAATCCATTTTGAGTTTATCTTTTTGTATGGTGTTAGGAAATATTCTAATTTCCTTTTTTTACATGTTCTGCTCTAGCTTTCCTAGTGCCATTTATTGAAGACGCTGTCTTTGCCCTATTGTATATTCTTGCCTCTGTTAAAAATAAGTTATCCATAGATGCATAGGTTTATTTCTGGGCTTTCAATCTTGTTCCATTGGTCTATATTTCTGTGTTTGTGCCAGTACCATACTGCCTTGATGACTGTAGCATTGTAGTGTAATATGAAGTCAGGAAGGTTGATTTCTTCAGCTCCATTCTTCTTTCTCAAAACTGATTTGGCTATTTGGGGTCTTTTGTGTTTCCATTTGAATTGTGAAATTTTTTGTTCTAGTTCTGTGAAAATGCCATTGATAATTTGATAGGGATTGCAATGAATCTGTAAACTGCATTTGGTAATATAGTCATTTTCATAATAGTGATTCTTCATATCAAGGAACATGGAATATCTCTCCATCTGTTTATGTTGTCTCTGATTTCCTTCATCAGTGTCTTATAATTTTCTGTGTACAGTTTTTTTGTCTCCTTAGGTAAGTTTATTTCTAGATATTTAATTCTTTTTGTTGCAGTGGTGAATGGGATTGATTACCTAATTTCTCTTTCTGATTTTTCATTGTTAGTATATAGAAATGCAAATGATTTCTGTATTGATATTGTATCCTGAAACTTTGCTAAATTCTCTTATTAGCTCTAGTAATTTTCTGATACTATCTTATGGTTTTCTATGTTCAGTATCATGTCATCTGCAAACAGTGAGAGCTGTACTTATTCTTTTCCAATCCAGATTCCTTTTATTTATTTTTTCTTCTCTGATTGATGTAGCTAGGACTTCCAAATCTATGTTGAATCATAGTGGTGAAAGTGGACACCCTTGTCTTGTTCCTCATCTAGCGGGAATGCTTTCAATAGAATAAGGTTTGCTATAGGCTTATCATATAGGGCTTTTACTATGTTGAAGTAGGTTGCCTCTATGCTCATTTTTTGAAGAGTTTTCATCATAAATGGGTGATGAATTTTGTCAAAGGCTTTTTCTGCATCTATTGAGATTATCATATGGTTTTTATATTGCATTTGTTAATATGGTATATCACATTGATTGATTTGCATATATTAAAGAATCCTTACATTACTGGAATAAACACAATTTGATCATGGTGTATGAATTTTTGATGTGTTGCTGAATTATATTTGCTAAAATTTTGTTGAAGATTTTTGCATGTATGTTAATCAGTGATATTGGCCTGTATTTTTCTTTCATGGGGTTGTCTTTGTCAGGTTTTGGCATTAGGGTGATGGCAGCCTCATAGAATGAGTTTGAAAATATGGCTTCCGCTGCAATTTTTTGAAAGAGTTTTAGAAGGATAGGCATTAGCTCTTCTCTAAATATTTGATAGAATTCTGCTATGAAGCAATCTGGTACTGGACTTTTATTTTTTGGGAGACTTTTGATCACAGCTTCAATTTTAGTACTTGTGATTGGGTTGTTCACAATTTCTATTTCTTCCTGATTCAGTCTTGGAAGATTGAACATTTCTAATGATCTGTCCATTTCTTCCATTTTATTGCCATATCATTCATTGTTCATAATAGTCTCATAATCCTTTGTATTTCTGCATTGTCTGCTGTAACCTTTCCATTTTCATATCTAATTTTGTTGATTTGATTCATCTCTCTTTTTTGTTTGATGAGTCTGGCTAAAGGTTTGTCAATTTTTTACTTCTCAAAGAACCAGCTTTTAGTTTTGTTAATCTTTATTATTATTTCTTCCATTTCTTTTTCATTTATTTCTGCTCAGATCTTTATGATTTCTTTCCTTCTACTTATTTTGAGGTTTTCTTGTTCTTCTTTTTCCAATTGTTTTAGGTGTAAAGTTAGGTTTTCTATTCTACATATTCCTTGTTTCTTGAGGTAGGAGTGCATTGCTATAAACTTCCCACTTAGAACTGCTTTTGCTGCATAACATAGGTTTTGAGTTCTCATATTTTCACTGTAATTTGTTTCTAGAATTTTTTTTTTAATTTCCCTTTTGATTTCTTCAGTAACCTGTTGGTTATTTTGAAACATGTTGCTTAGTCTCCATGTGTTTGTGTTTTTTACAGGTTTTTTTTTTTTTTCTTGTGATTGATATCTCATCTCATAGCATTGTGGTCAGAGAATATGCTTGATATGATTTCAATTTTCTTAAATTTACTGAAGCTTGACTTGTGACCCAAGATGCAGTCTATTCTGGAGAATGTTCCATGTGCACTTGAGAAGAAGGTGTATTCTTCTGCATTTGGATTGAATATCCTGAAGATATCAATGAGATCCTTCTCAGCTAATGTATCATTTAAGACTTGTGTTTCCTCATTAATTTTCTGATTTGATGACTTGTCCATTGGTCTGAGTGGGGTGTTAAAGTCTCCTATTATTGTGTTACTGTCAATTTCTCCTTTTATATCTGTTAGTGTTTGCCTTATATATTGAAGTGCTCTTATGCTGGGTACATAGATATTTACAATTGTTTTTCCTCTTGGATTGATTCCTTGATTATTATGTAGTGTCCTTCCTTATCTCTTGTAATATTCTTTACTTTGAGGTCTATTTTGGTTGATATTAGGATTGCTACTCCAGCTTTCTTTTGCTTCCCATTTTCATGGAATATATTTTGCATCCTCTCACTTTCAGTCTACATGTGTGTTTAGGTCTGGAGTAGGTTTCTTATAGACAGCATATATTTGGGTCTTACATTTGTATGCATTCAGCCAGTCTGTGTGTTTTGGTTGGAGCATTTAATCTATTTACATTTAAAATAACTATTGATACATATGTTCTTATTGCCCTTTTCTTAATTTTGGGGGATTGATTTTGCAGATCTTTATTTTCCTCTTGTATTTTTTGACTATATAACTCACTTTAACATTTGTTGTAAAGCTGGTTTGGTGATACTGAATTCTCTTAGCTTTTGCTTGTCTGAAAAGCTTTTATTTCTCCGTAAATTTTGAATGAGATCCTTGCTGGGTACAGTAATCTTGGTTGTAGAATTTTCCCTTTCAATACTTTAAATATATTCTGCCATTCCCTCCTGGCCTGCATATTTTCTGCTGAAAGATCCACTATTAAGCATATGGGGTCTCCTTTGTATGTTACTTGTTGCTTTTCACTTGCTCCTTTTAATATTCTTTTTTGTGTTTAGTCTTTGTTACTTTGATTAGTATGTGTCTTGGTATGTTTCTCCTTGGGCTTACCTGTGTGGGACTCAATGTGCCTCTTGGACTTGACTATTTCCTTTCCAATGTTGTGGAAATTTTCAACTATAATCTCTTCAAAAATTTCTCATACCCTTTCCTTTTCTCTTCTTCTGGGACCCGTATAATTTGAATGTTGTGGGTTTGATATTGTCTCAGTGGTCTCTGACATTATCTTCAGTTTTTTTTTTTTTTTTCATTCTTTTTACTTTATTCTTCACTTCAGAAATTATTTCCACCATTTTATCTTCCAGCTCACGGATTCATTCTTCTGCTTCATGTATTCTGCTATTGATTCCTTACAGAGTATTTTTAATTTCAATGATTGTGTTGTTTGTCTATGTTTATTCTTTAATTCTTCTAGGTCTTTGTTGATTGATTCTTGTATTTTATCTCTTGTTTTCAAGATTTTTCATTATCTTTGCTATTATTATTAATTCTTTTTCAGATAGTTTTCCTATTTCCTCTTCATTTATTTGAACTTCTGTGTTTCTAATTTGTGCCTTCATTTGTGTATTATTTTCTCTGTGTTTTCATTATTTTCTTTTAAGTTATTGTGCTTGAGTTCTCTTTTCCCCAGGCTTCAAGTTTGAATTCTTTCCTCCTTTTGGTTTCTGTCCTCCTAAAGTTGGTCTTGTGGTTTGTGTAAGCTTCTTATAGGGCGAGATTTGTGCTGAGCTCTTTTAGGTTTGTTTGCTTGTTTTTCATCTGTTAGGCAAGATTGAGTGAGGTGGTAATCCTTTCTGCTGATGATTGTGTCTGTATTTTTGTTTTTTGTTGTTTAGATGAGGCATCCTGCACAGGGTGCTACTGATGGTTGGGTGATGCTGGATCTTGTATTCAGGTGGTTTCCTTTGTGTAAGTTCTCACTATTTGTTACTTCCTAGGGTTACTTTTCTGATTATCTAGGGTCTTGGAATCAGTGCTCCCACTCCAAATGCTCAGGGCTTGATCTCTGGTCAGGAATGAAGTTACCACAAGTGGTTTGTTATGGCAGCAAGTGAACGTAAAACAAATACCCAAAAGCGAGAAACCAAAGATGAACCCAGAAAAATCACAGTTACAAAATCAGGCAAATAATAATTAAAATAATTGATTATACACATATACATACATACCCATAAGCAAAGTCAGAACAGTCCAACTAAAATAAAGTACAATAGATTGACCCAATGAACAAAGATAATCAAAAATTATATTTACCAGTTAAGAACAAAACTAACTAAAGCACAAACTGGAAAGCAAAACTAAAACAAGGTGACAAGTGGGAAATAAAGTAATGGGAAAAATCTAACAAATATTTTGAGAGGAAGTGAAAGAAAGAAAAGAAAGAATAGATAGGCAAGTTAAATAGAGGTAGATGAAGAAGATTTATATACAGTAAAGATTAACTGCAAGGCAAAAAGAACAATAGGAAAGGCAAACAAAAGAATAAATGTAGAAAAAATAGAACAGGTTTAAAAAATTAAAATTAAAATTATAAAAATGAGAAAAGAAGAAAGAAAGGAAGAAGAAAGGATTAAAAAAAAAAAGGAAAGCATAGAACTGCAAAAGCTCACCATAGAGGCAGAGGTTTTTAACAAAAATAAGAAGTGTGACTGAATATGCATATGCATATATACACTCATAAGCAAAATCAAAACAGTCCAACAAAAATAAAGTACAATAAATTGACCCAGCAAACAAAGAAAACCAAAAATTATATCTACTAGTTAAGAAAAAAACTAACTAAAGCACAAACTGGAAAACAAAATGAAAGCAAGGTGCCAATTGGGGAATAAAGGAATGAAAATAAAACTAACAAATATGTTGAGAGAGTGAAAGAAAGAAAAGAAAGAAAGAATAGATATGTAAGTTAAATAGAAGTAGATAAAGAAGACATATTCACTAAAGATTACTGCAAGGGGAAAAGAACAGTAGGAAAATCAAACAAAGGAATAAATGTAGGAAAATAATAATAACCTAAAAAATAAAAATAAATAAATTTTAAAAAGAGAAAAGAAAAAGAAAAGAGGAAAACCCCACAGAACTGCAAAAACCCAACATAGAGGCAGAGACTTATAAGAAAAATGAAAAATGAGACTGAGGTTAAAAAAAAAAAAACTCAAAAGCTTAATTAGATTTCACAGAGCCAATAAAATTGACAACTACAATAGAGGAGGGAGGAAGGAAAAAAAATCCAATAGAATATACAGAGCAAGTAAAAAACATAGGAATGATAAATGTTTTTCTTGAGTCACTGCTTTCAGAGTCCTTTCCCTCAATTGGAGTCACAGTCCTCCTCACCTCCCTAGGATGCCCTCCAACACTGTGCTGATCTCTACACCTAAAGTGGGGGCAGCTCAGATTCTAATCTGGTCCTACTTCTCTGTGTTCTTGCTTCCAATGTCCACAGGTATCAAAACTAGTGCATTTTCTTTTGTGAAAGGTCTCAATGTTTCTGCCGGAAC